>CM054146.1:23453023-23480523 GCA_028751875.1 Rapana venosa
ACAACAACATTAACAGTAACATGAACAACAAAAGCAGCATCAGCAGAAAGAACGGCTGTGGCAATACTACTACTACTACTACTACTACTTCTACTACTACTACTACTACTACTACTACTACTAACAACAACAACAACAACAACAACAACAACAACACACATCTATCTATCTATCTATCTATCTATCTATCTATCTATCTTATCTATCTATCTATCTATCTATCTATCTATCTATCTATCTATTCAATGGGTCTGTTTGAAAATTTTTGCAAAAGGAAGCTCTGATTGGGTGTTTTCTGCTACCTTTGCACTTTTCTAAGTAAACCAAATGTGTTTCTGTTTTCAATTGTTCATCATACAGGACTAAAAAGATTGAAAATGAAAATACACGCTTGATAAAACCCCTATAAATTTATATCACATTTTACTGTTGGGGATGTGCATCTCTTAATGTGCTCTTTTAAAAATCTGTATTTATGTATACTTCTATTTACAGTTTTGGCTATTCTAATTTAAAAAAATAAAAGTCAACAACTTAACACTTGGACAAGCACTAATGTGTTGTTAGTGTTAATTATGGTACAAATAGTGGACACTTTACGTTTTGTTTCAAATATTTCTGCATAAAAAATCCCGCATGTGCTTGTTTTGTCTTATAAACTGTTGGTGTATTACAAGTTGAGTATAGGTGGCTTGTCCTTGGGTAAATATGGCATGTATGAACTGTATTAGTGTTATGAAGAGAACGGTGACGGGATAGTTCAGTGGTCAAGGTACTCGCTTTCCCCCAGCAAATGTTAAGCAGCATCGAACGTGGTTACTTGATGGATGGGTGACCGTTTGCGCACCTTGGTTTCAGTACAGTCCCCCAGTTCACCCAGCTGTAAATTGGTACCTGCCTCTTTAGGGTCAGGGAAGGTAAAGTAGTGAGGGAGAGGAGATGGGCGCTGCCCTCAGTTTGCTGGCCCCTGGAGAAGCGAGGTCTCTGACGCCTTGGTCCCCTATGACCTTATAGGTTATGGGACACCGTTACCTTTTTACCTTTTATGAAGAGAACCTGATAGTTCACAATATAATCTTTCAGCTGAAACAATGTTATGTTTAAGCACTCTGTCACTTGGTGTATTCATAACGCATTGTCATTAGCGTGGTTCAACCTTGATGTACCCTTCATGCTTACATGGGCACTTGGTAAGATAAATTGTAAGATTTCAATGTGAATAAAACTTTATTTTCAACAGGCTTTGAATAAGGTGGTAGCCTTGACGTTATCTCTGCAATTACTTGGAAAAGAACGTAATGATTTGAATATGTTTGTTGCGAAATCGTCAGTGGTGCCCCACTGGTCTACTAAACTACGGGATAGGTGAAAAGCGGTAAAGGTAAAACCATATGATTTAGTAATGAGTTGGTCAACCAATTGATTAAAGGAATGACAGGTAAACTAACAGACCAGGTGATTAATTGAATGATTGATTAATTGATTGATAGGAACACTACTTCCAAAACTTTTAATCAAGAACGTTTTGTGTTTAACAGGACTTTTAGTCCAGTTCTTTCATCCAAAGATAAATCAATGTCCTTTATCTTCGAGGGGTTTTGTAGTAAGACCTTGCTTTGTACTCACCCCCCACAAGAGAGGATAATTCAGCACACGTCAGTGAAGACCAGTATTGAGTTTGGCCACAGACCTCTCCCCAGACTGATGATTAGTTTTTCATGGTTGACGTCACTCTGTCTACACCTCCTTTCCACCTGACAGCTTGCTCCAGGGAAAAGTACCGACCTCTTGTCACCTGGGGGTCATTTGTTTGTTGGGAAGAGGGCGTGGGCAGAAATCTTGTTAGATCAATCAATTCTATTTCTTTGTCATCACTGAATTATTTTCAGCCTTTTAATATTTGTTTTTGAATTGATTCCCTATTGTTGTTGTTCTTCTTTTTGTTTCTGTCTGTCTGATATTCTTGTCTGAAAATGTCTGTTTGTCTGCCTGTCTATTTCTGCTGTCTGTCTGACAGTTTGTATATCATGTTTTGTCTTTTTGTCTATCATTTTGTGCCTTCGTTTGTTTGTCTGCCTACCTGTTTGTTTCTGCCTGCCTGTCTGTTTGTCTATCTGTCTGTTTGTGTGTCTGTGACTCTATCTCTCTATCTGTCTGTGACTCTCTTTTTATCTCCTTTGCTTGTGTACACCAGCCTGATGGTAACAGAGTCCACAGCTTTGTTCCTTGGCGAATATCGATGATGAAAGTTGTCTGCGTTCTTTTTGGCAACTTGGAGGCTGAACATCATGGAATACAGGGCAGAATTGATTGTTCTGTGCAATGATGGTCAAACATGTGTGTGTTGTGTGTGTGTGTGTGTGTAACTGTGTGTGTGTGTCTTTATATCTCTGAGTAATGGGGATATATTCTGTCTGTCTCACTACTGTCTACTCTATCTGCCCAAAAGTCCTTTCGGATGAGACTGTAAACCGAGGCCCCGTGTGCGAACGTACGCAGAACATCTTGTGCACGCGTTAAATCCTGTACCACTTTTCCAAAGAGTAGGCCATTGTGTGCCGGTGGGAACGGATGACAAAATTTAGAAAACCGCATACACACGGGGACTGGATGTGAAAAGGCACATGAGTGCTTATTCCATTATCATCGATATAAAGGAATACATAGATAATTAAGATGTATAAACAAATAAATAATAGATACATTGATAAATGATAGAAAAAAACAACCAGCAGGCAACATAAAATAAAGAACGATTCTCCTATGTAGATGCCAGTAGCCCTTCAGTATAAATAGCATCCCCACCGTCTCGAAATTCTATGCCAGGAATTCCCTCTTTTCTATCTTCCCTTTCTTGCTGCATGCCTTCTTCCATCTTTTCCTGTCACCTCTTTCTTGTTTATTTTCTGCCTTCTTGGTCCAGTCTCTTGCCTCTTGTGTTCCAGAAAGACTTAAAAGATAACAATTCTCTCTCATGCCGAAGTCGGATGCGCTAGGCCTGACTTGTCAGGCGCTTAACGGCAGTGCAAAGCTTTTTCGCTGATATGACAGACAAACAATAGCAGCTGTCTGAGGGTGTTACGACTACGAAGAACTATGGGTGCTACCCAAGGAACAAAGCTGTGGGCGTTGTTATCAGTAGACTGGACCGGGCAGGATTAGCAACACTGCTATCTTACTACTCACTATTCTTCCCAACTGAAAATGGTAACTGACCAGAAGCAGCAGACTGAATCTAAAACTGAGCTTTCTCTCTCTTTCTGTATCTGTCTGTCTGTCTGTCTGTCTCTCCCTAAATATTTAGAGAGAGAGAGAGAGAGAGAGAGAGAGAGAGAGAGAGAATGTCTAAATGAATGTGAAAGGATAAATCAATGATCTTCTATATGCAAGGACGAATATTTTAGGCTAAACCTTGTCCTACAATCTGTCCTTATAAACGAACATACGTAATAACAATTAGTAGAGATAGAGAGAGACTGATTATCAAAGAGAGAGAGAGAGAGAGAGAGAGAGAGAGAGAGAGAGAGAGAGAGAGAGAGAGAGAGAGAGAGAGAGAGAGAGAGAGAGAGAGAGAGAGAGAGAGAGAGGAGAGAGAGAGAGAGAGAGAGAGGACTTCAATATGCAAGGATGCAGATTTTAAGCTATGTCAAGTCTTACAATCTGTTCTTCTAAACATACATACGTTATACGTTATAACAAGCAATAGAGATAGAGAGATCTGATTTTCAGAGAGAGAGAAAGAGTGAGTGAGTGAGTGAGAGAGAGAGAGAGAGGGAGAGGGAGAGAGAGAGAGAGAGAGAGGAGAGAGAGAGAGAGAGAGAGAGAGAGAGAGAGAGAGAGAATCCAGGATTCTGGATTCCAGGCCTTTTACTCTGCACACGACTGAATAAGGAAAACACCTCGATGTTCGTTTGGTTGGCAAAGAAGGTACCAGATTCTACAGCTTCATTGAAATTGTTCAAGAGTAAAGGTCTATTTTCTAAGGAGAATATTTAAGCAGTTTCTCTCTTTTTTGTCATTTTACTGAGGTAGAAGCGTGGGTGCTAGACAACGTGAAGTCTTTTTATCTCCTGCATTACACCAGTTTTCATCCTGCCTGACATATTCATAATACAATGATCGCTTCGAGATTTCCTATATTGGATAAAGTCTAGACCTAATTTCCCCCACCCATCCAGAAATTAAGAAATCTATAATTCAGATGCTACCCACACATGCAGCTTCCTCTTCTAATCCACAAGATTACAATCACGGCCCGTGTGGTGGATTTTGGTGAGACAATATTCTGGGAACCCATTTGCCTTGCATACTAATCACAAATTTTGTTGTTCTTCGGCTAGAGCTCTGAGGTTCACCATTGGTGAGATTGTTTAGTCCATTATTAAGGTATCCACACTCCATTTCCGGAGTGATGTCTAAATACAAAACCAGTGTGCATGCGTTTTAAATCAAAATGCCATCCATTCCTTCAGGCACTCAGTGGCCTACTCTTCCAAAAACGTAGAACGGGTTTTAACGTGTTTGCGAGGTGTTCTGTGTGCTTCCGCACACGGGACCTCGGTTTATAGTTTCATCCAAAGTACTTTCAGGGGGGTGAAGTCAGTGCTAATATGGACTCCATGGGTATGTATGTATGTATGTATGAATGGGTGCCACAGCGCAGAAACTCAAGATAACTCAGTCAAGGGTCCAGGACCCAGTGCTAAAATTAGCCTGCCCCTTTTCTTTTACCAGTCCAGGTGCAGTCACATCCTGCTATAGTTAGCATTAGCTGGATTGGGCTGTGATGGAATGGATGGCAGCTGAAAGTAGCTGTAAGTGGGGGACACTGACAGCTGTGGTGCCTCCTTGATGGCTCGAACCCTTGCCGTCAGATCTTGAGCGCAAAGCTCTAACCACTAGGCTATCCTGGAGCTCACCCCAAACACACATATCAAGACACCATATAGCACAATGAGAGCAGATCTGGCAACATTCTGTAGGTTAACCCACTCTTATAGGAAAACAAACCTTTTTCTTCATCATCAAACTTTCAAACGGCAACTATTGCTGTGTGTCATACGAGCGAAAATGCGTTGCGCTGGTACTAACCGCCTGAAAAGTCAGGACCAGCACATCCAAATTCGGAGTGGGAGAGACTTTATTTATTTATTTATTTATTTATTTATACCACTTTTTGTCATGAGATTTCTCTGCGTGAAATTCGGGCTGCTCTCCCCGGGGACAGCGCGTCGCCACAAGAGCAGCGCCACCCATTTTTTTTTGGGTCTGCATCTGTATTTGTTTCCCTATCAGAGTGGCTTTTTTCTAAGAATTTTGCCAGGGGAAACTCCCTTGTTGCCGTAGGTTCTTTTACGTGCGCTGAATCATTTTGTGCAACACACGGGACCTCCGTTTATCGTCTCATCCAAAAGACTAGCGCCCAGTCCACCACTCATGGTCTAATGGATCGGTGGGGGGAAGGGGGGGGGGAAGTTTTGGGCCCAAACGGGATTTGAACCACCGCACACTTCCGACCCGGACTTTTCGCATTCTAGACAGACGCGTTACCTCTAGACCACCGATCCATATTGTTATCTTTTAAGATTTTCTAGAAAAAAAGAGGCCAGGAGAACGGAGCAAGAAGGCAGCAATGAGGTGACAGGAAGACAAGTGAAAAGACAGAAGCAAAGAGAGGGACAGGGAAAAAAGGAATTCCTTGCACACAATTTCCAGGAGGTGGGGATGCTATTTATACAAAAACGTCCCCGGTATTCCCATGGGGAAGAAAACAAAGCAACAGATCAAAAATAAATAGTAGTGCTATTCTGTAGAAACGCTTTTTTGATAAAACAGAAGCTGAAGTCCATAGAAAAAATGCTATATGCCATACTGCAAAAAACAATTCATTATAAACTCCTATTGCAACACTGACACTTTACTTGTTTGTTGGTTCCTTACAGTCAATATCACCTTCCTGGTCACACAGTTCCACAAAAAGAACCCAGACCACTTTCCTTACTACCATCCCCCTCCTCCTCCCAACGGACCAAAGCCAAGGATTCTGTCATCAAAAGACTGTATGGAACAAGATGAACAACACCGCTGCCCCAGTACCCAATCTCTCACCATCCACAATCTATACAGAGGCAGCAGACGGAACAGAAGCAATAGCAGGAAGAAGGAAACAGAGATGGATCAATGGCCTCTAGGATTCCTGGATCCAGACCTCTTACTCTGTGAGGGTCCAGCAGGGCAATAAGCATCATCACTGACGTCTGACTGACAAAAGGGCGGAGACAGATGTTAGTGAGACCTGTCGAAAGCTGCTGTCACTTTTCTGTGGAAGATGGGGAATCTGTTTTGTTCTTTTCTTTTGTAACTCTCTACTGTGGTAAAGGAAAGCAGACACTATAAACTGTGATCTTTCTTCTTTTACTTTTCTCTGCACTGAACTGATTTCCAAACGGTCTAAAGAGATGAGTAGATAATATCTTTCTGAGGGTTGGATAGTTTACTGGTTAGAGCACTGCGCTCGCAATTTGACATCCAGGGATTGAGCCTGGGTTTGAGCCACCAACGAGATGCCCACTCAAGGGGACTTTTTTTTATATAGAGTCAACATAAGTACCAACTCCACTCGTGCATAAGTTTTTTCAGAGGAGACTGAAAAACAAGATTCTATGAGGGATAGGAAAAGAGAGAATTCCTTGAACAGAATTTCCAGAAGGTGGGGATGCCATTTATACTGATAGGCTCCCTGGCATCCCCATGGTGGGGGAACCAAAATGACAAACATATTTTTAATAAAATAGTGGTGCTATTTTTTTAAAAACTTTTTGATAAAAAAAAGCTGAAGTCCACAGAAAAAAAGTTATATGCCCTACTGCAAAATATAAGCCCCTTGCAAACGACACTTCCCTAATTTTTGGTTTTTTAAGTCAATTACCCTTTTTTCACAAGTTAAAAAAGAACCCAGACCACTTTCCTTACTACCCCCCCAAAAAAATTTCCCTCCAAACCCAAAGCCCCAAAGGGTTTTTTGTCATCAAAAGACTGATGGAAAAAGATGAACAAACACCCCTGCCCCCGTACCCAATCTCCCCATCCAAATCATACGAGGCGCTGACGGAACAGAAGCAATAGCAGGAAGAAGGAAACAAGATGAATCACGGGGCCCCTAGGGTTCCCGGCCAGACCTCTTACCTGTGGGGTCCCCGCAGGGCAATAAATCATCATGAGTCGACTGCAAAAAGGGGGGAACAGATGTTAGTGAGACCTGTCAGAAGCTGCTGTCACTTTTCTGTGGAAGATGTGGAATCAGTTTTTTCTTTTTTTTTAACTTTCTGCTGCGGTAAAGGAAAGCAGCCACTATAAACTGTGATCTTTCTCTTTTTTACTTTTCTCTGTACTGAACTGGTTTTCAATCCGTCTAAAGTGATGAGTAGATGTTTGTCGAGAGTGGGAGAGTGGGAGAGTGGGAGTGGGAGTGGTTAGAGTGTTGGGATCGCAATTTGACATCCCGGGATTGAGCCTGGGTTTGAGCCACCAACGAGATGCCCACTCAAGGGGACTTTTTTTTATAGAGTCAACATAAGTACCAACTCCACTCGTGCATAAGTTTTTTCAGAGGAGACTGAAAAACAAGATTCTATGAGGGATAGGAAAAGAGAGAATTCCTTGAACAGAATTTCCAGAAGGTGGGGATGCCATTTATACTGATAGGCTCCCTGGCATCCCCATGGTGGGGGAACCAAAATGACAAACATATTTTTAATAAAATAGTGGTGCTATGTTGTAAAGAATTTTTGATAAAAAAGAAGCTGAAGTCCACAGAAAAAATGTTATATGCCATACTGCAAAATATAAACTCCTCTTGCAACACTGACACTTCCCTCAATTGTTGGTTCCTTACAGTCAATATCACCTTCCTGGTCACACAGTTTCACAAAAAGAACCCAGACCACTTTCCTCACTACCATCCCCCTCCTCCCCCAACGGACCAAAGCCAAGGATTCTGTCATCAAAAGACTGTATGGAACAAGATGAACAACACCGCTGCCCCAGTACCCAATCTCTCACCATCCACAATCTATACAGAGGCAGCTGACGGAACAGAAGCAATAGCAGGAAGAAGGAAACAGAGATGGATCAATGGCCTCTAGGATTCCTGGATCCAGACCTCTTACTCTGTGAGGGTCCAGCAGGGCAATAAGCATCATCACTGACGTCTGACTGACAAAAGGGCGGAGACAGATGTTAGTGAGACCTGTCAAAAGCTGCTGTCACTTTTCTGTGGAAGATGGGGAATGTGTTTTTTTCTTCTTTTTAAAAAAAATAAATTTCTGCTGCGGTAAAGGAAAGCAGCCACTATAAACTGTGATCTTTCTCTTTTTTACTTTTCTCTGTACTGAACTGATTTCCAAACTGTGTAAAGTGATGAGTAGATATTGTCTTTGTGGTGGTTAGATAGTTTAATGGTTAGAGTGTTGGCTTCACAATTTGAAGGCTCAGTGTCGAGCCTGAGTTCGATCCCCCACCGAATTGCCTGTCCAAGGAGATTTTCTTCTAGAGTTCACATCAATACTTACTCCACTCCCTCCGTAAGTTTTTCAGATGAGGGATAGGTAAAGAGAGAATTCCTTGCACATATATCCAGAAAGTGGGGATGCTGCTTATATTGAAAGGCCCCTGGCATTCCCATGGGGGAAACAGTATAACAAACAGATAAAAAAAATAAATGGCAAAGCTATGCACTAGCAATACTGTTTTGATAGAAAGAAGATGAAGTCCACACATACAATGCCATATGCCACACTGAAAAACAATTCATTCATTATAAACTCCTATTGCAACACTGACACTTCACTTGCTTGTTGGTTCCTTACAGTTAATATCACCTTCCTGGTCACACAGTTCCAAAAAAGAACACAGACCACTTTCCTTACTACCACCCCCCTCCTCCTCCCCAACAGACCAAAGCTACGGATTCTGCCATCAAAAGACTGTATGGAACAAGATGAACAACACCGCTGCCCCAGTACCCAATCTCTCACCATCCACAATCTATACAGAGGCAGCAGACGGAACAGAAGCAATAGCAGGAAGAAGGAAACAGAGATGAATCACTGGCCTCTAGGATTCCTGGATCCAGACCTCTTACTCTGTGAGGGTCCAGCAGGGCAATAAGCATCATCACTGACGTCGGACTGACAAAAGGGCGGAGACAGATGTTAGTGAGACCTGTCAAAAGCTGCTGTCACTTTTCTGTGGAAGATGTGAAATCAGTTTTTTTTCTTTCCTTTTACTTTCTGCTGTGGTAAAGGAAAGCAGCCACTATAAACTATCATCTTTCTTTTTTTTTAAATTTTTATTTTTACTTTTCTCTGCACTGAACTGATTTTCAAGCTGTCTTAAGCGATGATAAGATATCATTCTGAGGGTTTGATAGTTTACTGGCTACAATGTTGGGCTTACAATTTGACATCCTGGGTTGGAGCCTCCACCATGATACCCATTCAAAGGAATTTTTCTGCTCCTAGAGTTAACACCTGTACTGACTCCACTCTGCCGAAAGTTTTTTTGATAAGATTGAAAACCAAGATCCCATGAGGGATAGGAAAAGAGAGACATCCTCGCATAGAATTTCCAGAAGGTCGGGATGCTATTTATATTAACAGGCTCCCGAGATATCTATGTGGGGAAGACAACAAAAGGGCAAACAGATCTAAAAAGAAAACGGTGGTGCTATACTGCAGAAGCACTTTAGTCCCCAGACAAAAAGCTATATGATATACTGCAAAAAAGTCATTATACACTCCTCTTGCAACACTGGCACTTCACTTGCTTGTTGGTTCCTTACAGTCAATATCACCTTCCTGGTCACACAGTTCCATAAAAGAACCCAGACCACTTTCCTTACTACCACCTCCCCTCCCTCCCCCCAACGCACCAAAGCCAAGGATTCTGTCATCAAAAGACTGTATGGAACAAGATGAACAACACCGCTGCCCCAGTACCCAATCTCTCACCATCCACAATCTATACAGAGGCAGCAGACGGAACAGAGGCAATAGCAGGAAGAAGGAAACAGAGATGGATCAATGGCCTCTAGGATTCCTGGATCCAGACCTCTTACTCTGTGAGGGTCCAGCAGGGCAATAAGCATCATCACTGACGTCTGACTGACAAAAGGGCGGAGACAGATGTTAGTGAGACCTGTCAAAAGCTGGTGTCACATTTCTGTGGAAGATGTAAAATCTGTTTTTTTTATAATTTTTTTTTAATAACTTTCTGCTGCGGTTAAGGAAAGCAGCCACTATAAACTGTGATCTTTCTCTTTTTCACTTTTCTCTGTACTGAACTGATTTCCAAACTGTGTAAAGAGATGAGTAGATAATATCTTTCTGAGGATTGGATAGTTTACTGGTTAGAGCACTGCGCTCGCAATTTGACATCCAGGGATCGAGCCTGAGTTTGAGCCACCAACGAGATAATAATGCTAATAAATGGAATTTATATAGCGCTATCTCTTGCAGAGACAAATCAAAGCGCTTGCACTCACCTCATTCTTACACAGTCATACAACCAGTAACAATCAACAGTTCCAATAAGTCCAAATGTGCACGCAAGCACGCACGCACGCACGCACGCACGCACGCACCACACACACACACACACTCACAAAACACACACACACACAACACACACACACACACACACACACACACACACACACACACACACACACACACACACACACACACACACACACACACACACACACACACACACACACACACACACACACACGTACTCAGGTCACACACCCTGACAGGGCGATAGAATCTCGGCTGTTGAAGGCAGGGAAAAGCTATGAGATGAAGCAGAAGAGAAAAATCTTAGTTTTGAAATAAATGTCTTGAGACTGGATTTAAAAGTGTCATAAGAAAGCTTTTGGCGAAGATAGAGAGGGAGGTCATTCCAGATTGATGGACCAGAAATAAAGAGCGACGGCCGATCGTGGATTGATTGAATCTGGGTATTGGTAAGGACAAGGTATCTGCAGCAGATGTCTGTACGAGGGGATTTTTCCACTCCTGGAGTTGATATAATATTTATGTGCTTACTCCACTGCCCCGAAAGTCTTTCGGATAGGACTATAAGACGAGGTTACGTATGAAAACACACACAGAGAACTCTTTGCACACCCGTTTAAAGCCGTTTTGCCTTTGGAAGAGAGGGCCATTTGTAGCGGTAAGAACGGATGAGAAAAATTTATATAAATATATAAACCACATACACACTGTTGTTGTGTTTAAACGTCATCCCCAAAGACGGAATGCGGCTACCTAAATGGCGGGTAAAAACGGTCACATATGCAAAAAATCTCGACATTGGTAAACCTCAGAGCTGTAGCCAAGGAATAAATAAAAAACAAAACAACATAATTTTTTTCTGCTATCTTCTAATGCAACATGTCTGTATAGAAACTAAGCGGTATATACAGTTTGAATCCCATCAGAAACCTATTCCCTGACGGCCACATCATCTGATCACAAGTGGTTGCTTAGTGCAAGGAATTTTTTCCCAATTCAACAAAAATCAAGGTCCCATATGCAGTATACATTAAACTCATATCCAAAGGCCTACAATGACAAAATGATTGTTGTGGGCAAAAATCTAGAAAACATGCACAAAAAGACCAACCCCCGCCCCCCATCAAGATGTGGCACTGGACTATGGTGACATTCCTCAAAATATCCCTGTCTGAATACCACCCAAGGAACTCTACTACACAGACTTCAAATGCAATACAATACTTATTGGACTATTTTTTGTGCACATTTAATTAATCTTTTCTATTCTTTTTTCTCTCAAATAAACACTGCTTTGCTAACCTCATAGCTTCAGAACATCTTGTGCCCACTCGTTTAAACCTGTTCCGCTTTTGGGAAGACTAGGTTATTAAATACCGGTGGGAATGGATGCCAACATTTACAAAATTGCATACAAATGGGGACTGGATGTAAGAAAAAACATACGAGCGCCTATGGTATTGTCCTCGAAATAAAAGAGTAAACAAATCAATAAATAGATAAATGAATAAATAAATAAATATATAAGTAATACATCAATAGATCGATAAATACAGAATTTCAGACCGGTTGTGTCTGAAGGTGCAGAGCTGTGGTCCATGGCTCTGTTACTATATCAGACTGGGCAGGGCAAGACTGGGAACACTGGTATTCTGGCTTCTCACTAGCACTTCTCTCCCTATTGACAGTCTGTAAGTGACAGGAAAAGCAGCAGACAAAGTAACAGCCATACTTGTGTGTGTGTGTGTGTGTGTGTGTGTGTGTGTGTGTTGGAGAGAGAGAGAGAGAGAGAGAGAGAGAGAGAGAGAGAGAGAGAGAGAGAGAGAGAGAGAGAGAGAGAGAGAGAGAGAGAGAGAGAGAAAGAGAGAGGGTGAGTGAGAGAGTCTGGCAAAAGCTTCAAACCCGTGTGTGTGTGTGTGTGTGTGTGTGTGTGAATGCGTGCGTGCGTGCGTTTGTGGGTGTGTGTGCATGTGTGTGTGTGTGTGTGTGTTGTGTGTGTGTGTGTGAGTGTGTGTGTGTGTGTGTGTGTGTGTGTGTGCACGCGCGTGTGTGAGAGTGAGAGAGAGATAAACAGAGACAGAAACAGAGGGACAGGGAGACAGACAGACAGAGCGAAAGAGACGGACAGACAAACAAACAAAAAGACAGATAAACAGAGGCACAGACACACAAACACAGAGACATCCAGACACCGACACACGAGAGAGAGAGAGAGAGAGAGAGAGAGAGAGAGAGAGAGAGAGAGAGAGAGAAGAGAGAGAGAGAGAGAGAGAGAGAGAGAGAGAGAGAGAGAGAGAGAGAGAGAGAGAGAGAGAGAGAGAGAGAGAGAGAGAGAGAGAGAGAGAGAGAGAGAGAGAGAGAGAGAGTGAGAGAGAGAGAGAGAGAGAGAGAGAGAGAGAGAGAGAGAGAGGAGAGAGAGAGAGAGAGAGAGAGAGAGAGAGAGAGAGAGAGAGAGAGAGAGAATCTAAGATTCCTGCTTGAACCCAGGTCAGTTATTTTCGCAGTAAGATTCCTCAGGGAAATAAGCCCTGTCGTGTATGTCTGACTGACAAATAGCGGAAGGTGACAGATTTCATTGAGACCTGTCAGGAGCAATGCGCCCTTCCCTGTGGCGAATATATGCAAGTCCAGTCAGTTTTTTTTTACCTTTCACACCAAAGCAAAGAAGCAGAAGTAGGATACTACGGTATTACTTTCTGTTAATGCAGAGTTGATGGGGTACGGGATAGCTCAGTGGTCAGGACACTCGCTTTCTCCAAGCTAAGGTTAAGCAGTATTTGAGCTTGGCTACGAGATGGATGGGTGATCGTTTGCACGCCTTGGCTTCAGTACAGTCTTCCAGTTCACCCACCTGTAAATGGGTACCTGCCCTCTTTAGGGTCAGGGAAGGTAAAGCAGCGAGGGAGAGGAGATTGACGCCGCCTTCAGCCCCTGGAGAAGCTGAAGTCTCTGCCACCTCTGTGTGTGTGTGTTTACATTTGAATTTGTAAAACTCTATTAATTGTAACTGGCTGCATGTGAAAGACTAGGATGAATGAAAGCGCTTTGATTTTGTTTTTGTGTGTGTGCAATATATAGCGCTGTATAAATTCCATGTATTTTATTATTATTATCATTATCATCATCATTATTATTATTATTATTATTATTATTATTATTATTATTATTATTATTATTATTATTATTATTATTATTATTATTATTATTATTATTATTATTATTATTATTATTATTATTATTATTATTATTATCTCGTTCCCCAACGACCACATAGGTTATGGGGACACATTTACCTTTACTTTTTTGGTTTGCAGCCTGCCTTGTCTGCTAACTGAACAGTTACAGGTTTGTTTTTTTTTTTCGTTCCTCAGTTTTGAGCTCCGAGGTTCCCCGATGGTGAGATTTGTGTGTACGCGACCGTTTTTCGCCCACCATTACGGTAGATGCGTTCCGATGTTGGTGACGATGCTTAAACGTGACACCGGTGTGTATGCGGAAGAGTTGGCCATTCGTGCTGGTAAGAATGGGTGATAAAATATATGATTTATTTATTTATTCTTTTATATCGAGGATAATGGAATAAGCACTCAAGTGCTTTTTTACATCCAGTCCCCGTGTGTATGCGGTTTTGTAAATTTTGTCATCTGTTTCCACCGGCACACAATGGCCTACTCTTCCGAAAAGCGGAACAGGTTTTAACGTGTGCGCAAGATGAAGTGCATGCGTTAGAACACGGGGACTCTGTTTATAGTCTCATCCGAAGGATATAAAGAACACATATACACTGGTATCGTATATAGACATCATCCCTGAAATCGGAATGTGGTTACCTTAGTGGTGGGGAAAAGCCAATTGCACACAGTAAAAAATTACCTATTGATGATCCTTGGAATTGAAGCAGAGGAACAAAAAGAAAAATACAGATTCACATCTCCCCTTAGCAACGTTGCTTAAATGACTTGAATGGCAACGAACAAAAAGAAGAGTGAGGCCATTGAGAAGAATCAATTGTATCCAGGTCTCAGTAATAGATGTAAAGGTGTTCCCCTAACCTATACAGTCATTGAGGAGTGAGGTATCAGCTTCTCCAGGGGCCAGCATATTGAGGGCAGCGGCGCCCATCTCCTCTCCCTCGCTGCTTTACCTTCCCTGACCCTAAAGAGGGCAGGTACCCATTTACAGCTGGGTGAACTGGGGGAACTGTACTGAAGCCAAGCCAAAGCGTACAAACGGTTACCCATCCCCTTGGTAACCACGCTCAATGCTGCCTAGCATTAGCTTGGGGAAAGCGAGTGCTCTGCTCACTGAAGTATTCCGTCCCCGTTTCATGAATACCGGGATGTTATTCTGCGAAAAACTCAATAAGGAAATGAGCACCGTCTGCTATGTGTGATTTAGAAGAGCGGTGACAGGTTTTATTGACAACTGTCAAAAGCAACGGCCATTTTCGGTGGAAGATATGTATATTCAATCTTCTGTATCTGTTTGATGACGAGGCGTCAACAGGGTTGCTATACACTTATGATATTACATTTTCTGCGCACTGAATTGATTTTCAGCCTGTGTGACCTATTGATCAGGCAATTTTTTTTGTTTTTGTTTCGGAGTTTTCTCTTCTTTGATGAGTCTGTATGCGTCTGTACGGCTGTTCATTCGCTGCATATTATGATCTTCTTCTTTCTTCTTCTTTGAATTCTTCTTCTTCTTTGATATCTTCTTCTTCTTTGAATTCTTCTTCTTCTACTTCTTTGAATTCTTCTTCTTCTTCTTCTTCTTCTTCTTCTTCTTCTTCTTCTTCTTCTTCTTCTTCTCTTCTTCTTCTTCTTTGAATTCTTCTTCTTCTTTGAATTCTTCTTCTTTGAATTTTTCTTCTTCCTTCTTCTTCTTCTTCATTGAACTCTTCATGTTCTTCTTTTTATTCCTCTTGGTTTTGTTGTTGTTGTTGTTGTTGTTGTTGTTTTTTTTCTTCTTCTTCTTCTTCTTCTTCTTCTTCTTCTTCTTCTTCTTCTTCTTCTTCTTCTTCTTCTTCTTCTTCTTCTTCTTCTTCTTCTTCTTCTTCATCATCATCATCATCATCTTCTTCTTCTTCTTCTTCTTCTTCTTCTTCTTCTTCTTCTTCTTCTTCTTCTTCTTCTTCTTCTTCTTCTTCGTCGTCGTCGTCGTCGTCGTCGTCGCCGTCGTCGTCGAACACTCATACAGCAACTACTACTGTCTGTCATTTGAGCAAAAATGCATCCCGCTGACAAGGTCAGACCCCGACAATCAGGTCAAGCGCATATGACTTCGGCGTGCGAGACAACTGTTATCTTTTAAGTCTTTTTTTTTTTTGGAGGGGGGGGGGGGGGAAACGATAGAGAATGGTCCAACAATAGACAAAAAAAGGAGGTGACATGAAGGAAAGGAACAAGGCAGAAACGAAGAGAGGGATAGAAAAGAGGGACTTCCTAGCACAGAATTTCCAGAAAGTGTGGATGTTATTTTTTTACTAACTGGGCCCCTGGCATCACCACGGGGGAATATTATGATAATAATAATAATATATGGAATTTATATAGCGCTGTATCTTGTAAAAAACCAATGATGATACTGTTACGGTAACTTTTGCCTGTGCCCCAAATGTACCGTTGCTTCACGTATCATTTCAAACGCTTAGTTGTCAGGCACAGACATTCAATAGATACAGCACAGTACAGTACCCTCTTAACTGCAAGGGTCCTACAGTTAGACGTCGTGGGTTCACACCTGAGCAGAGTCATACGGAAATATTAGGCCACCCTCAGAATGTATGTTGGCCTTTTTCTGTTTGTCCGTCTGTCTGCCTGCCTGCTTGCATGTCTGTCTACCTGTGTCTTTCTGTCTGCCTACCTGTCTGACTACCCTCCTGCCTGTCTGCCTGTCTACCTTTGTCTTTCTGTCTGCCTACCTGTCTGTCTACCCGCCTACCTGTCTGTCTCTCTGTGCTTGTGTGCTGGAATGTATAATCCTCTATATCTCTCTGTCTTTCTGTTTGTTTCTGTCTGTTGTTGCTTTTGTCTTGTTCTGCCTTTTACTGTTTGTTTGTCCGACTCTGTATCGATAGCAGTTTCCACTGTGTGTTTTGTAATCCAAAAGAAACTACTGTCATTTACTACAAAAACAAGGACAACGGCACAATCAACACAAAAGAAACATTCAAAACCTGTACGTACATGTTGTAATCTTGTTTACGAGGGCGAAGGAATAATCATTCCATAGCTCAGTGAAGTTCGTTCAGCCGCAAGACAGAATGACGTGTTATCTTTGCAATTCTTAGGAAGGGCATTATTGCTTACAGCTAAGATCTATTAGATTTCAGATTCTCCTTATTATCTCTGCACAGCCATATTCTCCCGTATCAATATTTTTTATATTTTAAAGATTTTTTAAATTTCTCTGTTGTTTTGTATTCTCATTGTTTTAATTGCATCGTAGTTTCCCTCTTTTTTTTTCTATCTGTCTCTCTGTCTTTATCTTTGAGTTTGATTCTTTCTATGATTCTTTCTTTGCTCATCTACCCCCCCTCACACACACACACACACACACACACACACACCACACAGGTGGGTGGAAGAGAGATAATAGAAGTTATGGAAGTGGATAAGAGAAAAGTCTGGGTTTTTTCCTTTATGGTGATTGTCAAGTTTATACAGAAATAGATTTTCTGAGAGTATTATTGGAATTGGTTCAAGTATATGTAATTGAATACACTTTTATAGAATTTTTCAATTTTATCTTTTCATCGGAAAAAGGCAAAAAAGGGGGGTATAATCTGCTCAAGAAAAAGGGCTAGAGGTGGGAGATAAATAGCAAACGGCGTTTTATTTCCCAACGCTTTGCTTGTGGTTATTAGTTGGAATTGATTATGGAAATGATTGTTCTGAACTGTTCATTGGCATTTGAATTGTGAACTTTTTATGTTAAGAGATATTTTAGGGACAAGAACTTAAAGGATAGGAAAGAGGGGATGGAAGGTGAGAGAAGGGGAAAGAAAGAGCAAAGGTGGGAGGTGGGGGGATAAAAGGGAGATAAATTCAAACTCAAAATTCAAATGAGTAAACTTTATCATCTCAGAGACAGAGAAATTCCGGTGTGTGTGTGTGTGTGTTGTGTGTGTGTGTGTGTGTGTGTGTGTGTGTGTGTGTGGACATCATTTTCTCTTTCTTATCGGTGGTTGCTCTTGGCTATGATTGGATTGATTTTAAACACTTTTATTGAATAAATTCATAGACATTCTGAGTCTGTGAGAACTCTCTTATGTGGAAGTTTTCCAGAGAGATGGTGGACATGATAGGACTGGGTGGGTAGATGGAAGATAGAGAGGGGGACGGGGTGTGGTAGGGTGCAAATTAATAAATTGTGTATTATTATGATGTGTATGTCTTCTGTTTTCTCTGTTTAGGATTGCTTATGTTACATTGAAATAAGTCACTGAAACATTCTTTTGTATAATTATGCATATTTGGTCATAGAAGTTAGAAAGTTCTTTTATGAGAAAGATTAGTTTGGGATTTTATCTGTATTCTATTTATTTCATGCTTTTGCTTTTACTTACATTTTTCGAGGAGGAAAGCATAGTGAAAAAAGGTTTGTGCATATCCATTATTTGTAAAATAGTAGTATTCTGTCTGTTAGCTTGTCTGTCTTTACGTGTGTCTGTTTTCATGTCTGTCTGTATGTCTGTCTGTCTTACTGAATATCTGTCTGTGTGTCTGTGTATCTGTCTGTCTGTCAGTTTATCTCTCTCTCTCTCATTCTCTGCCTTTGTTATATCTGTATCTTTCTCTCACTCCTGTCTTTTCCTGTCTGTGACGTTGCAGTTGCACACTCATGTACAGACATGCATACACATTCGCACATAAGTTTTGGTTTCATACTCAAGGCATGTGCACACTTATCCACATACACACGTAGGGCCTGCCAATGTACCCTATCCCCTCAGTCGAAACTCAGCTGCCTTCATGGTGGACAAAACCAGTCACATACACACAGAATCTCACCATTTGGTGAACCTCAGAGCTGTAGCAAGGAATGAAAAAAAAAAGTTCGATAACTCTTCCTGTCACCTATCTGAAGCTTTTCCGAAATATCACATTATCTCAAAAATGAAAAAAATCTCTCCTCATTTACTTATTTAGCCACAAGACTCCCGAGAATTCACATAGTCAGATTTATTGGCGTGTGCAATGACAAGCGCTTAGGGGGACTCAAGTTCTCAGGTACCAATCAGAAACTCACTTTTGGCACAAGAGCCACCGGATATATTTCTGAGGCCAGTCTCTCTCTCTCTCTCTCTCTCTCTCTCTCTCTCTCTCTCTCTCTCTCTCTCTCTCTCTCTCTCGCTCTCTCGATCTCTCGCTCTCGCTCTCTCTATCAGCAAATCTTCCAAAGCCCTGGCACTTATCTAACAGCTGGCTGGCGGCATCCTTGATACTGCTGCTGCTGCTGCTGTAGCTATCAGTTTTGCTGAGGAGGCGAGAAGGAAAGTGATTTAGTTTGGTGTAAGCCTCGTCATTTTATGGAGAATGTAGTGTAGGTGTCAAAGCGTTATCAACTAAATCAAACATGAAATCATCCCCTAGGTCGGGATGTGCCTGCCTAAATGGTGGGTAAAAATGGTTGCATACACACAATTTCACCATTGGTAATCCTTAGAGCTTTGGGTGAGGAACTAATATCAATAAGTCTCATGGCTTTGAGGTTGTCAGAGGAGTTCTTGGTTGCCAACAGAGAGCGGACTCACTGAGTATTTCCTGCACTCTGGGCAGAGATAAACAAGTGCTGATGTTTGACAGCATTATGATGTTGATAGTGTTGTTGGTGGAGATTCACAGTCATGTGTCAATAAGCCTTTTCAAGCTGATCACAGATTTGTTTAACATTAGAGACAACAAGATTGAAAGTTTGAATCCATCTCTGCTTTGTTGTACCTGACACTGTCTCTGTTTCTCCTCTCTATCATTTCTTGTCTCTAACTTTGCATGTGGTCACCCATTTACTGAGCAACATATACATGTGCATACACATGTTGATTTCATACGCATGGTATGTCCTCACGTATGTGCATGCACACACAGCACCTACACATGTATCGTATTCCCAACGTTTGAATGCAAGCAGCCAAGAACACAAAAAAATGTATGGTAACTCTCATTGTCACCTAAGTAAAGCTCTTCTGAAATATAACATCCTTCAAAAATGAAAAAAACCCAACTTCTCCATTACTTATTCAGCAACAAGATTCCTGAGAATTCACATAGTCAGATTTATTGGCGTGTGCAATGGCAAGAGCTTAGGGAGACTCAAGTTCTCAGGTTCCAATCAGAAACTGGCTGTTGACACAAGAGCCGGCCACCAGATACAGTTCTGAGGCCAGAGTCTCTGTGTCTGTCGGCAAATTTTCCAAAGCCCTGGCACTTATCTGACAGCTGGCTGGTGGCATCCCTAATAATGCTGCTGCTGCTACTGCTGCTGCTGCTGTAGCTATCAGTTTTGCTGAGGAGGCGAGAGGGAAAGTGATTTTGTTTGGTGTAAGCCTCGACATTTTATGGAGAATGCAGTGTAGGTGTCAAAGCGTTATCAACTAAATCAAACATGAAATCATCCCCTAGGTCGGGATGTGGCTACCTAAATGGTGGGTAAAAATGGTTGCATACACACAATTTCACCATTGGTAATCCTTAGAGCTTAAGGTGAGGAACTAATATCAATAAGTCTCATGGCTTTGAGGTTGTCAGAGGAGTTCTTGGTTGCCAACAGAGAGCGGAATCACTGAGAATTTCCTGCACTCTGAGCAGAAATAACCCAGTGCTAATGTTTGACAGCACTATGATGTTGATAGTGTTGTTGGCGGAGATTCACAGTCTTGTGTCAATGAGCCTTGTCAAGCTGATCACAGATTTGTTTAATATTAGAGACCAAAAGTTTGAAGGTTTGAATCCATCTCTTTGCTTTGTTGCATCTGTCTCTGTCTCTGTATCTCCTCTCTATTTTTCTTTATCTCTGACCTTGCATGTGGTCACCCATGCACGGAGATACATATACATGTGCATACACATGTTGGTTTCAAATGCATGGTATGTGCTCACGTATGTGCATGCACACACAGGGCCTACAAATGTATAGCATTCCCAAAGTTGGAATGGAGGCAGCCAAGGAAAAAAAATGTATCGTAACTCGCCTTGTCATCTAAGAAAAGCTCTTCTGAAATATCACATCATCTCAAAAATGAAAAAAATCCCTCCTCAATTACATAACAGCCACAAGACTCCAGAGAATTCATATAGTCAGGTTTATTGGCGTGTGCAATGACAAGCGCTTAGGGAGACTCAAGTTCTCAGATTCCAATCAGAAACCAACTGTTGACACAAGAGCCAGCCACCAGATACAGTTCTGAGGCCAGAGTCTCTGTGTCTGTCGGCAAATCTTCCAAAGCCCTGGCACTTATCTAACAGCTGGCTGGCGGCATCCTTAATGCTGCTGCTGCTGCTGCTGCTGCTGCTGTAGCTATCAGTTTTGCTGAGGAGGCGAGAAGGGAAAGTGATTTAGTTTGGTGTAAGCTTCGTTATTTTATGGAGAATGTAGTGTAGGTGTCGAAGCGTTATCAACTAAATCAAATGTGAAAACGACCCTGTGGTTGGAATGTGGCTAACTTAATGGTGGGTAAAAATAAAAGTTGCATACACACAATTTCATCATTGAATCTTAGAGCTCTAGCTGAAGAACTAAAGAAAAAATGTTGAACATGCTGTAATGATAGTTGTTAGTTGTTTGTAAGATTTTGTGTATTACTTTTGGTGTTAAGATTTTACATAATATGATGACCAAAGAACACTGAGTCAGATTTTGTAGGAAAGGCATTTTCTCATTTTATACTTTTCTTTTCCTCTTCTTTTTGATTGATGGCAGTCATGGTGGTAGTTTTTGTGTTGGGTTTTCTTGAATGTATTTTTATTTACATTGCATTATTTGGTATTTGTTTGATTATGTTATCATCTGTTTCTTTTCTTGCACTTTCTTTCTTTCTTTAAATTGCTATTTTTCCATCAGAAAAGGTTTGTTTCTGTTTTATTTTGTTTTTACCTTTTATGTAACCTTTTTGGTCTTTCTCTACTGGCTCAAGTTTTTGTTTTTTTTAGCATAAATGTTTGTTTATTTATTACTTTTTTCATGCTCTTCACTGAAGTCAATTTTTTTGTTTCATTGGTTTGGATTGTTTGGAAAATTTTTTAGGTTTGTCATGGCATTTTTATGCTCTCTAGGATATTAAGTGATGCTATACAAGGTACATAAAACAAGGTGACAGGGTAGAAAACCTATAACAAATACCACCAAGCAATACTGACTCTGTGGTAGAATCAATAGTGTGAATAGAAAGGTAGGCTATAGATATATGAGGAGCACTCACAGAAGAAATACCAACGTACAGACATTGATCTTATAAATCTGTCTCCTGGCTTTAGGTTGTCAGAGAGGGTTCTTAGTTGCCAACAGAGAGAAGAATCCCTGAATATTTCCTTCTCTTTTGGGCAGTGAAAAACCAGTACTGATATTGATTTGTTTGGCAGCATTATGGTGTTGATAGTTCCGTTGGTGGGGATCCACAGTCTTGTGTTAATAAACCTTGTCAAGCTGATCACATATTTTTAAATATCAGGGACAAAAAGGTTGAAGGTTTGAATCAATCTCTGTGCTATGGTATCTGTCTCTATCTCTCCTCTGTCTCTTTTTCTTGTCTCTGACTTTGCTTGTCCTCATCCATGCACAGAGCTCCAAGCAAATTCATACACACATTTCGATTTCATTTACATGGTAGGTGCACACTTTAGCACATACATACAGGGCCTGTAAATCTACTGCGACTCTCCCTGCCAGGCGCATCTAAAACTCTTCCAACATATCACTTCATCTCAAAAATGCAAACTCCCCCCCCCCCAACTTCTCCATTACTTATTCAGCCACAAGACTCCAGAGAGCTCACATAGTCTGATTTATTGGCGTGTGCAATGACAAGCGCTTAGGGAGACTCAAGTTCTCAGGTTCCAATCAGAAACTCTGTTGACAGAAGAGCCGCCACCAGATACAGTTCTGAGGCCAGAGTCTCTCTGTCTGTCGGCAAATCTTCCAAAGCCCTGGCACTTATCTAACAGCTGGCTGGCGGCATCCTTAATGCTGCTGCTGCTGCTGTAGATATCAGTTTTGCTGAGGAAGTGAGAGTGAAAGTGATTTTGTTTGGTGTAAGCCTCGTCATTTTATGGAGAATGTAGTGTAGGTGTCGAAGCTTTATCAACTAAATCAAACGTGAAAGCCTCCCAAAGGTTGAGATGTGGCTAACTTAATGGTGGGTAAAAAAAAAGTTGTATACGCACAATTTCATCATTGAATCTTAGAGCTCTAGCTGAAGTACTAAAGAAAAAATGGTGAAGATACTGTAATGATAGTTGTTAGTTGTTTGCAAGATTCTGTGTACATTATTTTTGCTGTTAAGACTTTACATAATATGATGACCAAAGAACACTGAGTCAGATTTTGCAGGAAAGGCATTTTCTCATTTTATTCTTTTCTTTTCCTCTTCTTTTTTAATTGATGGCAATTATGGTGGTAGTTTATGTGTTTGGTTTTCTTGACTGTCTTTTTTGTTTACATTACATTTTTTGTATTTGTTTGATTATGTTTTTTCATCTGTTTCTGTTCTTGACTTTCTTTCTTTAAATTGCTAATGTTTCCATCAAAAAAGGTTTGTTTCTGGATTTTGTTGTTTTTGCCTTTTACATTACATTTTTGTTCCTTCTGTACTGGTTCACGTTTTGTTTTTTTGCTTAGATGTTTGTTTATTTATTGCCTTTTTTCCTTAATGCTCTTCACTGGTGTATTTTTTATGTTTCATTGGTTTGAATTGTTTAGAAAGCTGTTAGGATTGTCATTGCATTTTTCTCCTCTCTACGATATTAAGTGACACTATGCAAGGTACACAAAACAAGGTGACAGACAGAAACCCTATATTAAATACCACTAAGCATACTGACTCTGTGGCAGAATCAATAGTGTGAATAGAAAGGTAGGCTATAGATAGATATATGAGGAGCATTCACAGAAGAAGTACCAACGACCAGATATTGATCTTATAAATCTGTCTCCTGGCTGTAGGTTGTCAGAGTGGGTTCTTAGTTGCCAACAGAGAGCAGAGTCCCTGAATATTTCTTTCATTCTGGGCAGTGATAAACCAGTACTGATGTTGATTTGTTTGGCAGCATTATGGTGTTGATAGTTTCGTTGGTGGAGATTCACAGTCTTGTGTCAATAACCCTTGTCAAGCTGATCACAGATTTTTAAATATCAGGGACAAAAAGGTTGAAGGTTTGAATCTATCTCCCTGCTTGATTGTATCTGTCTCTGTCTCTCCTCTGTCTCTTTTTCTTGTCTCTGACTTTGCTTGTGCTCATCCACGCACAGAGCTCCAAACAAATTCATACACACATTTCGAGTTCATTTACATGGTAGGTGCAAACTTAAACACATGCATACAGGGCCTGTAAGTGTATTGCGACTCTCCCTGCCGCGCGCATCTAAAACTCTTCCAACATATCACATCATCTCAAAAATGAAAAAACCTCCAACTTCTCCATTACTTATTCAGCCACAAGATTCTAGAGAATTCACATAGTCTGATTTATTGGTGTGTGCAATGACAAGCGCTTAGGGAGACTCAAGTTCTCAGGTTCCAATCAGAAACTGGCTGTGACGCCACCAGATACAGTTCTGAGGCCAGAGTCTCTGTGTCTGTCGGCAAATCTTCCAAAGCCCTGGCACTTATCTAACAGCTCACTGGCGGCATCCTTAATACAGCTGCTGCTGCTGCTGCTGTAGCTATCAGTTTTGCTGAGGAAGCGAGAGGGAAAGTGATTTCGTTTAGTGTAGGCCTCCTCATTTTCTGCAGAGTGTAGTATTGGTGTCAAAGCGTTATCAGGTGGGGTTTATTTTCGTTTCCTGGCTAAAGTTTTGAGGTTCGCCTTATGGTGATATTTTTGTGCATGCAAGCGTTTTTGCCCACCATTAGAGTAGTGGCATTCTGACTTCATGGTTGATGTCTTAACACCACACAATCGTGCATGCATTTTTGTTGTATTGTTTTGCCATCCTTTGTTATTAGCACGAATGGCCTACCCTTTAGAAGGCAAAACAGATTTTGATGAGTGTGCAAGATGTTCTGCGTGTGTACGCACATGGGATATCAGTTTATAGTCCTATTCGAAAAATTTTGGGGGAGTGGAGTTGGTACTGATGTTAACTCCAGTGAAATAATCTTATTGAACGCTCTAACCACCTGACTATCCCGCCATAATTATGCAATATATAAAAGTTGATTGTGGAATAATTGTCTGTACAGTTATGAAAGTTGTTAGTTGCTCACAAGGTTTAGTAAAATTGTTTGGTTAAGATTTTACTTATAATTATTGCCAAAGGACACTGAATCAGATTTATAAGGAAATTCATTTTGTTTGTTTTTCTAACTTTTTTTCTTAATTTTTGTAATTGATGGTAATCATGGGGGTAGTCTTGTGTGTTGGTTGCTCTGTGTATATTTGTTTCTTTCTCTCTTTAGGTTTTAGCGCTATATAAATTCCATATATTATTATTATTAGTTCTTTGGTAGGAAGATATCAGGTTTTGAGTCTTGTCTTTATTTTTCTGTTTTTACTCCATTCTCCATTTTTATCTTTTCCTTTCTTGTTTTTTCTGTCCGTCCATTTTTTCTTTCGCATTATTTGTCCATTCCTTTATTTGCTATTTATTATCTTTGTGATCTTTGCTTGTGTGTGTTTTTATCTCTTGGTTTTATCTTTTTGGATCTTTAGTAATGTTGGTCACGATTGTCATAGCCTTTCATAAAACAAAATGACAGGAGAAAATCCTACGACAGATACCACCAAGCAAGTCTGATTCTGTGGCAGAAGCACTAGCGTGAATAAAACGACAGGCTATAGATATATCAGGGGTATCCACAGAAGAGATACCAACCTACAGACATTAAGCTCATAAATCCATCTCACGGCTTAAGCTTGTCAGAGGGGGTTCCTAGGTGCCACCAGTAGAGCGCACACGTTAAAACCTGTTCCGCTTTTCGGAAGAGTAGGCCATTGTGTGCCGATGGGAAAGGATGACAACATTGACAAACTGCATACACCCGTGGACTGGATGAAAAAAGCACATGAGTGCTTATATCATTATCTTTGAAATAAAAGAATAAAAAAGAATAAATAAATACATATTTCCTTCACTTTGGACTGCAATAAAGCAGTGATGATGCTGATTCCACTGACAGTATCAGTGACTATAGTGTTGATAGTTTCGTTGGTCAAGGTATCACAGTCTTGTGTAAATAAACCCTGTCAGGATGACCATAGAGTTTTGATCTTGCAGACGAAAAACTTGAGGGTCTGAATCAATGATTTGCTAAGCTTTGTGTGTGAGTTAAGACTATGAAATCTGAGTTGTAGGGAAATGTGGTTATGATTACTGATGAAGATGAAATGGGTCCGTGTCTTTTCTGTCTTTCTTTGTTTATTTCTTTTATCGTTGTTTCGTGTTTGCTTGTTTGTTTGTTTCTTTCTTTCATTTTATCTTCCTTTTCTTCCTTTTTTTTATATTTCATTCATCCATCCATCCATCTATCCATCCATCCACCCGTCTGTCTGTTTGTCTGTCTGTCTGTCAGTCAGTCTGTCTGTCTGTCCGTCTGTCCGTCCATCAGTCCGTCTGCCTGCCCGCCCATCTATCTATCTATCTATCTATCTATCTATCTATCTATCTATCTATCTATCTATCTATCTATCTATCTATCTATCTATCTATCTATCTATCTGTCTGTCTGTCTGTCTGTCTGTCTGTCTGTCTGTCTATCTATCTATCTATCTCTCTTTTACCTATCTATCTATCTGTCTGTCTGTCTGTCTATCTATCTATCTATCTATCTATCTATCTATCTATCTATCTATCTATCTATCTATCTATCTATCTATCTATCTATCTATCTATCTATCTATCTATCTATCTATCTATCTGTCTGTCTGTCTGTCTGTCTGTCTGTCTATAATCTATCTATCTACCCATCTACCTATCTACCTACCTATCTATCTGTCTGTCTATCTATCTATCTATCTATCTATCTATCTATCTATCTATCTATCTATCTATCTATCTATCTATCTATCTATCTATCTATCTATCTACCTATCTATCTATCGATCTGTCTGTCTGTCTGTCTGTCTTTCTGTCTATATACCTAACTATCTATCTATCTATCAAAACTACCTAGCCATCTACCTACCTATCTATCCATCTATCTATCTATCTATCTATCTATCTATCTATTCATCCACCTATCCATCCATCCACCTATCTATCCATCCATCCACCTATCTCTCTCTCTCTATCTATCTGTCTCTCTCTCTATCTATCTATCTATCTATCTATCTATCTATCTATCTATCTATCTATCTATCTATCTATCTATCTATCTATCTATCTATCTATCTATCTATCTATCTATATATCTATCTATCTATCTATCTACTTAAAAATACGGTAGTTGCTTACATACTCACTTACATATTTACTTATCTACTTGTGAACTTACTATTTGTTACTTTCTAACTCAATTAGTTACTCACGTACTCACTTACCTACTTACTTGTATACTCAATACTTGCTTGCTTACGCATTCACCAGCTTACTTATCTTGTTACTTCTTTTCAAACTTACTCGCTTACTTACTTTCATACCTGCCTGATCTTTGGTTGTCATGTTGTTCATTCATTCAGAACACAACTTAGGTGATTAGAGAGAGAGACAGAGAGAGAGAGAGGCATCTTGCACATACCATCTTGCGCACACGTTAAATCATGTTCC
>CM054146.1:23483023-23485523 GCA_028751875.1 Rapana venosa
GTAAGGTAGCTTATTTGTTTCAAACGTTGCAAATCATTATTTTCATGACAACACTGATTTTTAGCTCGAAAAGTTACCATCTGGCTGTCTGTCTGTCTGTCTGTCTGTCTGTCTGTCTAAACTTCTTCGATTATACAAAAAAATTTCTAATCAAAACTTTCACGCTGTGTTGCTAATGACTTCTTATTTAATTGTGATTTGTTTCTTAGACCCTGAAACATTATTAAAAACAGATAACCCCAATTACTTGCAATGCTCCTATTGATAGAGCTAATTAAGAAATAGATTTTGAAAACGTGGCTCCAGTCTGTATTAGAAATAGGTAATGGTAAAGGTGTCCCATAACCTATAAGGTCGTAGGGAAGCGAAGCAGTAGAGACCTCACTTCTCTAGGGGCCAGCATATTGAGGGCGGCGCCCATCTCCTCTCCCTCGCTGCTTTACCTTCCCTGACTCTAAAAGGCAGGTACCCATTTACAGCTGAGTGAACTGGGGGAACTGTACTGAAGCCAAGGCGCGAAAACTGTCACCATCCAACTGGTAACTACGGCAGACGCTGCTTAACCTGGCAGGGGAAAAGCGAGGGCTGTAATCACTGACCTGTCCCGTCCCCAGAATATAAATACTGGGTGGATAACAATAACCTACTTTGTTGTATTGAATCTAACTTACTTATGACAAACCATTCAGTTTCTGTTGTCAGTGCATCACTTGCAGTCCACTGGCATTACTTTTTAAGATGAAAGTAAGCAAAACACCGAAAGACTGATACACATAATTGTAAACAAAGAACGTGTTTCAACACAGAAGTGAAAACTACCCATAACACATCAATGTGGACTGAAATTACAGCTGTTTGTAATGTCACGAGATCTTGCAGAGTAAACAAAAATATAAATTCAAGTCAACAAGAAAGTACCGCCAATAAATCTAACTGCTAGCTACTAAGCTGGCTGAATGGTACAGACAGGTAAAGGAGATTAGTTATGTACCCCCACCCTCCCCCTCCACCCTCCCAGCACGAGGAGAACAAAAGACTAATTCCTCCCTGGACAGTTTGCGAGAAAATCAGTCGGTCATCTCTATCGGTCAGACGTGAATGGCGGTGGCGATACTCATTCTCCCTGCTGGGTTCCTCTGCAGGTTGAGACTTTAGTGCTCTGGAGATAGCGTTGCTTTTCTTCTTCTTCGCTTTGATTTTGTCTGCTGGCTTTCCGGCCATTCAGACACCTTGGATGGAGGTGATGGGAGCAGAGTGAGAGGCAGCAGAGAAGTTAATCTTCCCTTCCTTCCATCTGATGATGATAAAAGTGATAGTTATTTGGTGCTCATTTGGGAGGGGGGGGGGGGGATGCTGGTGAGTAAGAAAAAATGGTCTGGATTCTTGGCTGCTACGTTTTGGGATTCAATGCTTAGTGCGAAGTGACTACCTAGAAGGCACATGAGAGTGAGACAGACAGAGAGACAGAGAGACAGAGAGAAAGAGAGAGACAGAGGGACAGAGAAAGAGATAGTGAGAGAGAGACAGAGACAGAGACAGAGAGAGCTGTCAATTAATCACTCCTACTTTTAGTGACTTGTAGAAGGGCTGAGTGCCAATCGTAAATGATAGTGACTGTGGTGCATCTACCTACTTTCAGGGCTGTGTGAATCAGTCAGTAAATGGAACAGAGCAAAAGCAGCCTCACCTTCTATGAAAAGAAAAGAACCATCAAATAAGAAGGAGGAGGGTGGCAGGATGGGAAAGACGTCCACCTGCCAACAAGTAAATGATGAGGTTCTGGGTTCGATTCCCAGCCTCGCCTTTTCTTTCCAGTTAGATGAAAAATAATTGAACTGAATGTCAAAGTCCTCTGGATAAGACTATAAACCAAGGCCCTGTGTGCAAACACATGCAGAACATTTTGTGCACACATTAAAACCCTGTACTGTTTTTCAAGAAGAGTAGGCCATTGTGTGTCGGTAGGAACAGATGACAGAAAAAAACAGTACACACTCAGGAACAATATTTAGATACAATCCCCGAAACTGGAAAGTGGCTACCTTCATGGTGTCTAAACATGGCTGCATATGCAAAATCTCATCATTGGTGAACTTCAGAGCTCTAGCCAAGGAACGGAAAAAGAAATTAGCAGCACACGCAGAAGATGAAAGCTCGGCTACATATAAAAAAGAATACAAACGCAGTAAAAACAAATAACAAAAAACTAATCACAGGTAAACTACAGGTCTACAAAAATACAATCAGGTCAGCGAGAAAGTACTACCAAGAAATCTAGCTGCAAGTCACTAAGCTGGCTTACCGGTACTACAGGAAAAGAAGACTGATGAAGTAACCCCAAGTCAAGACAGAAAATAAAAGATGATTCTTCTGGACAGTTTACAATACAATCGGTCAGTCACCTCTGTCAGTCAGACGTGAGGGGTGGTGATGATACTCATTCCCCTTGCTGGGTTCTTCTGCAGGTTTAGAATTGAAGAGTCTGGAGATAGTATTTGCT
>CM054146.1:23498023-23505523 GCA_028751875.1 Rapana venosa
GATAGAGACAGAGAGACAGACAGAAAGACAGAGAGGGAAACAAGAAACAAAGACAAAGAGATACGAAGAAAAGCACATAAACAAACATATAAACACCCCTCCCCCAACAAAACAAAACAAAGCAAAGCCAAGACAAAATAAAAAACCATTAAAAACAATAAAAACAAAACCTCCCAGAAACACAAAATCAAAAAATACACCCAAAGCCCACCCCCCCCCCCCAAAAAAAAAAAAAAAAAATCTACAAACAAACAAACAACACCAAACAAAAAAACAACAACACCAAACAAACACAGCAAAAAAACCCACCCAGACAGCCTAACACAGACACGCAGATAAAACCTACAACGATAACCAGGATGGTTTTTTTTGGGGGGAAGGGGGGGTTACAATGGGGAAAAAAAATCCAATCCACCAACTTGGACACAGACTCAAAGCCGTTTAACTGTATCCGTGGTCGTGGTTCATTCCAGATTTGTGCATCAGAGAAAGAGGACAGCAGACACAGTACCCATGGATTTCCCTGACACTTCCTAACTCTGAGCCTTTATTGGATTCAGTCCTATCAGTCACCGTTGGTCTGTCTCCCGGGTTGCTGGTATGCTAGACTATTGCGTGTCCTCAGACTTTGATGAAATTTCATGTTTGAGTTCGTCGCTACCTTGTGTGCATTGAAATTTGTCTTCAAAGTTTTGTTGCTAAGCTTTACTCTACCAGAATAAGCCTCATTTTGGGGATGAGAACTTGCCTGGATGTTTTAAGGCTTTAACAGGGTTGGAGCTCACCGAAAGCACCATCGTTATAATACAACACATGTACACACCCATGCTTGCATACACGCACCTGTTAGACCATGCAAACAACTGTCTGAATGGTCCATACTAATTCTGTTTGTCAGAGGGACAGGCTGCAAAAACAGTGCCTCTGGGATTTCACCGACATCTTCTGTAGCTCTGGGCTGTTATTGGATTCAGTTATATAAATCAGCAATGGTCGGTCTCCTGGGTAGCTGGTATGCTAGACTATTGCATGTTGTTCGACTTTGATGAAATGTTATGTTTCGTTTCGTCGCTACCTTGTGTACATTTGTCTAAAAAGTTTGTAGGTAAGTTTAATTATTGCCATGAAAAGTATCAACTAGGTGGACAAGTTTGACCTGACATTCCAGGCTTAGCAGGTCTAAAAAGAGAGAAAAAAAGATGAAAAATGTGGATGTACATACACACACATACAAACACACACACACACACACACACACACACTCACACACACACACACACTCACTCACTCACACACGCACCAAAAGGAGGCCCAATACAAAACCTAACCAGTCAACAGTCTTTAGGGTTCATTCCAGATTTGTGCATCAGAGAAAGAGGACTGCAGACACAGTACCCATAGGATTTCCCTGACACTTCCTAACTCTGGACCTTTATTGGATTCCGTCCTATCAGTCACCATTGGTCTTCTGCCAGAGTAGATAGTCTGCTAGATTATTGCATGTCATCTGACTTTGATGAAATGTTAGGTTTCGTTTCCTCACTACTATTTGTGAATTTGTCTTAAAAGTTTGTAGCTGACTTTTTTTATTGCCATGATTGGTATTATTAGAGGTGAAAACTCGGCTAGATGTTTTAAGGCCTTAATAGGAGTGGAACCTGCCAAAAGCGCCATCATTATAATTCAACACATGTACACACCCATGCTCACATACAGGCACCTGTTAGATCATGCAAACCAACTGTCTGAATGGTCCATACTAATTCTGTTTGTCAAAGGGACAGGACTGCAAGAACAGCACCTCTGTAACTTCACCGACACCTTCTATAGCTCTGGGCTTTTATTGGATTCAGTCCTATAAATCAGCAATGGTCGGTCTCCTGGGTAGCTGGTGTGCTAGACTATTGCATGTTGTCCTCAGACTTTGATGAGATTTTATGGTTCGTTTTGTCGCTACCTCGTGTACATTTGTCTGAAAAGTTTGTAGGTAAGTTTTATTATTGCCATGAAGAGTATCAACTAGGTGGAAAATTTTGGACTGGCATTGAAGACTTTAAAGGGATATAAGGAAAGAAAAATATGTGGCAGCATAAACACACCCACAAACACATCCATACACACGTATACTCACACACATACAAACACACTACACCACACACGCACACACACACAAACACACACATACACACACAGACACACACATACGCACGCGCACATAATAAGCACCCACCAACACAACACAAACACACACAAACAAACACACACAAACAAGCCCCCCCCACCCACCCCCCACCCCCACCCCTTCAACACACACACAGCACTAAAACAAAACGTAACCAATCAACAGTATTCGTGGCTCATTCCAAGTTTATGCAGCAGAGAAAAGAGGGCTGAAGACATAGTAGCCCTGGGACTTTCCCTTGACACTCCATAACACTAGCGCTTTTATTGGATCCAGTCCTATACATGACCATTGGTCTGTCTCTAGAGGACCCGGTATGCTAGACTATCGCATGTCCTGAGTCTTTTGGTCAATTTTCATGGTTTGTTTCGTCGCTACTTTCTGCGCATACATAATTATGTTTTAAAAGAATTGTAAATAAGTTTTATCGTTGTCGTGATAAATACACTTTGGGTTGAAAGTCGCGAATTCGGCCTGTCATTTAAAAGGACTATACAGAGGAAAAAATTGGGGACGGGATAGCCTAGTGGTTATAACATTGCGCTCGCAATCTGACAACCCGGGTTCGATTTCAGTTCAAGGGGCTATTTTCCCCTGGAGTTAACTTCAGTGCAGAATCCACTTTCCACAAAAGTCATTTGGACGAGACTATAAACCGAGGTCCCGTGTGCAAACGCATACAGAACATCTTGCGCACACGTTAAATCCTGTTCCGCTTTTTTCGTAAGAGTAGGCCATTGTGTGCCGGTGGGAAGAGATAACAGAATTTAGAAAACCGCATACACACGGGGACTAGGTGTAAAAAAGCACAAAAGTGCTTATTTCATTATCCTCGATATCAAAAGAATAAAATAAAATAAATAAATAAATATTAAATATGTGGATGTACACAGACACAAACACAGACGCACACACAAACACACACACACACACACACTACACTTCACTACACCACATCACGCCACGCTACACTACACTACACCACGCTACACTACTCTACAATACACTGCAAACAACACACGCACACACACTACACTACAGCACACTACACAACACTATACTACACTACACTACACTTCACTACATTACACGACACTGCACTACAATACACTACAAACAGCACACGCACACACACACACACACACATACACTACACTACAATACAATACACTACAACACACTACACTACAAACAACACACACATTACACTACATGACACTACACTACACTACACAATACTATACTACACTACACTACAAACAACACACACACACACACACACAATACTATACTACGCTATACTATACTATACTACACTACACTACAAACAACACACACAAACAAACACTACTTTACCCTACCCTACACTGCACTACACTACACTACACTACACTACACGACACGACACTCCACTCCACTCCACTCCACTACAAACATCACACACACACACCATACCACCCTACCCCCCATCCCCCTGCACCCCACTAAAACAAAATAAAACCAACCAGCAGTCTTCATGGTTCCTTCCAAGTTCGTGCATCAGAGAAAGAGGGCTGTAGAGATAGGAGCCATGGGATTTTCCCCTGACACCTCCTAACTCTGAGCCTTTATTGGATTCAGTCCTATCAGTCACCATCGGTCTGTCTTCTGGGCAGTTGGTGTGCTAGACTATTGCATGTCCTTAGACTTTCTCTGGAGAAGAAGAGGAAGAGGAGGACGAAGAAGAAGAAGAAGAAGAGGAAGAAGAAGAAGAAGAAGAAGAAGAAGAAGAAGAAGAAGAAGAAGAAGAAGAAGAAGAAGAAGAAGAAGGAAAAAAATAAAAATAATAATGATACTACTACTACTACTACTACTACTACTACTACTACTACTACTACTACTACTACTACTACTACTACTACTACTACTACTACGAAAGAAGAAGAAGAAGAAGCGGAAAAAGAAGAAGAAGAAGAAGAAGAAGAGAAGAAGAACAACAACAACAACAATAACAACAACAACAACAACAATGCCAAAGCAAGAAAAACGAGCAGAGGAAACTCAAAAGAAACACACACACACATACGCAAACATCAACACACACTATACGCGCGTCGCACGCACACACACACATACACACACACAATCTCACATACAAACACACACAAACACACACACACACAAATAAATACACAAACAAACATACACAAACAAACACACACAAACACACACACGCACAGATACACAAAACAAGACAAACACAAGCAAGAAAGACAAAGATAAACCAACAACACCCCCCCCCCCCCCCCCCAACAACAACCAGTCTGTGCAAAATAAATCACACCATTCGTATGTACGTGTCAGAAAACTTGCAAGTGGAAACAGAGAGCCGAGGGATTTCTGAGAACATGGCAAGCAGAATGTTGGTGGCAGCGAGGTTATTGGATTGGGCCCCCTCCTTCCCCTCCTCCCCCCCTTCTCTCCCCCACCCCCTACCCAGTCACCCAGCCACCCACAGTGTCTCAAAGGACAGGGCCTGTATCTTGACAGGTCGTCTGCTTTCTTCTTCATTTTTTTTTTATACTTTCATGCTTCTTTTTGGCAGTTTCCCTTTACATGCACTTTTCTTTTCCTCTTCCTTTTATTAGAGCTTGAGGAAGAGGAAGAGGAGGAGGAAGGGGTGGAGGAGGAGGAGGAGGAGGAGAAGGAGGATGAGGAGGAGGAAGAGGAGGAAGAGGAGGAGGAGGAGAAGAAGGAGGAAGAGGAGGAGGAAGAGGAGGAGGAGAAGGAGGATGAGAAGGAGGAGGAGGAAGAGGAGGAAGAGGAGGAGGAGGAGAAGGAGGAAGAGGAGAAGGAGGAGGAGGAGGAAGAGGAGGATCGGTGGTCTAGAGGCAACGCGCCTGTCTAGAAAGCGAAAAGTCAGTGTTGGAAGTGTGCGGTGATTCGATCCCCGTTTGGGCCCAAAACTCCCCCCCCCCCCTCCCATCCATTAAACCACGACTGGTGGTCTGGGTGCTAGTCTTTGTGACCGAGGTCCCGTGTGTTACATAAAATCATTTTGCGCACGTAAAAGAATCCACGGTAACAAAAGTGTTGTCCCTGGTAAAATTCTTGTAGAAAAATAAGCCACTCTGATAGGGACACATTTACATTTGAAGACAGGGGAAAAAAAAAAAAGGGTGGCGCTGCTCTTTGTGGCGACGCGCTCTCCCCGGGGAAAGAGAGCAGCCCGAATTTCACGCAGACAAATGTGCCGTGAATTACAGTGGTATAAGTAGGTAAATAAGTCAGTAAGTAGAGCCAACTACACAGAGATTACAGACAGACAAAACACAGAGACAGACAGACAGATAAACAGACAGAAAAACAAAGGCAAAAACTAAAAATGTCACAGAGAAAGAGACAGACAGACAGACAGACAGGAACGTCTGTGGTAAAAATCCTTTTACAAGGGAGGCTATGAAATATCGAGGGAAATAACCTCAACCACCCCCACCCCCACCTCCACCCTGTCAGACTGATCAGATCCGATAACACAAGACTAGGCCTGTGTGCTAACTCTCCTTTCGTGTCGCAGACACCACAACAACATCTCCCATGGAAGATCACGTCACGTCACGACACGTCACGTCACGCCACGTTACGTCAATTCAATTCCCGTCCCGTCACGTCACGTCAATTCAAGTCACGTCACGTCAATTCAAGTCACGTCACGTCACGTCACGTTACGTCAAGTCACGTCAGACCATCCGCGTGTTTTTTCCCTTCTTTTCCTTAACTTTTCTTTCTTTCTTTCGTTGTTTTATCTCGCATACCTTAGAGAAAAGCGCCACTCACGTCACGTCAAGCACGTCACGTCACGTCACGTCACTCACGTCAAGTCACGTCAGACCATCCGCGTGTTGTTGTTTTTTTTCTTTTCCTTAACGTTTTTTCTTTTTTTCGTTGTTTTATCTCACATACCTTAGAGAAAAGCGACACAAACAATTATGTTACTACATTTCACCTCTCAGTACTATTGTTTTTCTTGGCTTAAAAGAAAATAAAAATAAGCCCGACATAATGACAATTTAAAAAAAACAAATAAAGATTTGCAGATCTGCAAAAGCAGCATAAAATCCCATTCGTTTTACTCTTGAGATATTTCAGCTCTGCAAACATAAACACACACATTTTATTTTTATTTTATTTATTTTTTCATTTTATCCTTTTATATCGGGGATAATGGATTAAGCACTTATGTGATTTTTTACATCCACTCCCCGTGTGTATGCGGTTTTGTCAATTTTGTCATCTGTTCACACCCACAAGGGCCTACTCTTTCGAAAAGCGGAACAGGATTTAACGTGTGCGCAAGATGTTCTGCGTGCGTTCGCACACGGGGCCTCGGTTTATAGTCTCATCCGAAGGACTTTTGGGGAGAGTGAAGTCTGCACTGATGTTAACTCCAGGGGAAAATATCCCCTTGAACGGGAATCGAACCCGGGTTGTCAGATTGCGAGCGCAATGTTCTAACCACTAGGCTATCCCGCCCTTCCACACAGACAAATCTAGTAATGGTGACAGTTCTCCAAGGTAAGGTTGAGGGCATGAGGCAAAGAGACAGACCACACACATCCTACAAATCCAGCATCACTGAGATCAGGGGTCTGGGAGGGCTACGGAAGATCGTAGAACTCAACAGAGTTGAACGAAAGATGGCAAAACCCTGGTGGCATTGCGTGGAGCTCCCACCGACGAGAACAGGGGGACGGGATAGCCTAGTGGTTAGAACATTGCGCTCGCAATCTGACGACCCGGGTTCGATTCCCGTTCAAGGGGGATATTTTCCCCTGGAGTAAACATCAGCGCAGACTCCACTCTCCGCCAAAAGTCTTTTGGATGACACTATAAACCGAGGCCCCGTGTGCGAACGCACGCAGGACATCTTGCGCTCACGTTAAATCTTGTTCCGCTTTTTCCGTAAGAGTAGGCCATTGCGTGCCGGTGGGAACAGATGACAGAATTTACGAAACCGCATACACACGGGGACTAGATGTAAAAAAGCAGATCAGTGCTTATTCCACTATCCTCGATATAAAAGAATAAAAAAACACTTTTAAAGAAAGACAGCGGCGATGGAGACTATTGGGTTGAGTTAGAGTCACTCAGAGAAACCGTGATGGAATCAAACACCCTGCCCTTTATTTCCTTTCACAACACATGGTCATTCCGGTCCTGACTAGTTCATCTGTATTTCTTTCCCTCACACTAAACCTGTTTACTAGTGTGCCGAAGATAGATGTAATTTATACAGCCGTGGTCTGTCTTACCCACTACCCACCCACCCGCCCACACAC
>CM054146.1:23510523-23518023 GCA_028751875.1 Rapana venosa
CAGAAAAAATAAAACAAACGCACTTTATGGCATTCTAATACGATGAAATACAAATGTCAGAGAGTCATGGGGCTATAAAGAAACAATCTATATCGAAAATAATGGGACAAGGAAAAAATGCTTTAAAAAAAGGTAAACACATACATGAACTAGACTAAACAACTACATTACTTTTCCCTGGCTTTTTTCAACACTGTTGTTTCCTCGGCTTACAAAGGAAAAGCTCAACTGATTCAATAAAGTTTTGTTTGTTTGTTTATAGAAATGGACTGTTGAGGATCGGCAGGCTCGAGTGAGACACCACTCGTTTCACTCAGAGAACCAGCCACTATTGGACTAAACTAACTTCACCCTTTATTTACTAACACAACACTCACTCTGATCCTCTTGACTAGATCACCTCTCTTTCTCTCCTTTAAACAGGTAAACGTATTCCCATACCCTATAAGGTTGTAGGGGAGCGAGGCGTCAGAGACCTCAACTTCTCTAGGGGCTAGCATATTGAGGGCGGCGCCCATCTCCTCTCCCTCGCTGCTTTACCTTCCCTGACCCTAAAGAAGCAGGAAACCATTTACAGCTGGGTGAACTGGGGGAACTGTACTGAATTCAAAGCACGGAAACGGTCACCCATCCAAGTGGTAACCACGCTCGATGCTGCTTAACCTTGGTTGGAGGAAAAAGAGTGCTCCGACCACTGAGCTTTTCTTTCCTTTACACCTATTTTTGTTTATTAATTAATTAATTAATTAATTTATATATCTTTTTATTTATCTATTTATTTATTTATCTATTCTTTCATTCATTCATTTATTCATTTGTACCACTTTAAGTCAAGACAGATTTTTCTGTGTGAAATTCGGGATGCTCTCTCTGGGGAGAGCACTTCACCACAAGAGCAGCGCCACCCATTATTTTTTCTTCTTTTCCTGTCTGTTTCCATATCAGAGTGGCTTTTTAAAATAAAACATTTGGCCAGGGACAACTCTATTGTTTCCATGTGTTCTTTTACGTGCGCTAAATAATTATGTGTAGCACACGAAACCTCGGTTTATCATCTTATCCAAAAGACTTGCGTCCACACTACCACTCATAGTCAAATAAAAAGTGGGAAGGGGGGGGGGGGGGGGGGGGGAGAGAAGTTTCAGGCCCAAACCGGGGATTAAACCACCGCACTCTTCCGACCACGGACTTTTCGCTTTCTAGGTAAATGCGTTACCACTAAACCACTTATCCACTATCTTACTTTTTTTTTCTCAGAAAGGGACTGTTGAGGATCAGCAGGCTCGTGTGAGACACCACTCGTTTTCACTCAGAGAACCAGCCACTATTGGACTAAACTAACTTCACCCTTTATTTACTAACACAACACTCACTCTGATCCTCTTGACTAGATCACCTCTCTTTCTCTCCTTTAAACAGGTAAACGTATTCCCATACCCTATAAGGTTGTAGGGGAGCGAGGCGTCAGAGACCTCAACTTCTCTAGAGGCTAGCATATTGAGGGCGGCGCCCATCTCCTCTCCCTCGCTGCTTTACCTTCCCTGACCCTAAAGAAGCAGGAAACCATTTACAGCTGGGTGAACTGGGGGAACTGTACTGAAGTCAAAGCACGGAAACGGTCACCCATCCAAGTGGTAACCACGCTCGATGCTGCTTAACCTTGGTTGGAGGAAAAAGAGTGCTCCGACCACTGAGCTTTTCTTTCCTTTACACCTATTTTTGTTAATTAATTAATTAATTAATTAATTAATTTATATATCTTTTTATTTATCTATTTATTTATTTATCTATTCTTTCATTCATTCATTTATTCATTTGTACCACTTTAAGTCAAGACAGATTTTTCTGTGTGAAATTCGGGATGCTCCCTCTGGGGAGAGCACTTCACCACAAGAGCAGCCCACCATTATTTTTTCTTCTTTTCCTGTCTGTTTCCATATCAGAGTGGCTTTTTAAAATAAAACATTTGGCCAGGGACAACTCTATTGTTTCCATGGGTTCTTTTACGTGCGCTAAATAATTATGTGTAGCACACGAAACCTCGGTTTATCATCTTATCCAAAAGACTTGCATCCACACTACCACTCATAGTCAAATAAAAAGTGGGGGGGGGGGGGGGGGGGGGGGGGGGAGAAGTTTCAGGCCCAAACCGGGGATTAAACCACCGCACTCTTCCGACCACGGACTTTTCGCTTTCTAGGTAAATGCGTTACCACTAAACCACTTATCCACTATCTTACTTTTTTTTTCTCAGAAAGGGACTGTTGAGGATCGGCAGGCTCGTGTGAGACACCACTCGTTTTCACTCAGAGAACACGGCCACTCTTGGACTAAACTAACTTCACCCTTTATTTACTAACACAACACTCACTCTGATCCTTCTGACTAGGTCGTCTCTCTGTCTCTGCCTCCACCCCTAACCTGTTTACCGCCGTGCGTAAGGTAGATGGATAGATATACAGCCACGGTCTGTCTCTACCCGCCACTCCCCCTCCCCACCCACCCACCCACCCACAGACAGTTTTCATTAAATTTCCAAAAGCTGTGAAGAAGCAGTATCCACCAGCCCCCCACCTAATCCAATTGTGATCTGGGAGAGAGAGAGAGAGAGAGAGAGAGAGAGAGAGAGAGAGAGAGAGGAGAGGAGAGAGAGAGAGAGAGGAGAGAGAGAGAGAGAGAGTCTGTGGATGTAATCCAATCAGGATTTTCGATAGGATAGGTCGATAAGTGTGTGTGTGTGTGTGTGGGAGGTGGGGGTGGGGTGGGGGTGTATGTATGTGTGTGAGTGTGAGTAGTGCGTGTGTGTGGGGTGGGGTGGGGGGTGGGGTGGGGGAGGTGTAGTGTGTGTGTATGTATGTGTGTGTGCGCGCGTGTGTGTAGTGTGTGTATGTGTTGTGTGTGTTGTGTGTATGTATATGTGTGTGTCTTTATGTGTGTGTCTTTGTGTGTGTGTGTGTGTGTGTCTCTGTGTGTGTGTCCTAGTGTGTGTGCGTAGCGTGTGTGTGTGTGTTTGTGCGCGCGCACGTGTGTGTGTGTGTGTGTGTGTGTGTGTGTGTGTGTGTGTGTGTGTGTGTGTGTTTAGACTTAGTCTGGCACTTGACATATTGCCCCTGCCTGTATATCAATGAACTTTTTTCTGTGACAGGCACCATGGTTAAGACTTTGAGGCTCTCTTTCGATAGGATTTTTCTTTTTTTTTCTTCATTTTTTAATCTATGATTTTATATCGAGGATAATAGAATAAGCACTCAGGTGCTTTTTTTTTTACATCCAGTCCCCGTGTGTATGCGGTTTTGTAAATTTTGTCATCTGTTCCCACCGGCACACAATGGCCTACTCTTTCGAAAAGCGGAACAGGATTTAACAGGATAGGTCGATAAGTGTGTGTGTGTGGGTGGGGGGTGGGGGTGGGGTGGGGGTGTAGTATATGTGTGAGTGTGAGTAGTGTGTGTGTATAGTATGTGTGTGTGTGGAGAGAGGTGGTGGAGCGTGTGTGTGTCTTTGTGTGTGTGTGTGTGTGTGTGTGTGTGTGTGTGTGTGTGTGTGTGTGTGTGTGTGTGTGTGTGTGTGTGTGTGTGTGTGTGAACATCTGGGATATTAGTCGCCGATTCAAATCATGGCAGTTGCCTTTCTAGTGGATACAGAATGAGGATTAAAACGAGTCCTCAAACTAAAGTAGTACGGGCACGTCACACGAACATCAGGACTGGCCAAGACTGTCCTACAGAGAACAGTACAAGGAGGGAGGCGAAGAGACAAACAGAGAAAACGAAGGGAAGACAACATCAGAGATTGGACTGGCCTTGAGTGGAAAGAATTGCTACAGAAATCAGAGGACCGCAGGGAGTGGAGGAAGCTGGTTGCAAAATCTTCAGTGGTGCCACGCAGTCCTCGGGACTATGGGATAGCTGAAGGTGGAGGAAGGAAGGAGAGCACGAGCATGCAGTGTATGGGGAGAGGGGGGGGGGGTAACCTAGTGATTAGAACGTAGCGGTGGTGATCTAGCGGCCTGGGTTCGAGCCACCACTGTGACACCTTGTTCGATAGTTGTTGGGGTTGGATTGTTTGCCCTACAATTAACATCGGTACTAACTCCACACCCCCGAATGTCTTTTAGATGAGACTATATGACGGGGTAGCTCAGTGGTCGGAGCACTCGCTTTCCCCCAGCCAAGTTAAGCAGCGTCGAGCGTGGTTACCACTTGGATGGGTGACCGTTTTCGCGCCTTGGCTTCAGTACAGTTCCCCCAGTTTACCCAGCTGTAAATGGGTACCTGCCCTCTTTAGGGTCAGGGAAGGTAAAGCAGCGAGGGAGAGGAGATGGGCTCCGCCCTCAATACGCTGGCCCTAGAGAAGTGAGGTCTCTGACGCCTCGCTCCCCTACGACCTTAATATAGGTTATGGGACACCTTTACCTTACCTGTGACACCTGTTCGATAGTAGTTGGGGTTGGGTTTTTTTTACCCTACAATTAACATCGGTACTAACTCCACTCCCCCGAACGTCTTTTGGGTGAGACTATATAACCCGAGATCCTGAGTGCGAACACACGCAGAACATCTCGCGCACATGTCAACAACCCGTTCCGCCTTTTGAAAGATTAGGCTACTCGCGTTGGTAGAAAAGGACGAAATGTATGTTTCATGCATGCGCACGCGTTTTGTGTATATATATATACCATCCCTGAAGACGGATTGCCTCTACCTTAACGGTGGGTAAAAGCGGTCGCACACGCAAAGTTCTACCGTTGGTGAGCCTCGAGCTCTAGCCGAGGAGAAAACCAAGCAGGGTGCAATATACTACAGCTTTACACTTCGACTGAGCTAGGCAGCTGGTGAAGCATCTGCACAGTGAATGTTAGTCAGGTCGTCAGTTTAACATCCTTCCACTACTTAGTGATATCAAACGGGAAATGTGTGTGTGCGCGTGTGTGTATGAGGAGGAGGGAGTGGAAGGGTGTGTGCACATAGCTAATTATCCGCATTAAACCACTATATGAAAAAAAAAGAAAAATCATAAAACCAAGAATGTTGAAAAAAATAAAAATCTGCTTAAACACTAACTTTGCAATTCATATAACTAGTAATTACCTTTGTACTATAAGAATCTGATAATAGGAGTATCACTTACTGACAATGCAATTTCTTTAATTAATGGAATTTCTTTTAGAATTTGCTCAAAAAAAAACCCAGACAGTGAAAACAGGTAAAATATTTTTCAGATCTCTGCATTCTAAATGAATAAACGTTTGGCAGCTATAGTGCACTCTGGTATGTACATGCATTGCATACGATGATGCCTCCCCCAAAAAAACATACAGAAACCTAAACACAATGCTACTCTTTTAAGAGGCTTGAAAACTAAACAGAAAGGTCTGGCCCACGCCAAAAGCTTGGTCAGTTATTGATGTAAGCTATGTTTCGAGGCCTACAAGATGTTCCTGGAGCATTCGCACACGGGGTTCTCGGTTTATAGTCTCATCCAAAGGACTTTGACAGTCACTTCGATGCTTTTCGTCAAACTGAGAAGACAGGGGAAAGGTTGGGATTCGAACCCAGAACCTCACAGTTTACTTGTTAGGTAGATAACTGTCTTAACCATCCTGCCACCTTCTTTTAAGGCTGAGTGATGATTTTGAAGACACAAGCTGTCACCGCTGACGATCGTCTGATCTACCGTCTGCCCAGCTGCCGGTATATACACCAGTGATGTCTGCTGACCCTGTGATAGATGCAGACACACAACACGTCGACACTGCTGGTTGCGGTGAGGAATGGTTTTAGCAACATGAGGGAAAAGGAGCAGTGTTGTTTCTTTTTTTTTTTCCATGTCAGTATAAGGGTTTATCGCTCGCTTTAGCCGCAGCCAATGTGAATGAAGCAGCATCGAGCGTGGTTATCAATTGGATGGGTGACCGTTTGCGTGCCTTGGCTCCTCACCCTCCTTGCTTTAGCTTCCCTAACCCTAAAGAGGGCAGTGTCCCATTTACAGCTAGGTGGAACTGTACTGAAGCCGAGGCGCACAAACGGTCACCCCATCCGTTTGGTGACCACACTAAAATGCTGCTTAACCCTAGCTTGGGGGAAGCGAGTGCTCTGTCCACTGCGCTATCCCGTCTCCAACTTCTACATAGGCAATATAATATTTTACAGGAAATGTCGATGGGTTTGTGACAGTATCTCATCTTCATGATCTGTATGATCTTCTCGTTGTGTGTTGGGGACGGGGAAAGTTCAGTGTTAAGAACACTCGCTTTCCTCCAGCTAATGTTAAGCAGCATCGAGCGTGGTTAACCACTTGGATGGGTGACCGTTTGCGCGCCTTGGCTTCAGTACAGTCCCCCAGTTCACCCAGCTGTAAATGGGTACCTGCCCTCTTTAGGGTCAGGGAAGGTAAAGCAGCGAGGGAGAGGAGATGGGCGCCGCCCTCAATATGCTGGCCCCTAGAGAAGCTGATGTCTCTGATGCCTCGCTCCCCTACGACCACATAGGTTATGAGACACCTTTACCTTTAACTATGGGTGTTGTCAAGGTTGACCATGGGTATACATCTTGGTTGCTCTGTCCGTCCGATTATGACAGTCACTTGCGGCTGTAATAATAATAATGATAATAATAATAATAATAATGATAAATGGAATTTATATAGCGCTATATCTTGCAAAAAGAAATGAAAGCGCTTGCATTCAACACAACCACACATACAACCAATAACAATGAACAGAATTAACAAATTCAAATGTACACACACGCATGCATACACACACAAACACACACACACACACACACACACACACACACACACACACACACACACACACACACACACACACACACACACACACACACACACACACAGAGAAAGATAATACACTTTGGCAGGGTGACGGGATTTGGCTTGTTTTAGGCAATGGTAGATTTGAGATGAAACAAGAGGGGGAAAATCAGATGTGGAATAAATCATGTCTTGAGGCTGGATTTAAAAGTGTCATACGTAGAGACCGATGCAGGAGAAAACAGTCTCTGCGGTAAAGGTGGCATTGTTTGTGTGTGGTCTCTGGTCTGTTAGAGTTGGTTGGTGCTTTTCTGCAGGTCCTCCGCTACACAGGAATACAGGGGTTTAATATTCGCCAAAGTTAGAATCAACCTGTTCTTCACGCAACACTAGCAAAATGAAAGACGCTTTACTTCACCTTTCTGAAATTATATGTTAACTACCGATAGATATAATTATATAAAAACCCAGAATTGAACTGTGAGGAATTTTTTAAAATTCTTTTATATCGAAGATAATGGAATAAGCACTTATGTGCTTTTTTACATCCAGTCCCCGTGTGTATGCGGTTTTGTCAATTCTGTCATCTGTTCCCACCGGCACACAATGGCTTACTCTTACGAAAAGCGGAACAGGATTTAACGTGTGCGCAAGACGTTCTGCGTGCACTCGCACACGGGGCCTCGGTTTATAGTCTCATCCGGACTTTTGGGGAGAGTGGAGTCT
>CM054146.1:23528023-23538023 GCA_028751875.1 Rapana venosa
TCGACCCTCCAAACCGTTCCACGACCTGCTCTAGCCAGCTGGTGATTGACCCCCAGCTGTCTCACTGGCATCCTCTGCCGTCTGCCCAAGCCGCCGGCTTCAGTGTTCCACTTGATGACAGCGACCGATATAAGTAGACAGCTGCTTGAGCATGGCGGTGTCGGTTGTGGTGTTTGAAGGCCTGTGTGTGTGCGTGGTGTGGTGTCGTGTGTGGTCGTGGTGTGTGGTGTGTGGGTGTGGTGTTTTGGGTGGGTGTGGCGTGTTGTGTAGTGTGGATGTATGTGTAGGTGTGGTTGGAGTGGTGGTGGTGGTGTGGTGGGTGGTGTGGTGTGGTGTGGTGTGGTGATGGTGTGTGGTGTGGTGTGGTGTTATGTGGTGTGGTGTTGTGTGGTGTGGTAGGTGTGGTTTGTGTGTGTGTGGGTTGTGGTGTGGGTGTGTGTGTGGTGTGGTGTTGGTGTGTTGGTTGTGTGTTGTGTGGTGGTGTGGATGGTTGGTGTGGTGGTGTGGTGTGGGTGGGGTGGTGTGATGTGGTGATGGGTGTGGTTGTGGTGTGGTATGTGTATGGTGGGTGTGGTGTATGGTGGTGGTGATGGTGGGTGGTTGGTGTGGTATGGTGTGGTGTGGTGTGGTGTGGTGTGGTGATGTGGGGTGGTGGTGTGGTGTTGGTTGTGGTGTATGGTGGGGGGTGGTGTGGGTATGGTGGTGGTGTGGTGTGATGTGGTGGTGTGGGTGTGGTGTGGTGTGGTATGGTATGGTTGTGGTATGGTGGGGTGGTGTTGTGTGTGGTTGGTGTGGTGTGGAGTGTGGTTGGTGTGGTGTGGTGTGTGTGGTGTGGTGTGGTATGGTGGTGATGTGGTGTGGTTGGTGTGGTGTTGTGTGGTGTGTGTTTGTGTGTGTGTGGTGGGTGTGTGTGTGTGGTGTTGGTGTGGTTGTGGTGTGGTGTGGTGTTTGTGTGATTGGGGTGTGTGTTGTGTGTTGTGGTATGGTGTGGTGGTGTGGTGTGGTATTGGTGTGGTGTTGTGTGGTGTGTGGTTTGTGTGGTCGTGCGGTGTTGTGGTGGTGTTGAATGGGATGGCGAGGTAAGAGTAAAGAGAGGGGAGATTTGACTCTTCTGTTTGTGTTTTTTAAGGGTAGTTTGTTGTTGTGGATTTGGTTTATTTGTTTTTCCCCTCTTTTTTCAGGGGGAAGTGGGGGTTGGGGGATGGTAAAAGGTATAATAGGTATAATAGAAATGTTGATTTTCTTTATTTTTCTGCTACAGCCTTAAGGTCCACCAAATTTTACAATTTTTGTTTGCAATTATTTATCCGCCATAAAAGTAGGACACACTGGTTAGTTTCGCTAAATTTTGAGAACCCCTGTTTACTCTTTCTTTAGATAATTATACTACTGCAAGCGCTATTAACAAAAAAACAATAATTTTAACGTCATTTATTCGCCTCTCTGTTTTTATATAAAGACATATCAGCTTTTCCAAAAAAAATCAGTCTAACGATTGTTTGAAGGGCTCCAGTGAGTGATTGTCAAAATCTATGTCTCCTTATCAGCCTTTTGTTTTTACTTACTACATATTGGTAGCTTTCGTCGTTCTTCTCCAGCGTTCAATAACTGGCACATTCAGTAGTTCTTCATGTTTCCACAGTGGGATGATCTTGATGGTGTCCTTGCTTGAGAAACGTGAGAGATCTTGACAGTTCAGTTCTTTTATGGAGTTTAATCTGTTATCGCAATGTGGGGTTTTTGGGGGGGGTCTCCTTTGTCTTAAAAAATACACCTGGACAGATCTTGACAGTATAGCTCTTTATGTTTTTTTTTAATCTATTATAATGATGGTTTATTCATCTACCTGTCTTATAAGCGGAACATGTCTTGACAGTTTACCTCCCTTCGGATGAGACTATAAACCGAGGTCCCGTGTGCGAACGCACGCAGAACATCTTGCGCACACGTTAAATCCTGTTCCGCTTTTTGTAAGATCAGGCCATTGAGTGCCGGTGGGAACAGATGACAGAGTTTACAAAACCGCATACACGCGGGGACTGGATGTAGAAAAAGCACATTAGTGCTTATTCCGTTATCCTCGCTATAAAAGAATAAATAAATAAATAAATAAATAAATAAATAAATGATAAATAAACCTTCTTTGCGGTTGTTATCTGTTATCTTAACGGTTTGTATTATGTTCTGTCCTCCAGGACATATCTTGACAGTCCCATCTCCCTAGTGACCGTCATTATTACTATGTTATCTAATGTTGCCAAAAATGTATGAAAAAAAACCCCAACAACAACCAAACAAAACCTTTCTCCTGCTCTCTCCCTTTGCTTGTCAAAAAGGACTACAATGCAGACTGCCAACAGTGCTAGTACTGCGTTCTCTGACAATTCTTTCCCTGTTGCACCCAGTGTCTGGTCTCCACTTGTGAAAGGCCTATGCATTCTAATCATACCCCGCTTGCTTGCCTGTCTGCTCGCTCGCTTGCCTGCTCGCTTGCTTGCTTTCTTGCCTGAATGAATGAATGACGGAATGAATGAACGGTGTCCAGACATCAGCAGACGTTGAAGTGACAGTTGGACAGAGAGAGGGGTGGGGGTTGGGTGGGGGGTTGGGGTGGGCAGTGCTATTGACTGGTTTGGTCAGTCTAATTACTGGTGGACCTATGAAGGCTAGAGGCAGGAGAGAGCCAGAAAAGACAGACAGTAGTGGAAGAGAGAAATGTGTGGTGTGGTGTGAGTGGGGTGTGGGTGGTGGTGTGGTGTGGTAGTGCGGTGTGGTAGTGTGGTGTGTGTGGAAGTGTGATGTGGTGTGGTGGTGTGGTGTAGGGGTGTGGTGTGGAATGGGGATGTGGTGTGGGGGTGTGGTGTGGTAGTGTGGTGTGGTAGTGTGGTGTGGTGTGTGTGTGTGCAGTGTTATGTGATGTGGTGTTCTGTGATATGGTATGGTATGGTGTGAAGCGGTATTAGTGGTTATGTATGTGTATACGTGTGTGTGTATGTATGAGCACGCGTGCTCACAAATGTGTTGCTTGTGTGTGTGGGTGTGCCCATGCATGCTCAACAAAATCTGGAATAATCCCCAACCTCCATCATTACTGAAAGACATGGCAATTGAAATGCATAGAAAATACATTTTTGATCTTCACAATCCTAAGAAATAGTTGAGCATATTAAATTTTGGAAACCATGAAAGAACAGGTTTTGTTAGTATGTATAGATACAGATCACATTTAACTTGTACGCATTATTAGGGTTTTACTTCAAACGTTCATGTTTGTACTTATTATCAGTACATATCTTGTATGATATAATGGCATTGATACTCTGTCAGTGAAAATAGGCTGCACTGTAAACAAAACTGGATCCTTATAACGTATCTTACTTTTGGCTTGAAAATGTGCCCTATTCATTATTAATGCTCATTTTACAAATGTACAGAGGCAGCACTAATCACTTGCTTTGACAACAACTGTTAGATTTGACCATTGTCCATGTCATTTATTTTCTTAACACGTGTCCAAGTCACAACCTGGTCACTTGCCCATCGCAGTTCTTCTTAACCTTATTAGCAATGCATCTGATAGTTGAAGACATCCAGACTCTGCCCCCCCACACACAGTGTTTATTGAATTCCAACGGCAGTACAGCAACAAGATTTGGCCCTGACAAATCAGATTACAGCAAGTGGTGACAGCGCGTCTAATGCAATCAGGCCTGTCCGTGAAATGGGATGTGGAGATAGAGGGCTGGAGATGGACACTTGAACAATTCCCGTGTTCTGGCACACACACGGTTTGTCCTGGCCAGCCTGCCCTTTGGTCAACACTGGATGGCTGAAAGATGTCTGTGCTTGCCTTCCTTTTAGGATGGACCAGGGGCTAGAAAAGTGTCACCTCAGAAGGAATGCCTTCTACCATGAATTTTGCCTCTGGAACATTCTTTATGATAAAATGTTTGAAGATTTTAAATGTATTTGCTTCTGGTTTGTTCTCTCTCTATTTATCTCTCTCTCTCTCTCTCACACACACACACATACAGAGAGAGAGAGACAGAGAGAGAGAGAGAAAGAAAGAGAGAGAGAGAGAGATGGTATGGATAGGTAGGCATAAACAAGAAACCAAGAAAGAGGAGGAGAGAGAAGGAAGCACTTGACTAATGTTGTATAACAATATCTAAAGGTCAGGGCATCATTTTGGAATAAAAATGTACATCAAGTTAGAAATAACATACCTTACTTTTATATCTATTACCACAAGGTTTATTTTTCCTAAAATAATTATATTGCCGAAAATTCAAAGCAGTGCTCCAAGAATTTCTCAAGAAGTTAAGGGGAAGGTCAATTTATTTATTATTTATTTATTCTTGTATTAGTTTATTTTAGGAATAATGGAATAAAATTCATGTTTTCCTTTACACCCAGTCCTCATGTGCAAATTTATTTATGTCCTGTGCTTAAGAAGGAGGTCAACTGACCATACAAAATCGTTCTACAACATCCTTGATTTAGACAAAAGTGATGGGATCAGACCTTCCTGTTCCGGTGAAAGCAACTCCGTTAGACGAGGCTGAACACTCTGGCACTTTATGGAAATTGAGCTGATAATGCTTAGCACTGCAAATTGCCACAGTATGTATATATATATATATATATAAATATATATATATATATATATATATATATATATATATATATATATATATATATGTAGAGAGAGAGAGAGAGGCAGAGAGAGAGAGAAGGAGAGAGAGAGATGAGAGAGAGAGAGAAGAGAGAGGAGAGAGAGAGAGAGATCCTCTATCCTGGTGAATGAAGTTTTGGGTCAGGACTGTGGAAACAGCTTGGTACAGACTGATGGTATTTGTTAAGACAGCAAGTCAAGTGGATAAAGGTTTTTTAAATTTTATTTTATACTACTTAAAGTCACGGCAGATTTCTCTGTGTGAAATTCGGGCTGCTCTCCCCGGGGAGAGCTCGTCGCCACAAGACCAGCGCCACTCAATTTTTTGGGTGGTCTTTTCCTGTCTACAACTGTATTTGTTGTCCTATTAGAGTGGGGGAGGGGGGTTCCACAGAATTGTGCCAGGGACAACTCTTTTGTTGCCGTTTAAGTTGACCAAGAGCTGTGGCAGCATGGGGTAAGATTCCATCATCTCTGGTGATTAAATTCTAATCTTACAGGGCAGGTGAGTGAGTAGTTCAGGTAAACAGCGAGTCGGTATGGATGATCTACCTAGAAAGAACTCAGTCAGCAAAATCAGACTGGTCAGACCTTTTGATCTACCGCTGTCATTTCCCAGTTTCTACTAGTTTACATATGTAAAAGACGTATGTCTGTGCCTGGAGTTTTGCCTCTCTTTCTTGCCACCCTCAATAGACAGAAGTATATTTTCAGTTTGTTGTATTTTTGTTCCAAAGCATTTTAGGCGTTGTTGACTTGGTGCGCACAGCTGTCAGTTTCTCCCACTTTCAGCTTCTCTCAGATGCTGTCCATTCCATCCTAGCTGGTGCTAGTTATAGCAGAAACTGGACTTGGTAAAAAAGAAGGGGTTAGTTTTAGCACTGGTCCCTGGACCCTTGACTGAGTTATGCTGGATTCGCACACTGTGTGCACAGATTCTTAAATATAAAAACCCTAGATTTTATTTATTTTATTTATTTATTAATTTATACCACTTTAAGTCACGCAGATATCTCTGCGTGAAATTCGGGCTGCTCTCCCTGGGGAGAGCGCGTCGCCACAAGAGCAGTGACACCCAATTTTTTGTACTTTTTCCTGTCTGCAGCTGTATTTGTTTCCCTATCAGAGTGGCTTTTTGCTACAAAATTTTGCCAGGGACAACTCTCTTGTTGCCGTGGGTAGATGGATGGGGGACAAAAATAGACAAGAAAAATACAAAGAGCATGTGACAGAAACACCCCCAGAAGACTTGGCCTGAAGCTCACAGATACTAAGGAAAATATCCAGACACACACACACCTACATCACATTTCCCAAACAGAACAGCGTGGTGATTGACCGCACAAGCTGTCACTACTGGCAATCCTCTACCATCTGTCCACCTACCATTTAAGTCTCCACTGATGACCAGAGGCCAGACAATGAAATCAGACAATGTGAAGACATGGGTGTTGTGGTGTGGACTGATGAATCTGGTAGAGTGATAGGAAAAAGTTATTCTAACACAGTAGTACAATGTTATCCCTAAGAGGAGCTTTTGTTGATGCAAATTTTATGGATAAAAGTAAAAAGTTGATAGTCCGCCAATGTTGTGATTTTTTTAAATTTATATTTACCAGAAATGATCACATAATTGACAGTGTTTATTTCTTTTATTCCTATTTACATACATTAGTCAAAGAAATAAAAGCCAATAAGATGCAAAAATTCAGTAGGATTCCTGCAAGCTGGAGTATTATAGTTGATGTGACAATAGTAGTTGGTCACGTTGTAAGTTCATTAGCTACTGGAACTAGTGGCTTTTAGATTGAACTGAACTGACTGTGATTTCAGCATCTGAACTAATAAATGTGAAGGGGTGGAAGCAACTGTTCACATTGTTAGCTTGTGCTACACTTGGTCACAGTTGCTTTCTCTGCTTTCTCACCACGTGTCCAGGTCACATCTAGGTACACTCTCCTAGTTACACTTGTCCTTAACCTCAGTATCAATATCCCTGTCAGATGAACGTCCAGACTCTGGGCCCTTCCCCACACACACACACAGTGTTTATTGAATTCCAACAGCAGCAGAGCAGCAAGACTTGGCCCTGACAAATCAGATTACAGCAAGTGGTGACAGCGTGTCTAATGCAATCAGGCCTGTCCGTGAAATGGGATGTGGAGATAGAGGGCTGGAGATGGACACTTGGACAAGTCCCGTGTTCTGGCACACACACGGTTTGTCCTGGCCAGCCTGCCCTTTGGTCAACACCGGATGGCTGAAAGATGTCTGTGCTTGCTTTCCTTTTAGAATGGTACAGGGGATAAAAAGGTGTAGTCTTGGAATGACTACCTCCCACCATGAATTTTGCCTCTGGAACATTCTTTATGATTAAATGAAGTCTTAAAATGTGTCCTCTCTCTCTCTTCCTTAGGGCTGAGTAACCTTACTTTGCTACCATGGAAATTACACATACATGTGTGGCTGGTAACACACACCATAACTGGATGACCGTCTTATGTATACTGTCTAATCTGTTTTAGAAGATGCGTGTACAAAAGCAATGCCAAAAATGCTTGTGGCAGGATTTGTTAAGACCTTTAGAAAGGTGAACAACGGTAATGTTTATCAAAAGTGTATAGTACTTGGAGATATCCACCATGATTTCTACGAAATTCTGATATTAATCTTTTGATCTCTTTCTATGTCTTCTTAGTGGGTCATTTCTTTTCATGTCTGAATGAACAAAAAGGTTTTATGTTTGTTATCATGTTTCATAATATCTGGTACCAAAGCATGCCAAAACTTTCAGTTTTAAGCTTAACAAACAACAATGGACAAGATAGACATTGGAGATCCACATGTCAAGAAAGCCGATAGTCATGTGACAACAACAGCTAATACTTTGCACTTAGAAGACACAGATTATTGAATCAAATTCAACATCGTCCCAACATCTCCACACTTCTCACTACAAACAACACATGAACACAGACACGAGAACACACAAGACACACCCAAGGCAGCGACAACACACAAACTCAACCACAACATAACAAAACACCCAACACACACACCACACACACCAAAATCACATTCCCACAACAGTACAGCTTGGTGATTGACCGCACAAGCTGTCACTACTGGTAAACATCTTCCACCCGTCCAGCCCCATGGTTCAGTCTCCCTTGATGGCCAGAGGGTAGAAAACGAAGGCAGACAACTCGTAGACACGAGTATTGTAGTGTGGCCTGGGGGATTTGGTAGGGTGTCAACGAACAGAAATGGTCCTAACACACTGACACAAACACAGACACACTTGTTATTGCGGCACCGTTTGCTAAAGAAAGGAGAAAGGGGAAATTTGCTGAGGTTGTACCATTTGTAAAGAAGTTGAAGGGGAGGCTTAATGAGTTCTTTATGCAAGAGAATCCTTGTTTTTATGTGAGTTCGTATTTACAACAAAAAAGCCTACAGGGGTGATGCATTAATATCTGTAACGATCCGTTATTTACGTGTCTGTTTGTGCCTATCAGATAGCTTCTCTGATAATTATTTCAACCGTATGTAATATAAAATTGCTAGATCTGTTGACTGTCACATTGAAAGCTTCTTTTGCCAGGTTTTTGTCTGGGTAAGAACTGGCGGCTTTTTACCTCTTTCTTCTCCAGTCTTCATCATCTACAGTCGTTACTCTTTTCAGGGGTGCCTGATGATGAAGAAAAGTTTACAGTGTGTTTTCTCTCTCTGCCTTAGAATCTGGACACATTTGAACAGCTCATCCTTTCCCTTAGTCCAGAGGTGGATAAAAAACTCGAACAGTCTTAGGTTCAATATATAGATATAAAGAGATAGATAGATATCTATATCTATATTATATATATCTCTCTCTCTCTCTCTCTCTCTCTATATATATATATATATATATCCGTAAGGACGGGGACTGGATGTAAACAAGCACATGGGTGCTTATCCATTATCCTCGAAATAAAAGAATTTGTCATTGACATTGTCATTGCCTTACTCTCCCTTAAGATTGTTGCCTGTCATTTATTGTTGCTAAATTGTAGAATCCCCTTTTTTCGAGTCTATACCTGTTTACACATTTTGATGCACTGTAATAAAGATATCTTCCTTTTTGTGGTAGCAGTTCATAATTATTCTCTGGTCCCCAGCCTCCTCCCCCTCCTCTTCCTTTTCCCTATTCCCTGTCCCTTACTCTAATTATTCCTTGCCAGCTTTCATCAATAGTTCCCAGAGAACAGGAGACACTGAAGTGACAGCTGGACAGAGGAAAGTGGACAGTGGTATGGGTTGGCATGGTCCAGTCTAATCACTACTGGACCAAAGGAGAGAGAGAGAGTGACAGAGAGACAGACAGACAGAGACAGAGAGAGACAGAGAGAGAAATAGAGAGAGACATAGAGGGACAGTGAGACAGAGAGAGACAGACAGGCAGGCAGACAGACAGAGAGGGTCAGAGAGACAGAGACAGACAGAGAAGAGAGAGATAGAGAGAGACATAGAGAGACAGTGAGACAGAGAGAGACAGACAGGCAGGCAGGCAGACAGAAGGTCAGAGAGAGACAGAGAAGAGACAGAAGATAGAGACTAGAGAGACAGTGAGACAATAGAGAGCAGAGGGAGAGAGAGAGACAGTGAGACACAGAAGAGACAAAACAGAGAGACAGAGAGAAGAGAGAGAGAGAGACAGTGAGACAGAGAGACAGACAGAGACAGAGGACAGAAGACAGACAGAGAGAGAGAGGAGAGGGATAAGGAAGATGGAGTGGTGTGTATGTGTGCTTATGGGGTGGTGATATGTAGGGTGACGTGATGTAGTATTGAATGATGTTGTCATAGGAATACTTTCATCACTGATAATAATAATAATAATAATAATAATAATAATAATAATAATAATAATAATAATAACAGTATACTTCATCAATAGTATGACACTCATAACTGACCAGGTTGTAAAACAATAATGAGTTTCTGACAAATTTGCTTGCTATCAACTTAAAACTCGTTGATATAAAGTTTCACTGCTAACTTTATATATATGCCAGTTATCCGTGATAACTTTGGCAGCACTTTCCCTTCCTCTTTGTTCATTATTTTCCTCATCATGGATGCAGATCACAACAAGTTTTCTCTCATAGAAACAGTTCACCTTGACCTCTTTACCAATACCTTTACATGAAGAAAAGTCTGGACTTGGGCACCTTCAACACTCAGGTTTTTTTAATTGTATAAATGTGACGCTCCACCACGAAATGAGTCGTTTAGCGCCTGACCCACTTTTCCGTTGGGAGTCATTTTAGGCAGGTGGGGGTCAGA
>CM054146.1:23548023-23553023 GCA_028751875.1 Rapana venosa
CCCCCAAAAAAAAAAAAAAAGAAAAAAAAAGAAAGAAATGAAGACAAGAACAAATAAAGAACAAATACAGAAAAAAATGGCAGAGTAACCAAGGAAAAGAACGGCAAATAGGATTTAGAAAATGCACATTTGGCTAACCCTGACATTTTGCCTCCCTTGAGAAGTGTCAAGTATGACGCACTTGTCAAATCCAGTAAACCTTTGGGGAAAGATTCTACCGTGAAGAAAAGACATCCTATACTAAGAAAGTTTGTTAGGAGTATGGGTTTAAAAAAATAGAAATAGGGAAAAGAAAAAAGTGTGGTTTTTTATTTAAATAATGTGATATACTTGACTTTGCTGGTGTAAAACATACAACATACACACAGATATATATATATATATATATATATATATATATATATATATATATATATATATATATATATATATATATATATATATATATATTGACAGTTATATTCATTTTCGCCAAATATCAGCTTTATGAAATGTTGGAATCGTTTTCAAATGCCTGAAGTTGGGAATGAAATAGCAAGTGTGTTGGTTTCAGATTGAACCGAACTGGACAGTTTTGACAAGTAGTCATTGTCATTTAAGGGTTTCAAGATAAAATGAAAGTTAAGGTGCACAGTAGTTGACATTTTTGTTTTTAAAATGTCCAAAGTTCATTTAGAAAAATTCCAAAACAGAACAAAAAATATACAGCAAATTCTCTCACTAAAGTTTTGACAAGTACTCATTTTCTTTTAAGGGTCTTGAAGATAAATAAAAGCTTAGGCGCACAATAGTTGATATTTTTCTTTAAAAAATCTTAAGTTTATTGAGATAAAAATCCAATATCAGTACAAAATATACACCAAATTCTCTCACTAAACCGGGTGTCAGAAATCTGAGATCAAGAACTAGAATTCGGAAAACAATAAAAACAGCATCTACAGTCCTTTTATTCACTTTTTGTGATGGTAAAAAACTGTCTTTGTCGTCGTTTGCTTTCTTGTTCTTCTTCTTCTTCTTCTTCTTCTTCTTTGCATTCTTCTTTTTTGCATTCTTCTTCTTCTTCTTTTTCTTTTTCTTCTCCTCCTCCTTCACCTTCTCCCGATCCCCCACCTCCTCATTTTCCCCCTTTTTTGGGTCTTTTAAATGCAAATTCTTTCAGAAAAATTGTTGGGAAAAAAAGCTTACCTAACATCCAACGAAATCATTCAAGTTAGTCATAAACAATGGGGATTTCTACCATTCTGCTGTTCACGGGTTCATTGCTTTCATCAACTCTGATATTTACATAATATAACACTGATGGGGACGGGATAGCTCAGTGGTCGGAGCACTCGCTTTTCCCCCAGCCAAGTTAAGCAGCATCGAGCGTGGCTACCATTTGGATGGGTGACCGTTTGCGCGCCTTGGCTTCAGTACAGTTCCCCCCAGTTCACCCAGCTGTAAATGGGTACCTGCCCTCTTTAGGGTCAGGGAAGGTAAAGCAGCGAGGGAGAGGAGATGGGTGCTGCCCTCAATATGCTGGCCCTAGAGAAGTGAGGTCTCTGACGCCTCGCTCCCCTACGACCTTATAGGTTATGGGACTCCTTTACCTTTTACCTATAACACTGATATAAAAAGTATAAAAACTCCCCGAAATCGGAATGCGGCCACCTACATGGTGTTCAAACAAAGTCCTTCAGATGAGACTATAAACCGAGGTCCCGTGTTCGAACGCATGCAGAACAGCTCGCGCACACGTTAAAACCTGTTCCGCTTTTCGGAAGAGTACGCCATTGTGTGCCGGTGGAAACAGATGACAAAATTTACAAAACCGCATACACACGGGGACTGGATGTAAAAAAACACACAAGTGCTTATTCCATTATCCTCGATATTAAAGAATAGATAAATAGATAAATAAATAAAACAAAGGTCACATACTAAAAAACAAACAAACAAAAAACCAACAACAACCAAACTTCTGACCATTGGTTGAACCTCAGAGCTCAAAGCCGAAGAACGAACACAAAAAAACAAAAAAAGGTACAAGACAGAGCACTGAGAAGGAAAAAAAAAAGGAACGAGAGCTGACAATGCAACACAACACAACACACACAGCTAAAAGAGACAAAGGGCCGACAACAACACACGCGATTGTCTAGAACCTTGACATTTCTCTCCCTTGAGAGCAGGCAGAGGTGACGCGCTTGTCTCATCCAATAGTTACTGGGCAAAACCTTTTTGTGACGTCTGTCTGCTGAGTCGTTAAGGGGTTACTGTCCTAACGTGGGCAAGGCTCAACGGAGAAATGATAAGAACTTTCCTCCCCCCCCCCCCCCCCCCCCCCTCGGGTCTGGAAATGTCCCTGTGGAAACTTTACCGTCTTCTTTCCTTCAGCAGGTGGGCCTAAAAAATGCGATTCCAAATCTGAAAATGTATATTGTGCAACTATCGTTGTCTGTCGTGTGAGCGAAAATGCGTGTGTGCGCTGCCGTTAAGCGCCTGACAAGTCAGGCCCAGCACATCCGACCTCGGCGAGGGAGAGAAAATCTTTTTTGAGTCTTTATTTTATTTTATTTTTATGTTATTCTTTTTATATCGAGGATAGTGGAATAAGCACCAGTCCCTTTGTGTATGCGGGTTTTGTCAAATTTGTCATCTGTTCCCACCGGCACACAATAGCCTACTCTTACGAAAAAGCGGAACAGGATTTAACGTGTGCGCAAGATGTTCTGCGTGCGTTAGCACACGGGGCCTCGGTTTATAGTCTCATCCGAAGGACTTTTTTTGGGAAAAAAGACAGAAGAAGGGACCAATTAGGCATGAAATAGACGAGAGTGGGATAGAAAAGAGGAAATTCCTAGCAAAGAATTTCCAGAGGGTGGGGATGCTATTTGTACTGACAAATTCCAGGCATTCCTAAAGGGGGGGGGGGGGATTGGATAAAACAAAAGGTATATCCCAGGGAAAGTCAGGGAGTACTCGTTTTCCGTTCGCAGTCTCGATTGACTTTTATCAAAGTAATTTTTTTTCTATCATCTTAGATCGTGTTTTCGTGTGTTTTGTTACCGAAAAGCAGTTCAAAAATGATTTCAAAGTACTTTTTTTTGCAGTTGACCGCCTTAATCCTGCTAACGACAAGGAATTCATTACAAGACAACACAGACTTCGAAGAAATCTCACACCAACAAGGTCTGTCAACAGCATTTTCTGACAGATGTGTGAACATGGTAAAAATATTAACGTAACCTGTGATATGATGATATTGTGTGTGGATATAGTTATTTTCTCTCTCCTGAATCTTTTATGAGTGAACGCGATTAAATAAAGGAATAAATAATGAATGAATCAACTAGCCACTCAGTCAGATAATGAGGCACTGGCAGGTCTGCACAGAGTTGCCCTGGAAGGTGGTAAAAATCCACAAATTTCTTAATACCTTAGAAACGCTGTTCAGATCTACGTATATAGGTTGACTACCATTAGGAGTGGAATCCGTAGCTTTAACAATCTTGGTATGAATAAAAAACGAAAGAAAAAGAAAGAAAGAAAGATAGAAAGAAAGAAGGAAAGAAAGAAAAAAGAAAGAAAAAGAAAAAAATGGAACGACTAATTGACTGGTTAATTGATTGACAGACCGACTGACTGACTGGATGAATGAGAGAACAGAAGAGGTAAACAAATAGATAACAAAATGAATTTGTACATATATAGATAAATAAATAAACAATAAATAAATAAATACATAGCTTGCTCACAGAGTGGTATCAATAAGATTCACAGTAAAGCGCCCAAACCTATAATCTAGAACACATTCAACCCAAAAACAAAGAAAGAAAGAAACACAGAGCGAAAGAGAAAAAAACCTAAAGAAAGGAATAAACAAAGAAAATAGAAAGAAAGAAAAGAAAGAAAGAGAAAAAGAAAGACAGAAAGACAGAAAGAAAGGGAGAAAGAAAGAAAGAAAGAAAGGAAGAAAGAACGAGAGCGAGAGCGAGAGCGAGAGAGAGAGAGAGAGAGAGAGAGAGAGAGAGAGAGAGAGAGAGAGAGAGAGAGAGAGAGAGAGAGAACAGAAAAAAAGATAGAAAATGTAGACAGACAGACACACAAACAAACAGACAGACAGACGTGCAGACAGACAGACAGACAGACGGGTCACACATCATGGGCGCTTTGAAATAACACGATCTGCACATTAACGGAAAGCTGGCAAATCTGCTGACCTTTCAGAGATATTGAGGCAAACCATCAGAATGAATCCTTCACTTGTAAAAAACAACAACAACCACTGGACATCAGACAAAATGTTTCAGGACAGCAACACTTGAAAAAGTGCATCGGTGGTCTAGAGGTAACGCACCTGCCTAGAAAGCGAAAAGTCCGTGTTCGAATTGTGTGGTGTTTAGATCCTGCTCCGTTTATGTCTGGAACTTTTCTCCCTCATCCACTTGAGCGTGAGTGGTGGTCTGGGTGCTAGTCTTTCGGGTGAGACGATAAACCGAGGTGTTGTGTGCAGCATGCATTTCGTGCAAGTGAAGAAAACTTACGGCAACAAGAGAGTTGTCTCTGGCAAAATTTCTGTAGAAAAAAAAAGCAATTTTGATAGGGAGACAGATTCATGAAGACAGGACAAGAAAAACAAAATAATGGGTGGCGCTGTTTTTCTGGTGATCTATTCTACTTGGGGAAGGAACGGGAACTTCACTCTGAGAAATCTGCCGTGATTTACAATGGTATACAATACACAATACAAAAGAGTACAACACAGTACAATATGATGCGATACAATACAATGCAACACGGTACAATACAACACATTACAATACAAAACAATATGATATAATATAATATACAATACGATTAAAATTACAATACGCTACAATGTAATGCAATACAATACAACACAACAAAACACAGTGCAATGCAATATAACATAATACAACACAAAAGCTCAGAGACTACCAAGCTATCAAAGCAATGGAATCCGTGTCCATCCATCTCCTCTTTCTTTATTTCATCTT
>CM054146.1:23555523-23560523 GCA_028751875.1 Rapana venosa
ATGTCAGGAAACACAACAACAACCATCCCCTTAGAGAAAAGCCAATACATCTGCTGATCTTTTGGAAACACCTAGGCCAAAGAAAATGATAAATCCCCCGCTTTATTTCAAACCACCAGACATCAAGAAAATGGTTCATGTCAGCAAAACCTCAGGGATTACTGAGGTGTTGAAACCTAGGATGTTATCTGCATTCTACTGTTGTTCCTCTTTTTGCATTTTCTGTAAATGTCATCTTCTTTGTAAAAAACAAAAAACCAAAAGCAGATACATGCACAAGCATGGATATTAACAATCTAACTCTATACAAAAGCATGATCACGCACATAAGTATGAATGTACTAGCACGGGCACAGACACATACACACACACACATACACACACACGCAAGAACACACACACAACTACATACAAAAAAACACTCAAACACACACATACCCACATACACATACATCACACACACGCAAACACACACACAAACACACAACATACACAACACACGCAAACACACACACAAACACACACACATACATACACACACACACAAACACACACACACATACCCATATACACACATACCACACACGCACGCACACACACAAACACATGCAAACACACACAAACACACACACACACAAACACGCACACACACATACAACAACATACACACAATACACACACAACACACACACACACACAAACACACATACACACAATACACACATACACACACATACACACATACACACACATATACACACACATACACACACACACTACAAACACAACACACACAATAATACACACACATACACACACTACACACACGTACACACACATACATACAATACACACTCACACAAGACAAAAACAGGAAGACAAAGACACAGTAGGTTAGCCAACCAAAATGAGATTGATTTCATCACACTGTGGAAACAGTTCAGTCACCGCAAACAATGTCAGGAAACACAACAACAACCATCCCCTTAGAGAAAAGCCAATACATCTGCTGATCTTTTGGAAACACCTAGGCCAAAGAAAATGATAAATCCCCCGCTTTATTTCAAACCACCAGACATCAAGAAAATGTTTCATGTCAGCAAAACCTCAGGGATTACTGAGCTGTTGAAACCTGAGATTTGATCTGTGTTCGACTTTTCTCTCTCTTTTTGCATTTTCTGTAAATGTCATCTTCTTTGTAAACATTTAACATAATAAAATGCAGACAAACAATGCACCTCAATACAAAGTCACGATCACACACCTATGTTAGTGCCTACATGGGCACACACACATACACACACAGACGGGCGCGCGCGCACGCACCCTCACACGCGGAAGCACACACACACACACAGACACACACAGAGACACAACACACACACACACACACGCACGCACGCACGCGCGCGAGCGCACGCAAGCACAAAATCACACACACAAACACACACACACACACACGCACGCACGCATGCACACACACACACACACACACACACAACACACACACACACACACACACACACACACACACACACACACACACACACCACACACAACACACACAACTACACACACACAGGGGACAGGATATCCTGGTGGTTAGAGTGAAGCACATCAAACTCCTAAGCTGCTGACCCGGGTTCGAATCTCGTTCAAGAGGATTTTTTTCTCTGGAGTTAACATCAGTGCCCCCCCCCCCCCCCCACCAGTCCTTCGGATGAGACTATAAACCAAGTTCCAGTGTGTGAACGCACACATAACAAATTGCGCACACGTTAAAACCCATTCCACTTTTCGGAAAAGTAGGCCATTGTGTGTCGGTAGGAACGGATGACAAAATTTACAAAACTGCTTACACATGGAGACTGGATTAATAAAAGCAGATGAGTGCTTAGTCCATTATCCTTATCTAAAAGAATGAATAGATAAATAAATAAACACACACACACTCACCCCCCCTCACCCTTCCCCCCTCATCCTTCCCCCCCACCCCATCCCCACCCCACACACACACGCGCGCGCGTGCATACACACACATATACCCAAGCACAAAAGACAAAGACATAGACAGACCGTCATCAGAAAAGCAAAAACAAAGAGGCACAAAAAGAAACAGGCAAAAATAATACTTCTTTCATCACACGCTGAAACAGGTCAGTCATCATGGATCAACACACAAGACCCAAGACTTAAGACTCAAGAATACGTTCTTATCTCAATAAAGAAATGAGTGGCATTTTAAGATTACACTCCCATGCTTTAAACAACATATACATAAGATATAACACACATCTTAAAAGTCAACAACACATGATCTCTCTCTCTCTCTCTCTCTCTCTCTCTCTCTCTCTCTCTCTCTCTCACTCTCTCACACGCACACACAGGGGGATGGGGGGGAGGGGACGGGATAGCCTAGTGGTTAGAACATTGCGCTCCCAATCTGACGACCCGGTTTGATTCCCATTCAAGGGGATATTTTCTCCTGGAGTTAACATCAGTGCAGAATCCACTCTCCCAAAAAGTCCTTCGGATGAGACTATAAACCGAGGCCCCGTGTGCGAACGCACGCAGAACATCTTGCGCACACGTTAAATCCTGTTCCGCTTTGTGTAAGAAGAAGGTCATTGTGTGCCTGTGGGAACAGATGACAAACATTTACACAGCCGATACACACGGGGACTGGATGTAAAAAAGCACATGAGTCCTTATTCCATTATCCTCGATATAAAATAATATAAAAAAATAATAATAAAAATAAACACACAACACCATGCCCACCGCACACACACACATACACACACACACACACCTACTCACATCGAGCCAACAATAACAGTATTAAGAGCGACAAGCAATGTCAGGAAAGCACAACAACCATGCCATTAGAGAAAAGCCAATACATCTGCTGACCTTTTGGAGACAGTGAGGCCAAAGAAAATGATAAATCCCCTGCTTTACTTTAAACCACCAGACATCAGGGAAAATGTTTCGTGTCAGCAAACCTCAGGGATCACTGAGCTGTTGAAAGCTGGCATTTCATCTGAATGCTACTTTTCGTTTATCCTTTCATTTTCCGAAATGTCATCCTCTTTGGAAATGTCACAAGCAAATACATTCACCAACATGCATGCATATGCATACAACGCACGTACAAGCACACGTATGATCATGCATCCATGCATGCACTGACCTGGGTCTGCTGACTGTGTGTCTGTTCTACTAGAATCTCTTCCTCCACTCAGATTCGGCTTCCCCATACACTTCTCTGTCTGTGGTGTGTTTGGCCGCACACCGGTGTTAATTTGGGGGTCACGTAGTATCTTCTTAAGAGTGCGAGGGGAAAAAAATGTTGGTGATTTTCACAGATTTTTTTAAGCAATGAAAAATGGACTGTGCTCTTGTTTTGGGGATTGAGAACATAGAGCAATACCAGGTAGTCACGAGAAAGTTGGAAATAACCATCAAATGAGGTTTGCCTGTTTTCCTACAGCGTTGACCCCGTATATGCACGTAAAAGAACCCACGGCAACAAGAGAGTTGTCCCTGGCAAAATTATGTAGAAAAAAGCCACTCTGATAGGGAAACAAATACTGTTGCAGACAGAAAAAAAGGGTGGCGCTGCTCTTGTGGCGACGTGCTCTCCCCGGGGAGAGCAGCCCGAATTTCACGCAGAGAAATCTGCGTGACTTAAAGTGGTATAAATATGCATATTGCGGTAAGGAAGCTAGCAGACGACAAAGGACTGAGGGGGTACAGTGTTTGCTGAAAAATTTAAAAAAATCAAACCTACCAAATTTGTTCAAAATCACTGAGTTTTGAGTCAGAGGCTAGTCTTTCACAAAAAGTGGTTTTTATTTCTTAGGATGCCTTAGTACGTGCGGTATGAATATAAGAGTCACATAGAAAAACAGAAGGAAAAGAGTGATTTTTTAAAATACCGGTGTGCAACCTTTGTGTCAAAACCTTTGGGGTTGGAGGTTTACATGTGACGCTCATTGGAGGAACGTTGTTTTTATTTTATTTTTAAAAATTTATTTATTCTGTTACATTGAGGATAATGTAATAAGCACTTATGCGCTTTTTTTTTACACCCAGTCCCTGTGTGTATGTGGATTTTTGTAAATTCTGTCATCCGTTCCCACCGGCACACAATGGCCTACTCATACGAAAAGCGGAAAAGGATTTAACGTGTGCGCAAGATGTTCTGCGTGCGTTCGCACACGGGGCCTCGGTTTATAGTTTCATCCGAAGGACTTTTGGGGAGAGTGGAGTCTGCACTGATGTTAACTCCAGGGGAAAATATCCCGCTTGAACGGGAATCGAACCCGGGTCGTCAGATTGGGAGCGTAATGTTCTGACCACTAGGCTATCCCGTCCCCCCACGTTGTGGTGGTTGCCACCTCGGGTAAGCAACTCACTCAGTCTGGCTCTGCAACTGAGCTAAGACTCTCGTTAGTAAGGGGGGTTTGATAAGTAGGTGGTGTCCTGCGTATGTTAGCTCAGAACAGGCACCTCTGAATACCACCAAAGTGACCCAGCAGCATTGCAGGGCCCCTCTGTGTGGTGGCCCTATGGCGGCCTGATATTGATGAGCTCTCTGTGGACTTCCGACCCTCACGATGAGACATCAAATCTTGCGCACACGTTAAATCCTGTTCCGCTTTTCGTAAGAGTAGGTCATTGAGTGCCGGTGGGAACAGATGACAAAATTTACAAAACCGCATACACACGGGGATTGGATGTAAAAAAAAAAGCACATGAGCGCTTATTCCATTACCCTCGATATAAAAGAATACATATAAAAGAATAAGTAAATAAAAACAAAAAAACGCACGCACGCTCACGGAGAGAGAGAGAGAGAGAGAGAGAGAGAGAGAGAGAGAGAGAGAGAGAGAGAGAGAGAGAGAGAGAGAGAAAAGAGGAAGAGGAGAAGAGAGGAGAGAGAGAGAGACAGACAGACAGACAGACAGACAGACAGACAGACAGACAGACAGAGA
>CM054146.1:23563023-23565523 GCA_028751875.1 Rapana venosa
CTTGGCTTGGCCTGCCTTGGAGCACGCCACGCACACACGTCCAGCACCACAACCCCCTCAACTCCGCATATCACACTCCATGCGTGCCGCACATCATCACGCCTCCGCGCTCCCCAATCCGACATCAGGGCTCCCGACGTGGTGGGAGATGGGTGTGGATGTTTTCGTATCGACTGTTGTTTGGGTCGGTGGGGCGCATCCTTCGTTGATCTGGCCTCGTGGGCATCATCGTGTCACCCATGTGTCACATCTCACTGTACCACATTATCCTTTATATGCTATCACACACTCACTAATCATCCATGTGCTGCTCTTTTAATACTCTCCTAGTATTACTTTCGTTAGGAAGTTTACATATGGCTTGATCATCATACTATTGATATCTATGATACATTATTATCTACCACATAAGATTCATAACACATGTTCCATGTCGCTCCCGCCCTCACCTATACCCCTCCCACCCTGTCGACCGCACTCGCCGCCCCCTCCCTACCAACGACCCAATGCACATGATGCGGCAATGCGCGCGCCCGTGTGATGATATGGTGTCGGCATGTGCTGATGATCCAACCATCCACACACATTTGTCATGACAGCTCTCAATTATTTGTAATCCTTCCCAACAATTCTCTCTCCTCCCCTGCATCCGGACTGTTCTCCAACCTCCTGATCGTCACTGAGTCCGACCATACCCAACGTCCCCACACCAAACAGATAAAGATTCTGAATATCACGACTTGTTGATAGCTGTGATTGCTTGAGAGATGAGTGTGGATGAGTGGTGTGGCGTGTGTGATGATGTGATGTATGTGCAAGAATTGATACGGTGAGTGCTGAGTCATGAGGTATCATTGAGTTTGTAATTAGTATGATGATATATGATGTTGGTGTGTGTTGGTGATCGTGCAATGGGTTTGTGGTGATGGGTTCAGGGGTATAAGTAAAAGAAAATAGAAGGTTTTAAAATTTTTATGTTAGTTTGTTAGTATGGTGGATTTGGTTTTGGGTTTTTAATTTTGGTGACGGACGACCATGCACACTTGAACGCGCTGGAGCGCGGGTGTAGACGGAGGGCGGTGGGGGAATGAGAAGCGCAGGGTGGGAGGTGAGGAGGGAGGGGGTCAGATGGCGTGGTTGCTCGCGTGTATCGGGTGGCTGGGATGCTGGAGGGCTGGGGCGGGTGGTGGGGGGCCGCCGCATCGCCTTGCTTGCCACCACTGCCCACTGACCATCACACGCCACGTGCACACACACACACACACACCACACACACACAAACACACAAACACACACACACACACACACATCCCCCCCCCCCCCAACCCACACACACTCCCTGTGTCAGGGGTCCGGCTTGTTCCCTTCCTGCCTGCCTTCCTTCCTCCCCCCCCCCCCCAACTCTGTGTGGTACCCCCCGGGTGGATAATTGGGGTGATGATGATGATTGATATGACAATGAATGATAGATGATGATCTTAGTATGTTATGATGATGATGATGATGATGATGAGTGATGATGGTGGTGGTGGTGGTGGTGATGTTGATGGTGGTGATGATGATGGGTGGTAGGATGATGATAGATGATGATGATGACGTGAGATGATGATGATTGGTGGTGATGGTGTGGTGATGATGATGGTGGTAGAGATGATGGTGATGTAGGATGTGAGATGTAGATAGTGATGTGATGATGATGATGAGATGGTGGTGGTGGTGGTGATGGTGATGAAGAAAACGACCTCTTGACGACGACAAATATGACGAAAAGACAATGAGAATGATGCAATGCGCGCGTGCTCGTGTGTGTGTATGTGTGTGTGTGTGTATGGATGTGGTGTGTGTGTGTGTGTTTCGTTCCACAAATTTGTCATGTCAGGTCTCCTAATGGTCATTTGTAATTCCTTCTTTAAAAAGAAAAATTGGTGTGCTTGATATGCCTGTCACTTGGCATCACGGTATATCGCTTCATCTGAAACTCCAACATCCAGATCGTCATTCGATTAGCTGTTAGTTCGAAGTCCTTCGGATGAGACTCTAAACCGAGGCCCCGTGTGCGAACGCATGCAGAACAGATTGCACACACGTTAAATCCTGTTCCGCTTTTCGAAAGAGTAGGCCATTGTGTGCCGGTGGGAACAGATGACAAAATTTACAAAACCGTATACACACGGGGACTGGATGTAAAAAAGCACATGAGTGCTTATCCATTATCCTCGATATAAAAAATAAGTTAAAAAAAAGTAAGAACAAAGATCCGACTTTAGACCGCTTTGCCAGCATTTTTCGTCTTCGTCGAGTACTCAAACAGCAACTATTATTGTCTGTCATATGAGCGAAAATGCGTTGCATTACCTTTATAAGCGCCATGGTAAGTCAGGCTTAGGGCAATTTCCCTGCATACGTGGCTGTGTTGTTTTTTTCCACTATGTCAGAGCTTAGATGAAGAGATTTCTGTCTTTCTCCTTCTGGTTAAGCATGTGGTTTGCATGCCACATCC
>CM054146.1:23573023-23577531 GCA_028751875.1 Rapana venosa
TTCAGCTTCTCTAGGGGCCAGCATATTGAGGGCGGCGCCCATCTCCTCTCCCTCGCTGCTTTACGTTCCCTGACTCTAAAGAGGCAGGTACCCATTTACAGATGGATGAACTGGGGGACTGTACTTAAGCCAAGGCGCGCAAACAGTCACCCATCCAAGTGGTAACCACGCTCGATGCTGCTTAATCTTAGCTGGGGGAAAGCCAGTCCTCTGAACACTGTGCTATCCCATTATCCCTCTCTCTCTCTCTCTCTCTCTCTCTCTCTCTCTCTCTCTCTCTCTCTCTCTCTCTCTCCTCTCTCTCTCTCTCTCTCTCTCTTTATCTATCTATCTATCTATCTATCTATCTATCTATCTATCTATACATTTTATTACATATATATTATACAATTTCTTCCCCCTCCCTCTCTTAGCCCCTCCCTCAGCAGACATCAAACCCCACAGCACTCACTGAATCTTTTATGCCGTGTGTCACGGTGGGTAAGTCCAACCTGTCGGAGCCCAGTTAGTCCTCTTCACGTACGCTTCAGAATGCATGCTGGGTTATGTCGCTCACCCATGCCATCATCTGCATGCCAGAGCTGGTCTAATGTTCTTTAAAAAAAAAAAGGTGTGTGTGGGTGGGGGGGGGGGGGGGGGGGGGGGGGGGGGGGGGGGGGGGGGGGGGGGGGGGGGAGAGGGGGGGGTGATCTGGACAACGTATGCGATTGCATGCTGGTTATGTCCCTCACTCAGGCTACCATCGGCCAAAGTTTGCCTTCTTTTCTTCAAAAAAAAAATTAAACAGGATGGAGGAGTTTTACAACGTGTAGTGTGTGTTGGGGAGGGTGAGGAGAGAGAGAAAGAGAGAGAAGAAAGAGAGGAGAGAGAGAGAGAGAGAGAGAGAGAGAGAGAGAGAGAGAGAGAGAGAGAGAGAGAGAGAGTGTGTGTGTGTGTGGTGTATGAGATTTAAAAAAAATAAATTATTTTTTGATTTCATTCTTTTCTATCGAGGATAATGGAATATGCACTTATGTGGTGTTTTTTTACATCCAGTCCCCGTGTGTATGCGTTTTGTCAATTCTGTCATCTGTTCCCACAGGCACACAATGGCCTACTCTTATGAAAAACGGAACAGGATTTAACGAGAGAGGGGGACAGAAAGACAGACAGACAGAGACAGAAACAGACACAGACAGTGACAGTGACAGACAGCGACAGAGACAGAGACAGACAGCGACAGAGAGAACAACAGAAGAGAAGACAGTTGTATTTTCACAGTGTAAAAAACAAAAGGTTCAACGTGTGTTGTTTTTTCTCATCCAGCCCTCAGAGAGAGAGAGAGAGAGAGAAAAGAGAGAAGAGAGAGAGAGAGAGAGAGAAGAGAGAGAGAGAGAGGGGAGAGAGAGAGAGAGAGAGAGAGAGAGAGAGAAGAGAGAAGAAGACAGACAGACAGACAGACAAAACAGACAGACAGACAGAAAACAGACAGACGTGACAGAGGGAGCAACAGAACGAACACAACATTTTTATTTTCAGAGGGTTAACAAATAATCATACAACGACTTTTTTCCCCATCCAACCCTCGGGGGGGGGGAAGGGAAAAGAGTGAGAGAGAGGGGAGAGAGAGAGACCAGACACCACAGACAGACATACTGACAGACAGATAGACAGGGGGAGACAGAGAGAGGGAGACAGAGAGAGAGAATGAACGAAGAATGAATAAATGAATGAATCCTTATTTTTCAAGGTTTTAAAAGAATAAGCATACGCATACTTTTTTTTCCCATCCAGCACCCCGAGAGAGAGAGAGAGAGAGAGAGAGAGAGAGAGAGAGAGAGAGAGAGAGAGAGAGAGAGAGAGAGGAGAGAAAAGAGAGAGAGAGGAGAGAGAGAGGGGGGGGGGGGGGGGGGGGTGAGAGCGAGTGAGAGAAAGAGAGAAGAGGCGGGGATTTATTATTTTTAATTTTAATTTTATTCTTTTATATCGAGGATAATGGAATAAGCACATATGTATGTGCTTTTTTTTACATCCGGTCCCCGTGTGTATGCGGTTTTGTCAATTCTGTCATCTGTTCCCACCGGCACACAATGGCCTACTCTTACGAAAAGCGGAACAGGATTTAACGTGTGCGCAAGTGGGGACGGGATAGCCTAGTGGTTAGAACATTGCGCTCACAATCTGACGACCCGGGTTCGATTCCCGTTCAAGGGGATATTTTCCTGGAGTTAACATCAAATGCAGATCCACTTCCCAAAAGTCCTTCGAGGACTTAACCGAGGGCCCCGTGGGGGAACGCACGCAGAACATCTTGCGCACAACGTTAAAATCCTGTCCGCTTTTCGTAAGAGAAGCCATTTTGTGCCGTGGGAAACAGATGACAAAATTTTGACAAAACCGCATACACACGGGGACGATGTAAAAAAGCAAAATAAGTGCCTATCCATTATCTCGATATAAAAGAATAAATTAAAAAAAAAAATAAAATTTCTCCCGTGCGTTGCACAGGGGCTTGGGTTTATGTCTCATCCGAAAGATTTTTTGGGGAGAGTGGAGTCGCATGATTTTTAATGCGGGGAAAATATCCCCCTTGAAGGGGTTTCGAACCCCGTCGGTCAGATTGCAGCGAAATGTTTGACCCTAGGCTGTCCCGCCCCAAAGAAAAGAGAGGGGGAGAGAGAGGGAGAGAGAGGGGGAGGGAAGAGGAGAGGAAGAGCGAGTAAAGAGAGAGAGTGAGAGGGGGGAGAGAGAGAAAAGAGAGAGAGAAGAGGATAGGAGGGGAGAGAAGACAGACAGAGAGAGATAAAGACAGGAGAGACAGAGAGGAGAGAGAGAGAGAGAGAGAGAGAGAGAGAGAGAGAGAGAGACAGCGACGACGACAGACAGAGAGAGAGACAGACAAGCAGAGAAGGGTGGGGGACGCACGGGCTAGCAAAACAACACAAACACACAGAGAAAACTAAAAAACAAAAAAAGGGGTGCTATTTTCTTTGCCATGGTTTCTCAGAGGATAGCTGCTTGGGCCAACAAGGCCAGGTCAGGAAAAGGTCAAGAAAGGGGAATTTTGGCTTTTTTTTTTTTTTTTTGTTTTGGGTTTGGGGTTTTCGGTTTTGGGGGGTTTTAATTTATTTTTATTTATTTTATTTTTTTCTTTTATATCAGGATAAGGAATAAGCCATTGCTTTTTTTATTTTTTAACGTCCCCGTGTTTTGGGTTTTTTGAAAAATTTTTGTCATCTGTCCCTCCCCACACAAGGGGCCACTCTACGAAAAGCGGAAAAGGTTTAACGTTGCCAAGATGTTTGCTGCGTTCGTAAGGGGCCCCGGTTTATAGCTATCCGAAGGGGGATGGGTTGATGTGTGGGGTTGTGTGTGTGTGTGTGTGGGTGTGTGTGTGTGTGTGGGTTTTGGTGGGGTGTGTGTTGTGGTTTTTGTGTGTGTGTGTGTGGTGTGTTGTGTGTGTGTGTTTTGTTGGGGGGGTGTGTGTGTGTGTGGTGTGGGGGGTGTGTGGTGGGGTGTGGGTGTGGGTGTGGTGTGTGTGTGTGTGGGTGGGGGTTTGGGGGTGGTTGGGGTGTGGTGGTTGGGTGGGGGTGTGGGTGGGTGGGGGGGGGGGTGTGGTTGTGGGGTGTGTGTGGTGTGGGGTGGGGTGGTTGTGGTATGTGTGTGGGGGTTTTTTGTGGGTTTTGTTGGTGTGGGTGGGTGTGGGTGTGGGGGTGACCAAAATGGCCCGGGGGAGGGGAAGGGGGGGTTAGGAGCTGGTTTTGGGGGGAAGGGGGGGGGGGGGGGGGGGGGAATTTTCTAAATTAAAATAAAAAAGTAAGAAAAAAGAAATCTTTTTAAATAACCTCAAGTACGAACAGTAATGAAAATTCTAACATAATTAACCAATAAAAATAAAAAATATTTTAAAAAACTTAATTTGCAAGAGAAAATATTTTTAGTCCCCAGGAAGATGTGCTTTAGAGTCTATATTAATCTGATTTAAAAAGTGGGTTTTTGTGTGGTGGTTTAGTGGGGGGTGGGTGGGGGGTGTGTGTGTGTTTGTGGTTGGGTGTGTGTTGTGTGTGTGTGTGGGGTGTGGGGGTGTGTGTGTGTGTGGTTTTGTGTTTTGTGTTGGTTTGTTTGTTTCTGTGGGCTGTCGGAGTTTTTTCGGCTATTTTTTTGTATTTGTGTTGCTTTTTGTCTTTTTTGTTTTGTTGTTTTTCCCAACACTTTTTCCTTGTTGGTTTTTGGGCTGTGTTTGTTTGTTCGTTAGTTTATTTACTTTTTTGGAAACAAATAACGTTTTTCAATTTTTTTTCATTATTTTCCTCTTTTAGCTAAGTTTGTTCCCTTTTTTTTTCATTTTATATTGTTGTCTTGTTTCTTTTTATTCTGTTGTTTGTGGGCCTTTGTTCATTTTTTCATTGTTCGTGTGTTTGTTTTTGTTCGTTCACTTTTCAATTGTTCATTTATTGACCCTTTTATTTTTTCATTTTTTTTTCTAATTCTTTGATTATATAGTCAATTATTCGCTTTTTAAAAAATTT
>CM054146.1:23578031-23590531 GCA_028751875.1 Rapana venosa
CAAGGAAAAAAATTGGAAAATACCTGGGACGACCGAAAACAAACTGAATCCCAAGGCACTGACAATATAGATTAAATTGGAACCGCCATGAATGACAAAATCGATGCAATGCTAACAGACAAGATTGTGACAATCGTTATTGCAGGAAAATGTTTACGCGTGCTTATTTATCAAGCTTTAATTGATATCAAGCCAATACAGGGAATTGGAAAAAGACCTGACGACCTAAATCAAACCTAATCCTAAAGCACTGACAATATAAATTGAATTGGATTCGCCATGAATGATACCAATCAATTCAACGTTAACAGACAAGATTGTGACAAGCTTCATGGTAGGAAAGCATCCACACGTGCAAACATCTCGACAATGACAACCTTCAGAGTTTTAGCCGAAAGAACAAAGAACCAGAGGATGAAACACAAAAAACACTCTGCTATGCATAAAACCCAAGTACAAACATAAACAATCCCCAAAATATCGAAAAGCTAAACAAATGAAAAAGAAGATATAAAACAGTCTTCTGTGTACATAAACAAGCACGAACACTCAGGAGAGTTATTAAAAATCCAGATGGAGAGAGAGAGGGGAGGGGTGAGGGAAGAGAACTCTGAACTCCGAAAGAGCGAGAGAGAGAGAGAGAGATGGGGGGGAGGGAAGAGAACTCTGATTTCTGAAAGAGCGAGCGAGCGAGCGAGAGAGAGAGAGTAGAGAGAGAGAGAGAGAGAGAGAGAAGAATAGAATGTCAGAGAGAGAGAGGGAGAGAGAGAGAGGGAAGACAGACAGATAGACAGACAATGACAATGACAATGACAAATTCTTTTATTTCGAGGATAATGAATAAGCACCCATGTGCTTTTTTACATCCAGTCCCCGCCCATAAGGATATATATGATAATTAAAAAAAAAAAGCCCATAGCAATACACTTACACAGCTTACACGTGTGTCTGAGTGTCTGTCTCTCTGTCTCTGTCTGTCTGTCTGTCTGTCTGTCTGTCTGTCTCTCTCTCTCTCTTCTCTCTCTCTATCTCTCTCTCGTCTCTCTCATCTCTCTTTCTCTGGGGACTGGATGTAAAAAAAGCACATGGGTGCTTTATTCATTATCCTCGAAATAAAAGAATTTGTCATTGTCATTGTCATTGTCATTCTCTCTCTCTCTCTCTCTCTCTCTCTCTCTTCTCTCTCTCTCTCCTCTCTCTCTCTCTCTTCTCTCTCTCATCTCTCTCTTCTCTCTCTTCTCTCTCTCCACCCTCCCTATCTCTCCCCTCTCTGCGTTGTGAGCGTATACTTTGCCAGAGATGCCAGAGAGCCAGAAAGAGAATGTCAGGAAACAGGCGGTAAACAGGCCGTGCTCTCGTGCATAAATTGGCACATGACTGATCAAGCGTGACTGTGTTGCTGCTACTGCTGCTGCTGCTGCTGCTGCTGCTGCTACTGCTGCTGCTACTGCTGCTATTACTGCTACCGCTGCTACTGCTACTGCTACTGCTGCTGCTATTGCTGCTGCTGCTATCGCTGCTACTACTGCTGCTGCTGCTGCTACTGCTGTTGCTGCTACTGCTGCTGCTGCTATATTGCTGCTACTGCTAGCTGCTATGCTGCTACTACTGCTGCTACTGCTACTGCTACTGCTACTGCTACTGCTACCGCTGCTACTGCTACTGCTGCTGCTACTGCTGCTGCTACTGCTGCTGCTGCTATTGCTGCTGCTACTGCTGCTGCTACTGCTACTGCTGCTGCTGCTACTGCTGCTGCTGCTACTGCTGCTGCTGCTACTGCTGCTGCTACTACTGCTGCTGCTGAAACCAGCTATTTCTAATCTGCTACCTAAATTAGTGGTGGGGGAAAAAAGCGGTCGGATAATATGCATTCATTTGCTACTTTCAAATCCAGCCTCAAAACGCACTTATTTTCTACCTGAGATTTTCCCCTGTTATCCGTTCCTATTTGTTAATAGCTACCTTAAATTTCCAAAACCCCCCCCCTAGCGTGTTGAGCTGTGTTTTTGTGTGTGTGTGTGTGTGTGTGTGTGTGTGGGGGGTGTGTTTTAGTTTTGGGGTGTGGTGTGTGTTTTGGTGTGGGGTGTTGTGCATAAATTTGATTTTTTTTTTTAAATTCCTATATTTGGGGGAACGGTTGCATTGCGGGGGAAATGTTTTTGAAGGGCGGGGCGTTTTCGATTTTTTTATTTTAAAAGTTTCAGGCGGGTATAAATCCATACTTCATCATCTTCAGCATCATATCATATCATCTTCATCTTCGCAGCAGCAGCAGCAGAAAGCAGCCCGCAGCAGCCCGGGCACCCCTTTCTTGTTCTTCTTTTGTTTTTGTTTTTCTTTTCTTTTTTATTATTATTTTTTTTTATTATTTTTATTATCTCATCGTGTCAATCATCATAAATCACCCTCATAAATCATCATCATAAATCATCTTAATAAATCATCACATCATCCTCATCATCATTATTTTTTATTATTATTTTTATTTTTTAAATATGGTTTCTTTAAATCGTTATTTTATTATTATTATCAACATTGTAATTATCTTTAATTGGATAAACATATAAATCCCCATCATCTTTATACATCATAAATCATCACCACCCCCATCTTCATCATCATCACATCATCACCATCATAAAACCCACAAAAACATCACATCACCCATCATCATCATCGCGTCGTCTTTCGTCCCCATTATTATTTTTTTTTAAAATTTATTATTTTTATTATTTTTTATTTTTTTTGGGTGGTGGTGGTGGTGGTAAAACCTGGGGGATCTAGCCAAGGAACAAAAAAAAACTAATTCTAACTCGGGTTGATTGACGCAAATTTTTATTTGCAGACTTAGGCACCAGTTTTTTATCGTTACTACAACCCCGACCAAAACAAGACAAAAGGGTTGGGAAAAAAAGGAAAAGAACAAAGTACAAAAAAGAAAAAAAGAACCCAAACAAACAAAGAAAGATAAAAAAAACGGGAAAGAAAAAAAGGGAAAAAAGGAAAAAAAAAAGAAAAAAAAAGAAAAAAGAAAAAAAGGGGGAAAAAAAGAACAAACAAAAGAAAGATAAAAAAAGAAAGATAAAAAAAAAGGAAAGAAAAAAAAAGAAGAAAGAAAAAAAAAAGGAAAGAAAAGAAAGAAGAAGAAAGAAAAAAAGGGAAAGTTTAAAAAAGGAAAAAAAGGGAAAGGAAAGGGGAATAAAAGAGAGAAAGGGAAAGAAAAAAGGAAAGAAAAAGAGAGGAGAGAAAAGAGAGGGGAGAGAGGGGTAGAGAGAGAGGGGGAGGAGAGAGAGGAGAGAGAAAACAGAGAGAGAAAAGGGGAGAGAGAGAGAGAGAGAAAAAGATGAGGGAGAGAGAGAGAGAGAGAGAGAAAAAGAGAGAGAAATTGCTGTTAGCTTTTAACCCTTAAAAGGGAAGAACCTGAAACACTTGTCTATTTCCCCTGCGCCCTGTCAATCAGTTAGTCAAAATCCCTGTCGGGCTATCGTCTGGGACATCCCAAGCCTTTTTTTTTTGGGGGCCATGACCCCATAAAACAGAAGGGTCTTTGGAAAATGTATTGAAATTGCTTTATTTTTAATGTTTACCCCCACTGCGTAAAATTTGCCCCATGTGTTCCAGAATGGGGGGAAATTGCATGGCAAAAACATATTCATATTTGGGGGGTCCTGCTTTGACTTGTTGTTTTAAAAATGTGAGTGTGGGTGGGGTGTGTGTGTGGTGTGTGTGTGTGTGGGTGTGGTTTTGGTGTGTGTTGTGGTTGCGTGTGGGTGTGTGGGCGTTTGCGTGGGGAGTAAAGTGTGCGTTTAGTGTGCGTGTGGGGTATGTATGTGCGTGTATTGTGAGGGGTTTATTTAATTTTTGTACATTTTTTTGCCTTTTTTAAATTGGGAAAAAAAATTTTTTTTTTGGGGATAAAAAATTTAATTGCTCAAATTGTTTTCTTTTCCCTTCCAGTCCCTGTGGAAAAGCTATGTTTTTTAAAGGTTATTCCCAAAAATTTCTATAAGTTTCGATGGGTAGTTTCCTAAAGGGGGAAAAAAGGTTAAAACCCATGTGTGTAAGATGTTTTTTTGGGAAAATTTGACTTTTGCGCTTGTGAAAAAGGGTTTTAAAAATGTTGTGTGTGTGTGTGTGGGTGGTGTGTTCATGTACGTGTGTGTATGTGAGTATGTGGGGTATGTGTGTGTATGTGGTGGTATCTATCTTTTTTTTCCTATGTCTGTGTTGTGTATGTGTGTGTATGTGTTGTCCGTGGGGACTCTGTGTGTTTGTTTGTTTTTGCTTTGTGTGTGTGGGGCCCGTGGGGCATGTGCGGTTTTTGTGTGTGTGAGTGTAGCATACGGCATCTGTTCCCTGCACTTTTCCCGAGACCTGCATAAAACAAAATTACTTTCACGCTTGGTTTAGCCGGCTTTGGCAAACCCTCCTCTTTTCCCAAAACCCAAAAATCGGGGTTTAAAAAAATTTAAAAATCTGATTGATCCGTTTCCCACCCCACATCTCACCCCCTTTTAAACGCCAAACCCTGATGTGCACTTGACCGGGAAATATTCATGAAAAATGATAATGAGGGATGATGATGATGATAAAGATGATGAGGGATGATGATGATGTTGAGGATGATGATTTTGATGATGAGACACGGCTGATTATCTAAAGTGGGGAAGCAAAATAAAAAAAAAAAAGATGAACATTACCACCAGGTCTGCTTTGGCTTCTCTTTATTGACACCCTTTTGGGATCAACAAGTACCCCAAATTTGGGAGATGTGGTTTGTGTGAGGTTTGGGTGGTTTTTTTTTCCTGCTTTTTCGATTTGGAATCTCCCCTCTCTCTCTTTTCTCCTCTCATCTCTCTCCCCCTCTCTCTCTCTCTCTCTCTTCTCTCTCTCTTCTCTCTCCCTACTCTCTCTCTCTCCCTCTCTCCTCTCTCTCTCTCTCTGTGCGTCCCGTGCGTTGAAATGCGCGCGCGCGCGCTTAGTGTTTATTTTCCACAAATAGAATAATGTATAATGCGGTTTTTTGTATGTATGTTTGTGTGTCTGTATGTTGGGTGCAAAACCCGGTTCCTGAAAAAGTAAAATTAAAACATTTGGGCGAAAGAAAGAGGTTTTTTTCGCCCAGAATTTATTTTTTCTCAGTCCAATGCTTAGCTGAAATGATACACACTCGGGTCATAATATTTTTAAACCCTTTTTCCTTGTCCCTTCCCCTCAATGAGCAAGGGAAACAGGGGTTTAAACTTTTTCAGGCCTGTTGTGATGCCCAGGACTAAAAAAAAAGCAGAACAAAAAAAAAAATGAATCGCGGGGAACTAGAACCCAATTTTTTCCCTTTTCCCTTGGCTCATGCCGCTAAATTAGAGATTTTGCATCCATGACGTTTTTTGCCCACCGTGAAGGAAGCAACGAATGCGTGCATAACAGAATCCCCAGCAAACCATTGGACCCTATGAGAAACCTTCTAACGATCGTGAAATAGCGTAAACTTAAATGGTATGGGCATGTCACAAGATCCAAAGGACTTGCAAAGACAGTTTTTACACAGAGCAACAGTCCAAGGGGGGGGAGGAAGAAGAAGAGGCAACCAAGGAAGAGCTGGAGAATAACATAGCGAATGGACATGCCTGAGAAAGGCATAAACAGAGAGAGGAATGGAGGGAACTTTGTTGCGTCTTTGTGAGGGTGCCCACCGGTCGTCAGACTACGGGACAGAAAGATAGATAAGGTAGACAACAATCCGACTTTCGTGATTATGCTGGCTATGTTCATGTGTCCATAACCCCTCTGAACGCTGACATGAATTGTAGGGGCTATGAACGTTCATATTTTTGATCTTCTACGTGTTTGTATACAACCCAAAGGGAATCACGCACTTGGCAGTCTGCACTACGCAGTTGACCTGGGAGATCGTAAAAATCGCTTCCGTAATTCACTACGACGACGCCACAAGAATTCAAACCTGGTGACTTCAAGCAGGCATGTATGGAAGTTAAGTGGTCCCTTAACCACCGCTATGGCGACAATCATCTATATGAGCTGTATTGAACAGCAGATTACATCTTCATGCTGTTTATCCAGTAGTCACTGACTTGGACTTTTGAAAAGCAGAACAAAACAGAAAACCACAGGGCACTAGAAATACATGACAAGCTAAATTGGACTTACTCCCAAGGTACTGCCGATATGAATTGAACTGGAATTGCCCTGAGTGATAGCACTGGGTGTGATGGATAGAGTGTAATGATCTCAACAGTAGGAAAGTGTTCTCATGTGCAAATACCTCACTAATGGATAATGGTTTAGTTTTAGTCAAGTGTACAAAGGAGCAGAAGATGAAAGATATTCTTTAAATTTTGTTCCATTCCTTAAACAGAGCTCTGAGGTTCATCCATTAATGACATTGTGCATGAAAGCAGAGAGGAGAGAGCGAGAAGCGAGAGAGAAGAGAAGAGAGAGAGAGAGGAAGGAGAGTAGAGAGGAGAGAGAGATTGAGGGAAGAGAGCAGTGAGAGAGAGAGAGCAAAAGAGAGAGAGCAAGAGAGCGAAAGAGAGGTGAGAGAGAGAGCGAAAAGAGAAGAGAAAGTGATAGAGATTTGTGAGAAGAGGAGTGAGAACTCTGAACTCTGAACTCCTGAAATTATTTTAATAGTACATCGGCCCTTAGGCCACAATAAAACACAAAGGGAGTGTAGGGGGCGGGGGGCGGGTATACAATGGAAGCGGAACAATGATTATCACAAGGCAAATACAATTTTGAATCAGTTGAAAAGCTTCATTTCTATGTATGTACACATATTCCCCTGTCCAACAGCTTAGGGTTTTAACTGTAAACTATTACTCTCACCTCATTCACAGTTTGATCACAAAGCACCAGCATAACTTACTAAAGATGAAATGCGAAAAAACGTCCTGAATCATGGCTAAGTGTCCGTGAATCTATTTTACGAGTCATCAGTCGAAGGCAGCAATGCAATCTTGAATAAGAAAACAAACGATCAACCAGCGAAGACAAATAACCCTACCACAAGCACCCTGCTGTTCAGTATATGAAACGAAACTGATGATCATTTTAGGATTACAGCATCTAAATGGGTTAAAGTAGTCAGTAATATAGTTCTCTTCCCAATTTAAAGTTATTTAAATGTTGATAAACTTTGAAAGAAGCAAAAAAACTTAATGAATATTACACTTATACAGTGAGCGACATCACCATAAAATAGTACACATAGAACTTTCAAAGAAGAAGACAGAGGAAACGTTCACAATAATAAGAAAACACAACCAAAACACCAATATAAAAGGCAACAAAATAATGCAGAATAGTGAAACTACCTAAAGTAATTTTCCAAATGACAGATCAACAGTATCAACTGTGTCCTTCGGTTTGTAGCATGATATACATATCTAGGTTGATAAAACTATATCCTGAGAAGTGTATATTTGGCTCTGAGAACACGTTTAAGGAAGATTAACAAAATCGCTAAGGAATTTGTTCCTTATATCGTCATATCATTAACACCTAAACACAAAATGCTGTTCATTTTCAATCTGAATTTTGGCAAATGGACAGTAATTGTCATGAACGAATTTGCTATATCGATGTACATTATTATTTAAAGGAAGAACATTAAAATCTTATTTGAGTAATGGCAACACACGAAAGCAAACACACATCCATATCCATAATGTACTGTTCTTTTCTTTTCCAAAATGGTCTTAAATGAAACGTTAAGGCTGGTAATCCTATCGCGATCTCTAATAGGCCATGCTCCCTTCTTGAAATGTACATATCAACAACCCTCAGTTTGAATGTGGCCAGAAAAAGTTTTACATTTCCAACACCCTGGTGGAGCGCCAAAACCATGTGAAAGCAGTTGCACCCAGAACTTCTCTTACTTTGAGACCCAACATTGTTTACCACAATGTCCTAATTCTAAGTAACATTTGATAGCTTTTGCATGGTAAAACCTTCAATATTCATGTTCTAACATTTGCACCAATATCTCACACAGGCTACATAAGAATCACGTATAATGGATATCTGCCAAGGTCTCCATATGACCATTCTATTAGGATCTTACTTGGAACACCCCAAAACCTCTTACAAAAGCCATCATATGGACCTTTTCTATATGATCTAATCTGTTCAATAACATCCCCCATAATTCAGCAGCAAAAAGCAATATGGCTGTATCTTAGCGTCAAAAAATTTTGAAAATAGTGTTATTGGCGGCATTTCTTTATACTTTGAAAAAACCTCTTGTTCAGCTGTAAACTGCCTTTTCCCCTGTTAGTTTTATCAAATGCAAATGTACCCTTTTTGCACTGATCATAGTTGTAAAGCTATATCCTAATAACAATAATCATTAACAACTTCCTGTCTGTTACCCTTATAGAACCATTTCTCACGCCTTCCTAACCTCCCCAACCCCCTTTTCTGAAATACCATGATCTTAGTTTTATCTATATTTACGTTAAGTTTTATGTATGCTTTCATCCACAAAAGTGATCTAAGATATTTACTGATTTTGGAAGACCACATGGGGTCGTTGAAATAAAGCCACGTCATCTTCAAAGTAAGAAGGATAAGTAATTCCCTGACATCTGGATATAAAATGCACTCCATGTTTACCTTTGTCATTGATAAGCGTTTAGCTAGTTGAATTATAAACCATGGCGAATAATGTTGGGGCTGAGAACACGCCTTCATACCCCAATGGTGTTTCAAACATCTTCGAGAGAGAGAGAGTGAAGAGAGAGTGAAGAGATAATAGTGAAAAGAGAGTGAGAGGAGAGAGAGAGCGAAAGAGAGAGAGAGAGAAAGAGAGTGAGAGAGATAGTGAAGAGAGAGAGTGAGAGAGAGAATGAGAGAGAGTGTGAGAAAGATAGAGTGAGAGAGAGAGGGAAAGAGGAGAGAGAGCGTAAAGAGAGAGAGAGCGAAAGAGAGTGAGCTAGAGAGAGAGAGAGAGCGAAAGAGAGGTGAGAGAGAGTGAGCGAAAGAGAGTGAGACAATTGACAATTGACAAAAAGGACAAATTTATTGCATTTAGCAATCACGCCATATAGCGCTGTCCGCGCGTAACAACGATATGGGGCGAACGAACGCAACGCGATTACATTGACACGGAAGTATAAGCAGTAGAGGTAAGTACATCAAGATTCGATACATTATTGTCTGTGTCTCCAAGTGTCTCAATTTTAAAACAAGCCTTTCTTATTTTCCAGTCTACAGCCAGCGAAGTCAGAGCCCATGTAAGACCCGGATCAGTCCTGAAGATGATGTAATCCCGCTCAGCACGCACCACTGTTCTCTGCTTGTTGAGTGTTAGTACAGGCTGCTCCCTTTAAAGAAGTCTGGCAAACCAGACACGTTCTCTGGCAACATGTTTTTCTCTTCATGCTGATGTATCCCAAAACACCACACTTAGATTCCTCGCCAGGATCTCCATTCCAAGAGTATTCCAGGGTGATGTCATCTGATTCAACACATCTCATGTTTTGATCCCCTGAGCTCTTACCACACCTTCGAAACCATGTGTTTGTTTCTCTTGCTGTCCCTTAATCAACGCTGCCCAGTTTTGTCATTTATAGAGTAGACACATACCGTTTCACAATACCAGTAGCAGAGGTCAACCACTGTGCAAAGCCAACTGTCTTGCTCTGCCTGCACATCAACGCCTCAGAAGACACAACCAATCTTGCTGTCTGTTGCTGGATCACACAGTAGACAAGTGAATCTGGTGTGGCCAAGGCATTTTAATTCACTGCTGACCACACAGTTCTGTGTCACACTGTTTTTTTTCTTCTGTTTCCACATCGAAGCAGAGGAGTCAAATGTTACACAAGACCGGCTCTTCCAAGACACAGTCATTGTCACATTGCGACTTGCGACTTTCTTGGATGTTGTCTGCTTCTTTGGACATCGCGACAGGATTTGTAAAGATGGGGGCTTTTTGCGATAGTACGAACTCGGGAGTTACCATTCAGACACTGGGTCCGCCATTTCTGTTGACAACTTGACTTGTCAGCTGGCTTCATTCGCAAGACGAACACAACGCTGGGCCGCTCTCCACCCCGCGACTTTCCAACTCGACGGACGTTGTCGATCACAGGCGTTTAAAGTTGTTATTACAGTTGCTAAAGGCCAGTAACTGACATTTAATTTTGAAGCTAAAATGCCAAAATTGGCAGCAGCTTACTAACAGCACACCCGTCTCCAGTTTCTCGTCCCGTCCACGATCCGCCGAAAGAGAGTGAGAGATAGTGAGAGAGAGAGAGAGTTAGAGAGAGAGTGAGAAGATAGTGAGTGAGAGAGAGAGAGAGTTAGAGAGAGAGTGAAAGAGAGTGAGAAGAGAGAGAGTAGAGAGAGAGTGAGAGAATAGTGAGAGAGGAGAGAGTTAGAGAGAGAGTGAAACAGAGAGTGAGAGAGAGATTAGAGAGAGGTGAAAGAGATTGGAGAGAAGAGTAGAGAGAGAGTGATAGAGAGTGAGTTGAGAGTGTGAGCGAGAGAGTTAGAGAGAGAGTGAAAGAGAGTGAAGAAGTGTGAGCGAGAGAGTTAGAGAGAGAGTGAAAGAGAGTGGAGAGAGAGTGTGAGCGGAGAGTTTAGAGAGAGAGTGAAAGAGAGAAAGTGAGAGAGAGAGGGACAGACAGACAGACAGACAGACAGACACAGAACGTCAGGAAATAGGCGGTAGATAGTTTCATCTGATGCTGAACTGATTGCAATGAAACTGGTGGGTTTTTTCCCCCATCAATATCAGAAGAGGTAAAGGAAAGGTAAAGGAGTCCCATAACCTATAAAGTCATAGGGGAGCGAGGCGTCAGAGACCTCACTTCTTTAGGGCCAGCATATTGAGGGCGGCGCCCATCTCCCTCTCCTCGCTGCTTATACCTTCCCTTAACCTAAAGAGGGACAGGTACCCATTTACAGCTGGTGAACTGGGGGAACGTAAACTTAAAGCAAATGGTCACCCATACAAACTGTCAAACCACGCCGACGCTGCTTAACTTGGCTGGGGGAAAGCGAGTGCTCCGACCACTGAGCATCCCGTCCCATCAAAAAGAGAGGGAGAGGAAAAAAAGGGAAAACTGCAGACCAGGGCACGGGAAAGCCCAGTGGTCAGAGCACTCACTTTCCCAAAGCTAAGGTTAAGCCACATCGACGTGGTTACCACTTGGATGGGTGACCGTTTGTGCGCCTTGACTTCAGTACAGTTCACCCCAGTTCTCCCAGCTTGTAAATGTGTACCTGCCCTCTTTATGGTCAGGGAAGTAAAGCAAGTCGAGGAGAGGAGATGGGCGCCGCGCCTCAAAATGCTGGCCCCTAGAAAGCTGAGGTCCTCTGATTCACGCTCCCCTACGAGCTTATAGCCTTAGGACACCTTTACCTTTTTTAAAATGCAGTTTTGTTGGGACGTGTAGACACTAAGGGTTAGTACCTCCCCGATGCACTCTGTAATCTCACTTTCTGTTTTATCTTTCAGTGTTGTTCTGCATGGTGTGGTCTCTGTCTGTATGTCTGTCTATGTCCCTGCCTGTCCTCTCTGTCTTGTCTGTCTGACTGCCTCTCTCTCTATCTGTCTGCCTCCTATTTCTCCTATGTCTCTGTCGGTCTGTCTCAGTCTGTCGGTCTTTCCGTCCTGTCTGTCTGTCTGTCTGTCCTCTCTTATTTATCTTTTAAAATCAGGTTTTCGTTGTTGGAGTATGGTTATTTCCTTGTTTGTTGATATCCCTAATCAGGGCAAGGCCGATGAAAAAAAAGTATGTTATGCTTTATTCTGTTACCCTTGAAAATTACAGATTCTTCATTCTCATCCCTCCCACCTCTCTCTCTCGTCTCACTCTCTCTCACTATCTCTCTCTCTCTCATCCTCAATCTCTCGATCTCCCCCCTTCACTCCTCTCATCTCTCTCATCTGATCTCCTCTCTCTCTACTCACCCCCCCACACCCTCACTCTCACTCTCTCTCTCTCATCCTCTCTCACCCTCCTCTCCTCTTTTTTAATTTTTTTCTATATGTTTATTCTTTCATGCGAAGATAATGGAATAAGCACTTAGTGCATTTTTTACATCCAGATCCCCCGTTTGGTATGCGGATTAGTTTAATTCTGCATCTTGTTCCCACCGGTAAACATGGCCTACTCTTGCGGAAAGCGGAACAGGATTTAACCGCGCGCAAGATGTACTGCCGTGCGTTCGCACACCGGAACCTTCGTATATAGACCATCCGAAGGACTGGATGTAAAAAAGCACACATAAAACTCTCTTCTCTCTGTGTGTTTATATGTTGCAAATGTGTGTTGTCACATTGTGCATGCACCCGTAACACGCACAGCAACACGCACACACACACACAACAACACACACACACACACACACACACAAACCACACACCACACACACGCACTGACCATCCTCCACACAACACCCCATAAAAGAACACTCATAATAAATCAACCAGTCCCTGAAACACACGTCTATATGATTGTGCACTTTAT
>CM054146.1:23603031-23605531 GCA_028751875.1 Rapana venosa
ACAGAATCCAGCAAACCATTGGACCCTATGAGAACCTTCTAACGATCGTGAAAAAGCGTAAACTTAAATGGTATGGGCATGTCACAAGATCCAAAGGACTTGCAAAGACAGTTTTACAAGGCACTGTCCGAGGAGGAAGAAGAAGAGGCAGACCAAGGAAGAGCTGGGAGGATAACATCAACGAATGGACAGGCCTAGAACTCAACAAAACCCTGAGAAAGGCAGAACAGAGAGAGGAATGGAGGGAACTGGTTGTTGAGTCTTTGAGGGTGCCCCCACGGTCGTCAGACTACGGGACAGATAGATAGATAAGGTAGCCACATTCCGACTTCGGGGATGTATGTTGGCTATGTTCATGTGTCCATAACCCACTGAACGTTGACATGAATTGTAGGGGTCTTGAACGTGCATATTTGATCTTCTGCGTGTGTATATACATGAAGGGAATCAAGGCACTGGCAGGTCTGCACTTGCAGTTGACCTGGGAGATCGTAAAAATCGTCTTCCGTAATTCACACGCCACGCCACCAAGATTCAAACCTGTGGCTTCATGCAGCCATGAGATTGAAGTTGAGTGGTCTTAACCACTCGGCTATGGCGACAATCATCTATATGAACTATATTGAACAGCAGATTACATCTTCAGGCCAGTTTATCCAGCAGTCGCTGACTTGGACCTTTGAAAAGCAGAACAAAACAGAAAACCATCGAGCAATAGAAATATCTGACAAGCTAAATTGGACTTACTCCCAAGGTACTGCCGATATGAATTGAACTGGAATCGCCCTGAGTGACAGCACTTGGTGCACAACTGATGGACAGAGTGTAATTATCTCAACAGCAGGAAAGTGTTCTCATGTGCAAATATCTCACTAGTGGATAATGGTTTAGTTTTAGTCAAGGTACAAAGAAGCAGAAGATGAAAGATAGTGTTTACATTTTGTCCCATTCCTTAAACAGAGCTCTGAGGTTCACCAATGATGGCATTGTGCATAATGCAGAAGAGAGAGAGAGAAGAGAGAGAGAGAGAGAGAGAGAGAGAGAGGAGAGAGAGGAGAGAGAGAGAGAGAGAGAGAGAGCAAAAGAGCGAGAGCGAGGGAGAGAGAGTGAGAGAGAGAGCAAAGAGAGAGAGCGAGAGAGAGTGAAAGAGAGTGAACGAGAGAGGAAGAGGAGAGAGAGTGAGAGAGATAGTGAGAGAGAGAGAGAGTGAGAGAGAGTGAGAGAGAGAGTAGGAGAGAGATGAGAGAGAGAGTGAGAGAGGGAGAGAGAAGAGAGTGAAGAGAGAGCGAGGAGAGCGAAAGAGAGTGAGAGAGAGAGTGAGAAGAGAAGAGTGAGAGAGAGGAGGAGAGAGAGAAAGGAGAGTAGAGGAGGACAGAACAGATAGACAGACAGAGAACGTCAGGAAATGGCGGTAGACAAAAGGTCTATGTGTGCACTCCAGTATAAAGCAGCCTCACTGGGTGATCAAGCGTGACTGAGTCACCAATGAAATCGATAGAAGTATCAAGACCTAGTTTCATCTGATGCTGAACTAATTGCAATGAAACTGGTGGGGTTTTTTCCCCATCAATATAAGAAGAGATGGAGAGGGGGGGGGGGGGGGGGGGGGGGGGCGGTATGGGGTAAATGCAGACCGGGGCCACGGGATAGCTCAGTGGTCGGAGCACTCGCTTTCCCCCAGCCAAGTTAAGGTTAAGCAGCATCGAGCGTGGCTACCACTTGAGTGGGTCACCGTTTGTGCGCCTTGACTTCAGTACAGTTCCCCCCAGTTCACCTAGCTGTAAATGGGTACCTGCCCTCTTTAGGGACAGGGAAGGTAAAGCAGCGAGGGAGAGGAGATGGGTGCCGCCCTCAATATGCTGGCCCCTAGAGAAGCTGAGGTCCCTGACGCCTCGCTCCGCTACGAGCTTTATAGGTTGTGGCAACACCTTTACCTTCTTTTTAAAATGCAGGTTGTGTTTAAATATTGGTTGGGAAGGACACGTGTAAATAGTCAAAGAAGAAATTGTTTTAATGTGTAGCCACTAAGGGAGTAGGATCCCATGCCCTCTGTATCTCTCTTTCTGTTGATCTTTCTTTTTTGTGTCTGTATGGTGTGTCTCTGTCTTTCTGTCTGTCTATATATCTGTCTGTCTCTCTGTCTTGTCTGTCTGTCTGCCTGTCTCTCTCTCTCTGTCAGTCTCTCTCTCTCTCTCTCTCTCTCTCTCTCTCTCTCTCTCTCTCTCTCTCTCTCTTTTTCTTTCTTTCTTTCTTTCTTTCTTTCTCTGCCTGCCTCTATGTCTGCCTGTCTGTCTCTGTCTGTCTGTCTGTCTCTGTCTGCCTGTCTGTCTGTCCGTCTGTCTGGCTGGCTTTCTCTCTCTCTCTCTCTCTCTCTCTCTCTCTCTCTCTCTCTCCCTCTCTCTCTTATTTATCTTTTTGAAATCATGTTGTCGTTGTAGTAGTAGGGCTTTCCCCTTGTTTTGTTGATAGTCCCTAATCAGGGCAAGGGCCTGATGAAAAA
>CM054146.1:23608031-23611050 GCA_028751875.1 Rapana venosa
CATCTTGCGCACACGTTAAATCCTGTTCCCCGCTTTTCGGAAAGGGTAGGCCATTGTGTGCCGGTAGAAACAGATGACAAAATTGACAAAACCGCATACACACGGGGACTGGATGTAAAAAAAAGCACATGAGTGCTTATTCCATTATCCTCGATATAAAAGAATGAATAAGTAAATACATAAAAACAGTACATTATGTCATCACGGGTAAACTTCAGAGTTTTGTCAAACCAAGAGACAAAAAGAAACAGAAGATGGCAGTCAATCTGCAGCAGAGGTTAAAAAAAAACACACACCAATAAGCATAGGTACACGAAAGAGTTCTTGAAAAACCCACATTGAGAAACAACCAAACAATAATTAATAATCAAGAACCACAAGAAATATGGAAGTAGACAACTTGTGCGCCCAGGACTGAAGTAGCCTCACTGATTCATGGAATGTGACTGGGTTATCTTTAAAAAAAAACAACCTGAGGGAGTGGGGGGGGGGGGGGGGGAGTCATTCCTAAGCAAGATCTCCAAAGCTCATCAATGATGCTTAACGACAGAGATTTTTTTGTGTGTTGCCCATCATTAAGATAGCTGTATTCCGACTTCGGGGATACTGTTTAACTACGACACCAGTGTACATAATACTAATAATAATAATAATGTATGGAATTTATATAGCGCTGAATCTTGTAAAGCAACAAATCAAAGCGCTCAGATTTTATTTCATACCACTTTTAAGTCACGGCAGATTTCTCTCCGTGAAATTTGGGCTGCTCTCCCCGGGGAGAGCGGGAGAGCGCGTCGCCAGAAGCGCTGCGCCACCCTTTCACCCTTTTTTTTTTTTTTCTGCAGCTGTATTTATTTCCCTATCAGAGTGGCTTTTTTCTAAGAATTTTGCCAGGGACAACTCTCTTGTTGCCGTGGGTTTTTTACGTGCGCTAAATAATTACGTGTAACACACGGGACCTCGGTTCATCGTCTCATCCGAAAGACTAGCGCCCAGACCACCACTCATGGTCTAATGGATGGGGGAAAAATTTCCGGTCCAAACGGGGTACGAACCGCCGCACACTTCAGACCCGGATTTTTCGCTTTCTAGACAGGCGCGTTACCTCTAGACCACCGATCCATGTACGATTAAAAAAAAAAGCCAACCCATCTGCTCTTACAGACGCAAGTGGCTTACCTCTCCGAGAGGCAGAACGGGCTTTAACATACGCGCAAGATGTCCTACGTGTGTTCGCACATGGTTTCTAGTCTTATCAGAAGGGATTTCTGTGGAGTGGAGTCACTTCTGATGTTTCATTTTATTTTATTATTCTTTTATTTCGAGGATAATGGAATAAGCACTCATGCGCTTTTTTTTTACATCCAGCCCCCGTGTGTCTTTTTTACATCCAGCCCCCGTGTGTCTGCAGTTTTGTCAATTTTGTCATCCGTTCGCACCGGCACACAATGGCTTACTCTTCCGAAAAAGCGGAACTGGTTTTTAACGTGTGCGCAAGATGTTCTGCGTGCGTTCGCACATGGGACCTCGGTTTATAGTGATGTTAACCCCCGACCAGACTTGAGAACAGAGCTGGAGCATATGGGATGGAGGTGAGCTCGGAGAAAAGTAAAGTACTTGTGAACAGCACGAGCAACGCCACTGCTAAAATTGACATGAACGGCCAGCAACTGGAGGAGGTAGACGCTTTTAAATACCTTGGACAAAGGACGGACGATCGACGACAGAAATCAAAGTCAGACTAGCCATGGCAACATCTTCCATGACAAAACTCACCACCATATGGAAAAGTAAAGAGATCAGTTTCCCAATCAAACTAAAGCTCTACAAAGCCCTAATTCAGACTATCCTGCTGTACGGAAGTGAAACCTGGACATTGACTGCTGAAACAGCAAAGCGAATCCAGTCATTTGAAACAAAATGCCATAGAAAACTGCTGGGCATATCCTGGAGAGAACGAAAGACCAATGAATTTGTCAAGAGTCAAATAACACGGCTGGCAGGTCCACAGGAACCCCTTCTCACCATCGTCAAGAAGAAAAAGCTGACATGGTTCGGCCACGTCACCCGCCACAACACTCTGCCCAAAACAGTACTGCAGGGAACACTCGAAGGTGGCAGAAAGAGGGGAAGACAGAACAAGTCATGGATGGACAACATCAGAGAATGGACCAGGATGAATGACTTGGCACTACTGCGCAGAGCCGAGGACCGAGATGGATGGAGGAGGCTTACCACGGCATCGTCTTTCGTGTCTCCTCCACGACCGCCAAGGTCACGGGACTGATGATGATGATGATGAACTCCAGGAGCAAAAAATATATAAAACATTCCCTTGAATGTGCGTCTGGGCGGTGGTTTAAACCCCAGGCTCGATCCCGAGTTGTCAAAACATCGCGTGTACTATGCTCTAACCACTAGGCTACCGCACCCAACCCCCAATTCACCCCCACCCCTAAGATATCAATTATTTCTAGACCCAGTTTTGCTCTGATTTCAAAACGGATTGCTATCAAGGTAAAAAGCAGTGTTATGACTATCGGTTAAGAGAAAAGGAAAACGCTGATGTAAAATGCAGCTTGCTTTTGATGTTGGCTGGGAATTGGTAGTGTAATTTAAAGAACGAGGAGAATGAAAAGCATTACTTACTACGTGAGGTCCACTGGGGGGCAAAATTGCAAGCTGTGTGGCTGAGTGTGTGTGTGTCAAAGTCAAAGTCAAAGTCAAACTTTTATTTTCAGATGGTACATTGAATAAGCAGTGCATTTGCTTTTTTTCATCAAGCCATCTATCTAAAGAAAGAAAAAAAAAGCGAGAAAAAAAAGATAATGTATATGCAGACGTAGAATAAAAAACCTAATCTATGGTAAACTATACAAATCAAACAAAAAAACCAATAACATATGTGTGTGTGTGTGTGTGTGTGTGTGTGTGTGTGTGTGTGTGTGTGTGTGTGTGTGTGTGTGTGTGTGTGTGTGTGTGTGTGTGTGTGTGTGTGTGTGTGTGTTGTGTGTGTGTG
>CM054146.1:23626550-23634050 GCA_028751875.1 Rapana venosa
TCAGTATTTTGTGTGTTTCTGTGTGTGTGTGTGTTGTGTGTGTGAGTGTGTGTGTGTGTGCGTGTGTGTGTGTGTGTGTCAGTATTTTGTGTGTTTCTGTGTGTGTGTGTGTTGAGTTTGTGTGTGTGTGTGTATGTGGTGTGTGTGTGTGTGTACGTGTGTGTGTGTTGTGTGTGTGGTGTGGCGCGCGTTTGTGTGTGCTGAGTTTGTGTGTGTTGTTGTTTCTCTGTGTGTGTGTGTTATGTGTGTGTGCGTGCGTGTGTGTGTTGTGTGTGTGCGCATGTGTGTGTTGGTTTGTGTGTTTCTGTGTGTTGAGTTTGTGTGTGTGTGTGTATGTGCGCGCGGTTTCTGTGTACTGAGTTTGTGTGTTGTGTTGTGTGTGTGTATGTGTGTGTGTGTGTGTGTTGTGTGTGTGTATGTTGTGTGTGTGTTGTGTGTGTGTTGTGTGTGCGCGCGCGCACACGCGCGCGCGTGCGTGCGTGCGAGCGCGTGTGTGTAGATTTTCGTTCTTCTTCTCAATCTCTATTGCACCGCTAAATTTATTTACACTTTATTCTCTGACTTGCCTGCTCGTTTTTCACTAGTAGTTTGTGTTTTCTTCACTCTCTGGCTCACATTTATGTTGCTTACGATTTGATCGTAAAACATATCGAATCCTTTTCACAAGATGGTTTATTTTACTCAAAAGACTTTTGTTTTTGTTTTTAGAAAGCAAAAACTGTATTCTGACTTCATAAAATGCCTCGTGCGCATTAAAGCCTCCTCCAGTGTTATCGTAGTTGTCATCATCGTCATTACTAACAGGAGTAATGATTTACAGTCACAGGAGATTTTCGCCTGAACAAGAACAATGCATCACACACACACACACGCACACGCACTCGCATGCACGCACGCGCACGCACACACACACACACACACACACACACACACACAGTCGAATATCACTAGAAAGTGAACATACGTAAAATTGAAATCAACACCAACAACAACGTGCAACAACAACAACAACAACAACACCCACACACCCAAACCGTCTAATATCACTAGAAAGTGAACAGACGTAAAATTAAAGTCAACAACTACAACAACAACAATAACACACACACACACACACACACACACACACGTACGCACTCACGTACACACACACACACACACACACACACACACACACACACACACACACACACACACACACACACACACACACACCGTCTAATATCACTAGAAATGAACAGACGTAAACTTGAAATCAATAACAACAATAACAACAACAACAACAACAACAACAACACACACACACACACACACACACAAACACACACACACACACACACACACACACACACACACACACACACACACACACACAGTCGAATAATTTATCACTAGAACGTGAACAGACGTAAACTTTTAATTAACAACAACAGCAACAACAACAACAACCACACACACACACACACACACACACACACACACACACACACACACACACACACGAGCGCGTTTTCCTCTAAAACGCAACGCCTACTTCTATCAACGTCCCTGCCTTCCGTCGTTCTTGGAAAATGAATTATCATCTCTCTAAAGGATTGAAATCAGCAGTCCGTGAAAGTTAAATTGATCCGCTTACTTTTCCTTTTCATTTCCATCACATGCAAACTTTGGAAACGAAAGACGACGGTTTATTTTGTTTTTTGGCTTTTTTCCTCCCAGAAAGTGTTTTTGCATGTATCTCAAACACTTAAGGAAAAAAAGAAGCTTTTCTATCGATGTCATTTCAAGCTTTCTCCTCTAATGAACAAAATGAGGAATGTCCATCTTTGCTTTTCGGGGAAATCAAAGCAAACGTTAACACGCCAAAAAGCTTCACACGTCCATTTCTGTTTTCAATGTTTGAAAATTTTTAAAAAGTGACAGTCATGCGAAAGAGCTTCACACGTCGATTTTTTGTTTTGGATGTTTGAAGAAAAAAAAGAAGTGACTAAATCGCTGAGTAAAAAATGAAGTTACAACAACAACACTAAACAAACACGTACACACGCGTACACACACACACACACACACACACACACACACACACCCTTCGGATGAGACTATAAACCGAGGCCCCGTGTTCGAACGCATGCAGAACATCTTGCGCACACGTTAAATCCTGTTCTGCTTTTCGGAAGAGTAGGCCATTGTGTGCCGGTGGAAACACATGACAAAATTTACAAAACCGCATACACACGAGCACTGGATTTAAAAATAGCACCTGAGTGCTTATTGCATTATCCTCGATATAAAAGAATAAATAAATAAAATAAATAAATAAATAAATATGTTTTGAAGGGCAAAAGAAACAAATTTTGATTCTGTGAAACTTTCTGCTTGCTTTTTTATTGACAGTGTTGTGAAGTGTCAGTATAAAAGAAACATGTTGCTTTGAAATATTGGATGCTCTTTACAGCGCAGTGCTGAGAACTGTAATGATTATATTGATGTTGATTATGGTAATATTGATAATGATAACCGGCATTCTTATTTCCCGACATGCTGATAAAAATCGTCATCATTGCTATCATTAGACATTCTAAGGCATGCGTACAGATGCATGCGCACACACGCAGACGCTCTCTCTCTCTCTCTCTCTCTCTCTCTCTTTTAGTGCGTTGCAACCTGCATATTATTATAACCATTTGCTCAGATCCAGCGAGACTCAATACCACTGTAGGCGACATAGCAGCAGCAGTGCAGGGCCATCTCAGCTGGTTGTCTCAAAGCAGCCTGGCCTGAAATTGTAACAATTCTCATCGAACCTTCGACCCAGAGGATACGGCATGATAAACCTAGGTACAGCTGGAGAAGGAAAAGATAGAACAAGCCTGCGGGAACAGTGGGGACAGAAACGTCACAGAAGATGACGTAGAAATTTTGTGTCATCGAAGATGACGTACCAAGTTTGTTTCCTGGAAGATGACGTAGAAATTTTTTCCAGCTTCTCTCATTACCTTTTGATGAGATGTTATTTCATTTGAAAAAAAAAAAAAAAAACCCCACATGTACTAAGCTGTATTGCTTGTGTTCATTATCATTTCCTTGTTTTATTTTGTCTTTCTTTGTCAGTCTGCCATTTTTTTATGTTTGCTATTTATTTATTTATTTAGTTGTTTAGTTGTTTGTCTACCTATCTATCTATCTATCTATCTATCTATCTATCTATCTATCTATCTATCTATCTATCTATCTATCTATCTTTTACTTGATCTATTTCTGTATCTATTCTTCTATTAAAAGGATTATTCTATTCTTTTATTTCGAGATTAAGGGAATAAGCGCTTGTGCTTTTTGTATGTGTAAAACATCCATTCCCTATATGTTTGGTGTATTGTCAGTTTTGTCATCCGTTCCCACCTACACACAATAGCCTACTCTTCCGAAAAGTGGAACTGGTTTTAATGTGTGCATAAGATGTTCTGCGTGCGTTCGCACACGGAACCTCTGTTCATAGTCTCATCATAAAGACTTTTGGGGGGAGTCGAGTCGGCACTGATGTTAACTCTAGAGGAAAAATCCTCTTGAAGGAGATTCGAACCCGGGTCAGTAGATCACGAGCGCAATGCGCAACGCTCCCAAACCACCAGGCTATCCCGTCCCCACACGGATAACGGACTAAGCTGTCAGATCATGCGCCTTTCTTACATCTAGTCCCCGTTTGCATGCAGTTGTGTCAACTTCTGTTGTTCTTTTGGTCTTCCTGTAAGGTTGCCCTGTCCATGTGCTAATCTGTCTGTCTGTCCTCCTGTCTTTCTGTCTGTCTGTCTTCCTTTCTGTCTGTCTGTCTTCCTGTCTTTCTGTCTGTCTACCTGTATGCCTGTCTTTCTGTCTGTCTGTCTTCCTGTCTTTCTGTCTGTCTACCTGTATGCCTGTCTTTCTGTCTGTCTTCCTTTCTGTCTTTCTGTCTGTCTGCCTTCCTGTCTTTCTGTCTGTCTTCCTTTCTGTCTGTCTGTCTGTCTTCCTGTCTTTCTGTCTGTCTGTCTTCCTGTCTTTCTGTCTGTCTGTATTCCTGTCTTTCTGTCTGTCTGTATTCCTGTCTTTCTGTCTGTATGTCTTCCTGTCTTTCTATCTGTCTGTCTTCCTGTCTTTCTATCTGTCTGTCTTCCTGTCTTTCTGTCTGTCTGTCTTCCTGTCTGTCTGTCTGTCTTCCTGTCTGTCTGTCTGTCTTCCTTTCTGTCTGTCTGTCTGTCTGCCTGTCTTTCTGTCTGTCTGTCTTCCTGTCTTTCTGTCTGTCTGTCTTTGGTCTGCCTGCCTGTCTGTCTGTCTGTCTGTCTGTCAGTCAGTCAGTCAGCCAATCAATCAATCAATCAATCAATCATAAAAATGAGGAAATGTACAACACAAAACATCAACAGAAATTGAAAAGAAAACACCTGTATGATCACACTCAAAACCTAAGCTTTGTACCTTTTTTTCTGCTAGTGTAACTAAAACCTAAGCGAAAATCGATACTTTCTATAATGTTGTTCATTAAAAAGATCAGTAATTGAGAGAGACGAGCACGTATCGATCCGAAGCTTCAAGTGAGCCAGAGGATTTTGCCGTATCACTGGAGCAGTGGTTAGCAGTGGTTAGATGTGGGAATCATCTGCTTGTTGTTGTTGCTGCTGCTGCTGCTGCTTGTTGCTGTTGTTGCTTCTGCTGCTGTTAATGTTGCTGGTGCTTGTTGTTTGTTGTTGCTGCTGTTGTTCTTGTTGTTGCTGCTTGTTGTTTGTTGTTGCTGCGTGTTGCTTGTTGTTGTTGCTGCTGCTTTTGTTCTTGTTGCTTTTGTTGTTGTTTGTTGCTGCTGCTGTTGTTGCTGTTGCTTGTTGTTGTTGCTGCTACTTTTGTTGTTTGTTGTTGCTGCTTTTGTTGCTACTGCTTGTTGCTACTGCTTGTTGTTGCTTGTTGTTGCTTGTTGTTGCTGCTTGTTGCTGCTTGTTGTTGTTGCTGCTGTTTTTATTGTTGTTGCTGCTGCTTTCATTGTTGTTGCTGCTGCTTGTTGTTGTTGCTGCTGCTTTTGTTGTGTGTTGCTGCTTGTTGCATGTTGTTGCTGCTGCTTTTGTTGTTGTTGCTGCTGCTTTTGTTGTTGTTGCTGCTGCTTTTGTTGTTGCTGCTGCTTTCTGTTTGTTGTTGCTACTTGTTGCTTGTTGTTGTTGCTGCTTTTGTTGTTATTGCTGCTTGTTGCTTCTTGTTGTTGCTGCTGCTTTGTTGTTGTTGCTGCTTGTTGCTTGTTGTTGCTGCTGCTTGTGTGTTGTTGCTGCTGCTTTTAGTGTTGTTGCTTTTGTTGTTGTTGCTGCTGCTTTTTGTTGCTGCTGCTTGTTGCTGCTGCTGCTTTTGTTGCTGCTGCTTGTTGTTGTTGCTGCTTTTGTTGTTGCTGCTGCTGCTTGTTGCTTGTTGTTGCTGCTGCTTTTGTTGTTGTTGTTGCTGCTTTTGTTGCTGCTGCTGCTTTTGTTGCTGCTGCTTGTTGTTGCTGCTTGTTGTTGCCGCTGCTGAGCTGTGATGACTGTAACGATCTGTTCTCTTCCAGGTCAGAATACACTGGCGTTTGAGGCTTTTGTCAGCTTGAGGCTCACACACGCACATGTGCTCGCACGCAGGTGCGCGAGCGATAACACACACACACACACACACTTACGCTCGGACACACACACCTACATACACACCCATGCTGGCAAGCGCGTGCGTGCGTGCGTGCGCGCGCGCGTGTGTGTGTGTGTGTGTGTGTGTGTGTGTGTGTGTGTGTGTGTGTGCACGCGTACACACGTGTTTGTGTATGTATACTACGTGCATGTGTCTGCATGCACACGCTGTGCGTTTCTATGCACCCTTACGCAACATACATACGCATACGTGTGAGAGTTTGCATATATATGTGTACTTGCGTGACAATGACAATGACAATGACAAATTATTTTATTTCGATGATAATGGATAAGCACCCATGGGCTTTTTTACATCCAGTCCCCGCCCTTAGGGATATGTATAAGAGAGAGAGAGAGACAGATGGAGATACAGAGAGAGTGTGCGTGCGTGTGTGCGTGCGTGCGTGCGTGTGTGTGTGTGTGTGTGTGTGTGTGTGTGTGTGTGTGTGTGTGTGTGTGTGTGTGTGTGTGTGTGTGTGTGTGTGTGTGTGTTGGGGTGGAATTGAACCTAAGACTGTTCGTGTTTTTTGTCCACCTGCTGGATAATGTGTGCATGTGCAGAGAAAGATAAGAGTCCAACAACAAAAACGCAAAACGAAAACATGTTGATGTCATATCACCAGCCACCCGAAGCTTACCAGTGTCTTGTGTGCTATTGCTGGAAAGCGAGACCTGTAAGCATGGTTGGAGAAAACACCCGACTGTGATGGGAAGAGTGATCAATGGAGCGTGAAGCGGCGGATGTACCCAGGGTAGGAGATTCCACTCTGGATGATGGTAGTAGAAGTCATGGTTGTGTTTGTCTGATACCGTTGGTTGTGCTTGACAGCTGCATGCATGTTGTATTTATCTGTTGGTGGTTTTTAAAAATTTTTTGTTATATCGAGAGTAAGAGATAGATAGATAGATAGATAGATGGATGGATGGATGGATGGATGGATGGATGGATGGATGGATGGATGGATGGATGGATGGATGGATGGATGGATAGATAGATAGATAGATAGATAGATAGATAGATAGATAGATGGATGGATGGATGGATGGATATAGATATAGATAGATAGATAGATAGATAGATAGATAGATAGATAGATAGATAGATAGATAGATAGATAGATAGATAGATAAACAGGCAGACAGATAGACAGACAGAGAGGAGAGAGAAAGACAGACATAGAGGAGAGAGACAGGCATAAAGACAGACAGACAGACAGACAGACAGACTGAGAGAGAGAGAGAGAGAGAGAGAGAGAGAGAGAGAGAGAGAGAGAGAGAGAGAGAGAGAGAGAGAGAGAGAGAGAGAGAGAGAGAGAGAGAGAGAGAGAGAGAGAGAGAGCAGAAAAGCAGCAGACTGAGACAAACATACACATGCACAGAAAGAAACAAAACAGAGACAGACATAGAAATTCTTTAGAATTTAGAAGATGGTAGAGAAAAGATAGAGAGAACTTCATCAACAAAACATAACAAATTAATGTAGCACACAATTAAGAAATACTGTTAAGTTTGTCATCATTATCATCTTTGTTCTTGTTATAACCATCATCATCATCATCATCATCATCATCATCATCATCATCATCATCATCATCATCATCATCATCATCATCATTATTGTATTCATCATCATCATCATTGTATTCATCATCCTTAGAAGTCCCGATATCACTTTTATAATCAACATTTTCTACACCAAGTACAGTGTTAAGCAGTCATAAGAAGAAGAAAAAAACTATACTTGCATAATTATCTGCAGACATTTTGCACAACCACAAACAAACCAACGGTCTAATTTTGGAAACATGCTGCTCAGCTAAAACGGAACACACAC
>CM054146.1:23636550-23649050 GCA_028751875.1 Rapana venosa
GCCTATATTATGTTAAAGTGCTTCAACACAGTCATATACTTTAAATTTTACCTCAAATGTGTACTTCAAAACCTTATGTGCACACGTTAAAACCTGTTCCGCTTTTCGAAACTCGGGGATTGGGTGCAAAAAAAGCACATGACTGCTTATTACACTATCCTCGAAATAAAAGAATAAATAAATAAAAAAGAGAATAAATAGTTATTCACATGTGGGATTAGTAACTTTTAGATTTGTGTATATATTCTTTTATTTCGAGGATAATAGAATAAGCACCCATGTGCTTTTATTTTTAAAACATCCTGTCCTCATGTATAAGCAGTTTGTAAATGTTTTTGTCTGTTGCCAACAGGCAAACAATAGGCTATCTTGGGGGTGGGGATGGGGAGGGGGGGGGGGCGTGGATCAGGTTTTAACATGGGAGCTAGATGCTTCAAGTGTGTGTGCACATGAAGTCTTGGTTCATAGCCTATTCTAAAGGACTTATTGAAGCAAAGAAACATTCTCAGTAACCCCTAGGGATTTAATCCGTAAAACGTGCGGCAACAATGACAACACAATAGCAAAAACGCGTTTATTCCTACAAAAAAAAACCCCACACAACTTGTAAAGCAAACAACTCACACTGTTCTGTCTTGACAGTGACAGAAGCTGGCACCAATCTCTGCAAGTCACACTACCGGCGGTGTCCCCAGAAAACTTGTCACAAGGAAAAGGGAGTCTAGGGATTTGTTGGACACCGCAGAATCCTGACACCAAGCTGATTGGATTTGAGTCAAGTTCACCTCCCAACACACTGTCTCTTCTCCCCTGACTACATCTCCCCCCCCCCCCCCCCCACCTCCAAGTTCTAATCCCCTTGGGGGGAGTTACGAGATGCTGAGAATGAAAACTTTAAATTGAGAAGGTGGGAGTGATAAAATGTATGTCTTCTTTAGGGTATGGTATATGGGATTTTGCTTTTTTGCTTACCAGATTGTTTATATTGCCTGTTGTTTGTTTTGGCTTCAAGAATTTTTCTTTTTTTTCTTTTTGTTAGCCTGTTGTAGAAAAGTGACTTTTGGAATTATAATTGTACTTTCTGTGTTTTAAAATAAAAATCCGTCCCTTTTCAGAATACTGGGCGCCTGTCCAAAAATAAAAAGCATCCCTACCTTCTGCAAACTCTGTGCCAAGATTTCCCTCTTTCCTATCTCTTTCTTTCTTTCTGCCTTGTTCATTTTCTTTCTGTTGCCCCTTCTTGTCTATTTTCTACGTTCTTGATCCATTCTCATGCTCAGCTTTTTTTCCAGAAAAAAAATCTCTCCCACACCGAAGTCAGATTCTACTGGGCCTGACCACCCTTCACTATCTTCAGGATCATCAACATCACCCCCACATAACTTCAAAACAACCACCACATCAATGATCTCGTCTGACATCATTTATAATGAAGAGACATCAAATCGACCAACAAGCGAATGGGTATCAATAATTAAATTGCCACTTCCAGTGCTGCCACCAACAGACAGAGAGATAGACAGAAAGACAGACAGACAGACAGACAGGCAGGTAGATAATGATCTACACCCTCTCTGAGAAATTCCTTTCCATTTTATTACAAAGTCATGAAAATTCTACGTGCCATGGGAGACAAGAAAGAGAGACAGACAGACAGAAAGAGAGACAGACAGACAGAAAGAGAGACAGACAGACAGAAAGAGAGACAGACAGGCAGGCAGACAGACAGACAGACATACAGACAAACACACAGGAATAAAATACTTCTCTCAAGAATATGCTAAATACTCTAGATGAAATCAAGGGGGGGAAAGCAGCCTGTCAAAAAACCAGTTATCATCGCAAAAATTATGTTTCTACAAACAAGTATATCAAAAGAAAGATGAATCATTCAAGCCAATAAACACAAAACGTAACATAAACACCTTTCCACAATCAGTATAATCAAAAGAAAAAAACAAATCATCGAAGCCAATAAACACACAACACGTTACAGAAACACCCTTTCAACAAACAGTATAACTCAAAAAGAGAGATAACCCATCAATCGGTAAAGCCAAAACATGCAACCTGCAATAAGTATAAACAACCAAGTAGGCAAGAAAGCAAAACCCTTGTATACCATACACTGAAAAAGACAAACACTTTATCCCCCCCCCTCCACACACACACACACCACACACAAATCACACACACACACACACACACACACTCACACACACACACACACACACACACTCACACACACACACACAAACACACATACACATACACCATCTCAATTTAAAGTTTTCATTCTCAGCATGTCCTAACTCCCCCAAGGGAATTAGAACTTGGAGGGGGGGGGGGGGATGAGATGTAGTCAGGGGAGAAGAGACAGTGTGTTGGGAGGTGAACTTGACTCAAGTCCAATCAGCTGGCTGTCAGGATTCTGCAGCGTCCAACAAATCCCTAGACTCCCTTTTCCTTGTGACAAGTTTTCTGGGGACACCGCCGGTAGTGTGACTTGCAGAGATTTGGTGTCAGCTTCTGTCCCTGTCAAGACAGAACAGTGTGAGTTGTTTGCTTTACAAGTTTTGTGTGTGTGTGTGTGTGTGGGGGGGGTTGTTTGTTTGTGTTAGGAATAAACGTGTTGTTGTTGCTGTTGTTTGGTTGTTGTTGTATTGTCATTGTTATTGTGCGTTGTGTTTGTATTTGTATTCATATTGTATTTGTGTTTCCACTTTAAGTCACGGCAGGTTTCTCTGTGTGAAATTTTAGGTAGCATGTTGGTGTGTGTGTATGTGTGTGTTTGTGTATTTGTGTGAGGTGTGTGTGTGTTTTTCTCTGTGTGTTTATTTATTTATTCATTATTTATTTATTTATTATTTTATATCGAGGATAATGGAATAAGCACTCATGTGCTTTTTCACATCCAGTCCCCGTGTGAATGCGGTTTTGTAAATTTTGTCATCTGTTACCACCGGCACACAATGGCCTACTCTTCCGAAAAGCGGAACAGGATTTAACGTGTGCGCAAGATGTTCTGCATGCGTTCGCACACGGGGCCTTGGTTTATAGTGACATTCAGTTCGAGGTTTTTTTCAAACTGGGAAGAAAGGGTGAGGCTGGGAATCAAACCCAGAACCTCACTGTTTACTTGTTGGCAGGCAAACGTCTTAACCATCCTGCCACCTTCCCTCCCGTTTCTCTGTGTGTGCTCGCTTGCTGCACGTGCATGTGTGTATGAGTGTATGTACGCGCGCGCACGTGCACGCATATAACATGAGAATCTGTATATGTCTGACTATCTTTGTGTGGAAGGCTGACTGCTTTCATATTGCTTTACAGGAACAATAACTTTCATATCCCTTATACGATGCCTACACCTCCGAACGCAACACAGTGTAAAAAAACAAATCTAGATACCCATGCTTGCTGAGAGGACAGACCATAACACATCTTTATGCCTTAAACCTACTGGTGCATGTCGCCAAGAGAGGAACGAGCAATTCTGGGAACAAAACCACCTTGGATCAGAAATAGTTCCACCGAGTTGGATCATTTGCCCATCAAACAAAGACTACATCCCTGAAGTCAGAATATGACTACCTTGATGGTGGGTGGGGGAAAAAACGCGGTTGCATGAGCAAAGTCTCACCTTTGGTGGCCTTTAGAGCTGTGTCTGAGGAACGAAAGCTAAAAGAAAATGAAGCGAACAGACATACACACGCGTGAGCGCGCGCACACACACACACACACACATGCAGACACCCATACACACACATGCACACACACACATGCACACACATACACAAACACACACACACACACACACAAACACACTAAACTACACTACACACAAACACAAACACACACACATACACTACACTACACTACACTACACTACACACACACAAGCAAACCTAACCCCAAACACATAAACAAAACCACTCATAATTCTCACACATTCTGAAATAGCCTGGACACAAACAAAGAGCCATTTCCATAACTCAATCCACCATCCCCCACCCTGCCCCTCTACCCTCCCCTCCCCACCTTCTCCCTTTCGTCTCTCCCTATCAGCTCTTTCAGGCTGTACTGGACATTCTGTACCAACGGCTTCCGGTCATCTTGGGCCACCATACACATCGGCCATACATAATGTGGACGTTACCTTACCCTACACTGTGCGTGTGTGTGTGTGTGTGTGTGTGTGTGTGTGTGTGTGTGTGTGACGTGGGGACATTTGACCGTTAATGACCTCTTGAGTTTATTTCCTTGTGTGAGGGATGGTTGGAAATGGGGGAAATACCAAGTCATGCCATGTAGATTTTGTCTGTGATTGTGGGAGACCCAAATTTATTGTAGCATGCAAACAGGACTGTATTCTTGTATGCACTCGCTTCTGATGCATTCTGCCAAGAGAGAAACAACCAATCTTTAAAAAAAATGGATCAAAAATACTTCCACAAAGGTAGCTCTTTTGCCCAACAAACAAAAGAAATATCCCAGAAGTTAGAATGTGGCTACCTTAAAAGGTAGGCAAAAAAGCAGTTGCATACACAAAAGTCTCACAATTGGTGAACCTTGGAGTTCTATTCAAGGAATGAACAGTAAACTAGAATGAAACACAAACACACACACACACACACACACACACACACACACACACACACACACACACACACACACACAACCCAACCCTACCCAACCTAACCCCAAACACATAAACAAAAAACCACTCATAATTCTCCACAGCTCTGAATTAATAGCCTGGACACAACTGAGGATCCACTTCCACAACTCATCCCCCATCCCCCACCCTGCCCCTCCCCTACCCCTCCCCCCCCCCCCCCCCCCCCCCCCCCCCCCCCACCTTCTCCCTTTCATCTCTCCCTATCAGCTCTTTCAGGCTGTACTGGACATTCTGTACCAACGGCTTCCGGTCATCTTGGGCCACCATACACATTGGCCATACATAATGTGGACGTTACCTTACGCTACACTGGGCGTGTGTGTGTGTGTGTGTGTGTGTGTGTGTGTGTGTGTGTGTGTGTGTGTGACGTGGGGACATTTGACCCTTAATGACCTCTTGAGTTTCTTTCTTGGTGTGAGTGATGGTTGGAAATGGGGGAAATACCAAGTTGTGTCATGTAGTTTTTGTCTGTGGTTGTGGGGAGAGCCAAGTTTAATGTAGCATGCAAACAGGACTGCATGCTTACATGCACTCACTCACGCAAGCATGCTTGCACATACATGACTCTTTCTGTCTCTGTCTCTCTGTTTTTATCTCTCTCTCATTGATTTTTTTCTCCAATTATCACATTTTAGATTTTTTTGTAAAAACAACAGAGAAAGTGTCTAGCAGTTAAAGCTATTACCATGTTATTCAATAATAAATATACATTAAGAAAAAGAAGCCCTTGAAGTGTCAGCCTGAAGACACACTGTGCAAACAAACACACACACACACACACTCACACTCACATACCATCACTACCACCACAACCACCCCAACACAACATGACACACACACAGGCACATACACACCACACCACACCACCCAACCCAATCACCGAACCCTACCCACCCCCACACACAAACCCCAAAACGCATAAACAAAAACCACTCATAATTCTCACAAGCTCTGACTTAATTATTAGCCTGGACACAAACAAAGAGCCACTTCCACAAGTCGATTCCCCCTCCCCCACCCTGCCCCTCTACCCCCCCTCCCCCCCCTCCCACCTTCTCCCTTTCATCTCTCCCTATCAGCTCTTTCATGCAGTACTGGACATTGTGTACCAACGGCTTCCGGTCATCTTGGGCCACCATACACACTGGCCATGCATAAGGTGGACATTACATTACGCTACACTGGGCCTGTGTGTGTGTGTGTGTGTGTGTGTGTGTGTGTGTGTGTGTGTGACGTGGGGACATTTGACCGTTAATGACCTCTTGAGTTTATTTCCTGGTGTGGGGGATGGTTGGATATGGGGGGAAATACCATGTAGTATTTTTTGTAGTTGTGGAGAGAGCCAAAGTTAATGTAGCGTGCAAAGGGGACTGTTTGCTTGCATGCACTCATGCACCACCCTTGCACATACATGACTCTGTGTCTGTCTGTCTGTTTGTCTCTGTCTCTGTCTGTGTCTGTCTGTCTGCCCGTCTGTCTGTTATCTCTCTCTCTCACTCTCTCTCTTTCTCTTGTTCTCTCTCTCTCTCTCTTCCCCTCTCTCTTTTTGTCTGTCTGTCTATCTCTGTCTCTGTCTCTTTCTGTCTGACTCTGTCTCCGTCTCTCTCTGTTTCTCTCTCTCTCTCTCTGTCTGTCTGTCTCTCTCTCTGTCTGTCTGTCTCTCTCTCTGTATGTCTCTCTCTCTCCCTCTGTATGTGTGTTTGCATGCGTGTGTGCGTGTGTGCGTGTGCTCGAGCGCGCACGTACGCGCGTGTATGTATGTGTGTTTGTGTGTTTACATTCCAGACTTATGGCGTGCCAAGACTCGATACCGATCACAACCGGGACCAGTAAGAAAGTCAGGGGTCACTAACGGCCAAATGACCAACAAGTTCAATGAAGCCTTACCTCCATGTCGCGGTAATTGCGCATGCCCAACGTTGACCGGAAACAGATGGAAGACAGTGAATTTTTTTTTTGTTCAATGAGGCGCGAAAGCGGATACGGGTAAAGAATAGATGACAGGGAAGTCAGATGGTGATGATGATGATGATGATGGATGCTATAGCCGAGTGGTTTAGACTGTTTGACTTCAATCCCAAAGGTCCATGATGCCCTGGGTTTGAATCTTGGCGATGGCTTCTTGTAACTTAAGGGTGGGAATTCTTTTTTTTATATAAATCTCCCATGTCAATCTTAAATACTGACCTACCAGTGCCAAAGAGAGGAGAGAGAGAGAGAGAGAGAGAGAGAGAGAGAGAGAGAGAGAGAGACAGACAGACAGACAGAGAGAGACAGAGACAGAGAGAGACAGAGAGACGGACAGACAGACAGACATGCAGGCAGACTGGCAGACTGACAGAATGACCAACGGACTGACTGACTGCCATACAGACAGACAGACAGACAGACAGACAGACAGAATGTAGTTTACTGATAAAATCAACTTTCTGCAGACAGATACACTTGGGCAGAAACTATTGAATAGAGGACAAAAAATGTTATCTTCTCTGAAAATTTCACCCACTCCCCCTTCAGCACGTACGCAAACAAATTCTAAGAATTCTTCACCACTTAAGTCAGTCAGTGTGGATCAAAGACTTGAAAAGACTTTCCTAAAAGCTTAGTGTTAGAACGTTGCAAATCCACTCCACGGAACGTGAGAAAAAAGACCAGGAAACCAAAGAAAACTCTACTCATCCATCTTATTCATCTTCAAGTGTAAGGTAACGGTTAAACTGTCCCATAACCTATAAGGTCGTAGGCGAGCGAGGCATCAGAGACCTCACTTCTCTAGGGGCTAGCATATTGAGGGCGCGCCCATCTCCTCTCCTTCACTACTTTACCTTCCCTAACCCTAAAAGAGGGCAGGTACCCATTTACAGCTGGGTGAACTGGGGACTGTACTGAAGCCAAGGTGCGCAAGCGGTCACCCATCCAACTGATAACCACGCTCAATGCTGTTTAATCTTGGCTGAGGGAAAGTGAGTGCTCTGATGTCTGAGCTATCCCGTCTTCAGAATGTCCATAGTGTTAAAAGAAGTCTCCACAAGAGACATACAGCACCCACCAACCAGCCATCCTAGCAAGCTTGAATATCTGCCACGTCAGGGTGCCGTTGATTTGTAGTAAGAATGCAACTTTGATTCATTCTGCGCACTTGGGCAAAGCTGGAAAGTACTGGATACGATTCTATGGAATGTTAAGGGGTAGTCTCTTACAGGGAATGCAATCAAAGTTCTAGAACTGGGATGCTGGTGTTTCAATGTCGGTGCTATGTATGGTTGGTGGAGCATGTGTCTGGTTGCATCACTGAGGGGGATGGGATAGCCTGTTTGGTTAGAGCGTTGCGCATTGCGCTCGTGATCTTCTGATTCAGGGTTCAAATCTCGTTCAAGGGGATATTTCCCTCTAGAGTTAACATCAGTGCCGACTCCACTCTCCTAAAATTCCTTCGGATGAGAGTATAAACCGAGGTCCCGTGTGCGAACGCACGCAGAACATCTTGCGCACACGTTAAAACCTGTTCAACTTTTTGGTAGAGTAGGTCATAGTGTGCCGGTGGGAAAGGATGACAAAATTTACAAAACTGTATACACATTGGGACTGGACGTAAAAAAAAGCTTATGAATGCTTATTCCATTATTCTCAAAATTATATATATGATAGATAGATAGATAGATGGATAGATGGATAGATAGATAGATAGATAGATAGAGATAGATAGATAGAGAGAGAGAGAGAGAGAGAGAGAGAGAGAGAGAGAGAGATTTTTGGGAGGGGTCTAATATTACTTGTGACATGACATCAAAGACACACCGTTGCAATTATCATATAGCTTTTACCAGAGCTTTTTTCCTAAATGAGAATCTTGTTGTTGATCCCCATAGTGTGATAAAATGATTGATTTCTGTACTGTATTGTGCCCCTGTGTCTGACTGGTCATTTGCAAAATTATGCGTGGGCTTAAGTATTAGCATACATCTATACGTAATTTAAACAATTCAAAAGTATGGCCAGGAAATATTGTTCACCATCATTTGCTATTTCAGTTTCCCAGTGGGGATACATGCGGCCTGTCAGTATAAGTACCTCTCCCTTCTTCTGAAAATTCTACGCTAGGACTTTACTTTCTTTTATCCCACTCTTTGTGTCTGCCTTGTTCCTTTTCTTCCTGCCCCCCTTCTTGTCTATTTTCTACCTTCTTGGTCCATTCTCTTGTTTTTGTTTCTAGAAAGACTTAAAAGACAACAATTCTCTCCCACGCCGAAGTCGGATGCGGTGGGCCTGACTTGTCAGGCGCTTAACGTCAGCGCAACGTATTTTCGCTCATAATCACAGACAACAATAGTTGCTGTCTGAGCGTTAGACCAAGAAGAAGAAGATGTATTCCAGTCATGAAGTCAGGCAGTGCTGATGGACAAACGGCTGACCAGCTCAGTGAAGCGTAGTATCAATGTCGTGGTCAATCTACAAGCCCAGAGGTGACTGAAAGTAGACGGACTGACCATCCAATGAAGCGTAAAGGAAAAGAGGACTGACAGGATTAATGGGGATGGGAAAGAAGAGTGATGACAATGACCCTCATCATGTTTGTATTACCTGAGGGTATCATGATCATCCCTGTGATTGTGTTAGACCTGTGGTGGGTACGATAGCCAGCTTGATAGAATTGTTGACCTATGGCCTGGCTGGGCTTGGGAGCCGGTGTTCAAATCTTGGCAGCTCTGTAGGTTGAAGTATATTCGTTTTAGTCTGCAGCATCATTGAATATCTGAGTTTGGATAAAGATGGTGAATTTGCCACCCCATACCCAAATAAAGGAATACAAAAAAACATTGTGTCATGTAGAAATTGAGGGAATACCGAAGACTGTAAAAACAAAACCACAGCGCCAAAATACAGAAAGATGACAATAAGCCATATTGCCACGCTTACATTTTTACATATTTTTTTCCCATAACAAGACCAGGCCTATAACTGTATGCAAAATAGTTTATAAAAATATACATTGTATCTGTCTATATTGAAAGAGATGAGAGGGAAACATTCCTTAGAAAAATTAGAAAAATGTACAATAATTATTATATTGAAATTTAGAAAAAAAAGCGTCATAAAATTGACATTTTTTATGAGTTTACCACAATTTGAGATAGCACGTGTATACGGCAGTATGTTAAAAATGCTCTCTGTCAATACCAATGGCAGAAAGAATATTTCAAAGTTCTGTTCCACACAACATATTATTTGATCAAAGACTCCGCCACTCTTTTTTTTTTTGGGTGCAAACTTCGCGTTACCAATTTCATTTTACACCACTCAAGTTTTTAGGACTACCTGAATTCATAGAAAACTTTTTCCCTATCTCGTTCAAACTTCGGTGTATGCATAGTGAAAAGAACTCTTCCCAAAAGAGGTAGAGCACAGTGTAGGAAACTCGAGAGTCTGCCAGAGCTGTTGGTTTGTGGTGAAAATGAAACTTTGATTTGTTCTGTAGCACTTGGGTGAAGTTGGAAAGTACCGGGTTGGATTCATTGGATTGTGGACAGTCTCTTGGGGTAATACAATCAAAGTTCTGGAACTGGGTGATGGGGGGTTTCGGTGTGGAATTGGAGACTGTAGTTGAGGTCTTCTGTTCGGGTGCATATTGAGTTCATGTTTTTCGTTAAGAGTGTTTCTCTTGGTGTGAATCTTCTCCTTTTGGATCTTTTTTTTCTCTGAATCTTAGAATAAACTTATTGATTTATGTAAAGTGTTGTGTTGTGGTATCTGTAATTATGTGTCTGTTTGGTTACCTGTTTAGATTCTCGTTTGATATTCTGCGGCTAGGTCCAAGGAAATGTTTAATACACAAGCAGACAGAGAGAACTCGAACTCGAATGATATATCCACAAAAGGCTGTTGGCCCATACGTCACAGAGAGAGAGAGAGAGAGAGAGAGAGAGAGAGAGAGAGAGAGAGAGAGAGGAGAGAGAGAGAGAGAGAGAGAGAGAGAGAGATTTTCATTTATTTATTTATTCATTAATTCTTTTATATTAAGGATAATAGAATAAGCACTTATGTGCTTTTTTACATCTAGTCCCCGTGTGTATGCGGTTTTGTAAATTCTGTCATCTGTTCTCACCGGCACACAATGGACTTCTCTTACGAAGAGAGAGAGAGAGAGAGAGAGAGAGAGAGATGGATGGATAGATAGATAGATAGATAGATAGATAGATAAATAGATAGATAGATAGATAGACAGACAGACAGACAGACAGACAGAGACAGACAGACAGACAGACAGATAGACAGACAGACAGACAGACAGACAGACAGACAGACAGATAGACAGACTGACAGAAAACTGAACTGTCAATGTTCCAAAGTCTTAGACCACCACACAAATGGCAGGGAGATCTCGAGGTGATGTGTCATGTGTTCAAGCCCAGACACAACATTACTGATGTCGTCTTAGTTGAAAGTCTGCCAGATCACTGCAGGTCAAAACAATATTTCCCATTAAAACTAGGAACACAACTTTGAAATGGAGTCTTAAAACTAAAAGCACTTCGGCCTCAGTCAGCTCCTACTGTCCATCTTGTTCAATCTTCACTGTGAGTACACGAGTCAAGCTTTGAACTTTCACTAAAATGATCACGCACAACATCAGAAAGATCTATCGAAGTCATTGATCCACCCTGTCCCCCAAAATACTGCTTTGATTTATTCACCGACACTTGGACCAACTTTTGATAAAAAAAGAAAGTCTTGGGAGTGTCTTTGCAAGATTTCTGGAAGACTTTTTTTAATGGTGGAGTGTTTTTACTGTTGAAGGGAAATGAATTGTGGAGTGAGTGAAGAAAGATAATAAGGGTTATATGATAGTGGGGTGAGTGATGGAAATGTAATGTGGTTTCTACAGTGTTTCAGTTTTCCGTAACAGTCTCTTATTAATAAGCGTGCTTCAAGCTAACTGAATCTTTCCTCCGTACGTTTATCTTGTTCAACCATCACTACCAGTACTTGGACACAGCCAGGAATCGTCAGTGCAAAAAAAGAAGCATGCAAATTATCCAACCTACTTGAGGATCAGTGAGATCCGGTCATCATGTTTAAAATCGCTGCTTGAAATTAATTCCTCAGTATTTAGTCCACGCTGGAAAGTGCTAGGTAGAATTTTACAAAATTTGTGGGTGGAAAATTGTGATTTACATTGTCTGATCTTAGAGGCAGGCTGAATTGTAGATTGAGAACAAAATACTGTCATCGTGGAAAATAATGGTGATGTACACTGTGGAAATGTAATCTTGCTCTATTAGCTTCCTTATCGTTCTATAGATGTCTTTAGTTGAATTTTGGTTTTAATCAAAGCATACCAGGCTCATCAAATTATATATATTATTTATAACAAAATTTTGTAAAAATGTCAGGTGCCTCTGTGGGGAACATATTTCCAACACTCACATCATAGTTGAGTGTCCAATTGTAAAACCTTTTTTTACCGCATTTTGTGAGCAGTCTGTGGAAACTGTTTTTAAAAATCCAAAATTAGCCTTTGACATTGTTAAATGTCTATTGCACAGCCCATTAGAGTATTTGTTGTAGTTACTTTATAGTTGTTTCATGTTAACAACTTGTTGAATTTAAATGTTTACTCATGTTTAAGATTCCCCCCACCCCTTTAATTGCATGAAAATACCAACACAGATGTTACCTAATCAGTCTTTTCTCTGTACATTCCCCTCTCTGTTTTAACTTCCACTACATTTTCCACATCCCTTGTCTAATATCACCAAGAGGGAACAGACGTTAAATTGAAGACAACAACAACATATATATATATATATATATATATATATAT
>CM054146.1:23656550-23664050 GCA_028751875.1 Rapana venosa
CTCTCTCTCTCTCTCTCTCTCTGAGTCTCTCTCGCTCGCTCGCTCTCTCTAACACACACACAAACTAACACACACACACACATACAAACACACACACTAACACCTACACACGAACTAACACATACACACACCCAAACACACACACACACACACGACTAACACACACACACACACACAAAACACACATACACACACAACACACACAATACACACACAACACACACAACACACACACACACACACACACACACACACACCAATACACATGACACACACAACACACACACACACACACACACACACACACCAAGACACATGACACACACACCACAATAACACACCACACACAACACAACACACACACACACACACACAACACACACATACACACACAACACACACACACACACACACACACACACACACACACATACACACACCTCTTTTTTCTGTCATGAATCTATCTTCTTAATAAACACAGCACAATTAGAACATAATTATACAAGTCTGGCTCAATCATGATAGTCATGACAGTTTACAACATTATAGCTATAAGCTGCATAGTAATGCTTTTGTCAGAAACTATTATTTTCAGGGGGTTGGGTAAATAAGAAAGACATTTTACCAGTGCTGTGTTTAAGCTGGCGCTTTCGGAAAATAATTCTGTCGAACAATAGCATTGGTGGTAATGTATTTGGGTGACTACTTTCACATGGCGGGCTGGCTAGCCATAAACCAGGAAATGGCCATGGTGTGATTTGCCATAAAAACTAGTTAGTCTTTTCTGAAAACATGGAATCTGGGTATCACTTGGGAAAGAATGAAATCACTCTATTTTGCCAGTCAGTAAAGTGTTTGGATTGTCACATTTTGTGTGTGTGTAACGGACGTCAGTTTTGTGTAGTGAAACAATCAGCAGGAAATGGCTTTTTACTGTACTACAGAGAATAGGATACCCCCATCCTCCTCTTCCTCCTCCCCATTCCCCTTTTCCACATGAAGCTAACGAGAGCACCTTGTCCGGCTTGTGATTGGCTGCTGCAATCACGTGTCCGGAATCCGCAATCTTGGTTTTTCGTCTGCTACGACAGAACGGCCTGTCGTATTGTTTGATAGATGATAACTTTCCCCATCTCCAATGAAGAGATGCTGCACTGGCTAAGTAGGTAAGTGATGCTTACCACGTGGTCTTTCCGCGCGTTTTTCCTCCATTGCGTTCGATACCACGGAAGCACCTCAAGTACAAGCAGTTTTCTGAACTTGTTTGTGTTTTCTACCACTCAGCACCATGAACTTCTCAAGTGAGTTTTTTCGTGTTTTGATCGAGAAGCATTAAACTATTACAAAAAGTTAGATGATATGTGTAGTAAGATGTGTGGATACCATAAAAAAATTGTTATAATTGTCAGAATTGTGTGTGTGTATGGGAGGGTGGGCGGGTGTGCCCGTGCACATTGTGCCAGCATGGGCATGCCAGGTGCAAGTGTGTGTGTGTGTGTGTGTGTGTTTTATTGGTGAAGTGGTGGTATTTTGGGGGTGCGGCAGGGTGATGATGAGTTGTGATTGTTATTATTTTAATTGTATTCTAATTTTAAAGTCAGGGGACTAAATATTTTGTTTTTTTACTATGATGTTGTTTACATGTATGTTTTATGTTTAATGATTCATAATGGTGTTTGTTATATTTGCTGTTGATTTTAAAATTGTGATTGTTATTATTCTAACTAGATTTCAATTTTAAAGTCATGGGATTAGTTGTTTGTTTTTTTACCACGATGTTTACATTTTTTATGTCTTATGTTTAATAACTTATAATTGTGTTTATTTTTTATAATTGCTGTTGATTTTAAAAATTACATGAATGATTGTCGTTGTGTACTGTGATGTCCTGTCTACTTGTTGTGCACCACAAATGAATTTCTCCCTGTGAGATAATAAAGTATTCTGATTCTGATTCTGAATTCTCATTCACAGATTAGACAAGAAAGGTGTCAGTGGCACCCCAAAGTCAGGCCTGAAGTTAATTAATTATGCAGTGTCATATCATTTTTGTTTGTTGATTGATTTATTTTTTTGCAGGCTGATTTCTCTTTCTTTTTAAATTGAAATCGGAATAGATAGCTAGATATCAGTTTACTAGAGTGTCAAGTTTAATGGAAAATTAAACAATTAAATTATAAGTTTGGGGGAAAAATAAGTATAGGAGACAGACAAATAAAACTCATGTTTTATGCATAAATTAATATTATGTATTTTGAGAGCAAAAACTATTCAGTCACTCATCTTGTAAAGTAATTCATTCATTTATTTTTTTCATTATTAGCTTTGTGCTTAATATTTTGTATATTGTGTTATGTATTTTCAGTTTAAAAGTAGATGTCAACTGCTTAATGTTTTGCTTGTGCTGCACACATATTATTTCATACATTGTGAAATAAACTTGTTTAAAGAAGAAGATGACAACAACAATAATAATTGGTCACAAAAACATGCAAGGCCTCTCTATTTTTAGGGTATCAAGAGACAAAGCTTGTGAGCAATTAATTAAATGTGAAAAAGGAAAAACCACTCACAGACACAGAGAAATTCGCAACAGACATAAAAGTGCCCTGAGTGTTAGTGGTATCTGGTTCAGGGACAAAGAAAATGAATGGGTTGTACCAGCTTCATCAGATACATTATTGGTTCATTATGTGCAAAAGGTACCTGACTACAGACAGTGTCAATGTAAGCTAGTATGTCCAGACTGTAAGGTTTGCATACACATGTTTACCTGCACATGTACAGATTTTCTATCAAGAGCTCTACCATGCAAACATATCCATGCAGTTCAAAACCTTCTCTTAGATACACAATTAAAAGACCCAGCAATTTTAACCCCGGCACCAGAAAATGTGGTTAATGAATCTGTAGGTAATATTGACATGACAGAGCCTTTATTTGTTCATCCCAGAAGCAGAGAATATTTTAAACCCTTCATCTGCAAAGACAGAGTAGACAGTTTGAAAAATATAGAACAACTTCGAACAAGAGCTTTAAGTGAAATGAATGGCTTGATTGAGTTGATAAGTAATTGCAACAGCTGTGAAGCACTTAAAAGTGTCATTGACAATATTACATCAACAATGGCTGTTGCGAAAGGACATCAAGTTATAAAAGCTAGTGAGAGAATTGACAACAGTTTTGAAGTGCGTGAAAAGATAACAGGTAACAAACATTTTGAAAGTCAGAGAAGTGTTGTAAAGTTCTTTCAACAAAGAGAAAATCCAAAAGAAAAAGGCTTAAACTTTGTAAACCAGATACTGAAGAAAGTAAAAGGTTATGTGAAAATTTACATAAACTGACACCGTCCAAATGTTCACTTTGCATGTTAGAGGAAGACAATGGTACAAGTGAAGAAATTCTTTGGCGGCAGTGTTGTACCTGCCATTCCTGGCTGCATGCAAACTGTGATGATCTCAGTGATGAAAGTGATTATATGTGTCCTCCATGCAGAAGTCAGAATAAAAGATACACTCATGGATATCAACTAGGTTCTACTCCAGGTCTTCTGAACAAAGGTCATTGATAGGCTTTGGTAGATATTTTGTTCTTTATGTGTATTCCTGTAAGCCAGTTGAAGTGCTTAATAATGACACCCTTGTGATAGCAAAGCAACTTTTGCATTATATTAAATTTTATAGCAACAAACTTCTCTGCCATAGAGTTTCAAGTAAACCTCATCTTAATTGCATCTTTAAAAAAAAGTGCATAAAAGCAAAGAGTTGTTATAAAGCTGCTCCTGTTGTATTATATTTTGTTCCTCAGTAAGAAGTGTGTTCAATTACTATTTTTGAGTATTTTGTTCTTGTAGAAGTTCAGTGCTATCAATGTAACAAAATGTCTGTACACATTTTCATTGCCTCATACTCTCTGAAAAATTCAGCTAGTATTGCTTTTACATTTCATTTACAAACTTTCAAAGGATGCTATACTATTTACTGTTGTTAAAACAATAATGATTAGCAATGTGGTATATATACACTGATTAGTTTGCACATATTTACGGTTGTGTTCATTCATGCTTTTGTATTTTGTATGTCCTGTAAAGAATTGTACAAACGAATCACATGTCAAAATGTCTCTGCATGGGTATATGAGTTAGTATATCACTGCCTGTGATCTTGTAACATTTTAGGTACTATTTCTTTTACATTTTATTCACAAACTCTGAAAGTTTCAAAGTGACATTTGTATGTTGTGAGAAGCAATTTATTTTCAACATAAATTTTGTGCCAACTGCCACATTATAAACAATTCAGACTGCTTGTGCTTACTCCTGAATTCTGTTTGTGATTTACTTGGGTACTGATTAGCTGATTTGGCTAATAAATTTTATTGTCCTGATATTAAACTTCTTACACAAATACAGATTGTCCTTTCAATGGATTTTCTTTTCAGTTTAGTTTATTCTGCTTCATTTTTGTTTTATGATGTTTATTTTAATTTTCTCATTGCTAGGATTTAGAACAGTGAATTGTTTACTGATGACAGAACTGGATACTGTGATTAATGAATCCATGTTGGCAATTCATATGTTGAAATATATAAATGAACTTGTTGGCTGGATTCATATGATGTGGTGTGTGTGTGTGTGTGTGTGTGTGTGTGAGAGAGAGAGAGAGAGAGAGAGAGAGAGAGAGAGAGAGAGAGAGAGAGAGAGAGAGAGAGAGAGAGAGAGAGAGAGATCCAAACACTTGTACTGAAAGATAAGGCCGTTTTAGGAACACAGAAGAGTTTCAGTTTCACACTGTGGCAAGATTTGAACTTCAAGAAGTACTCTATAACTTGAACTTCAATCTGTGTCGCGGTGTTCTGTTGTCTGACGTCACACTGACATTTTTCAAGTAAAAGTCGTAAACTGGCTTACTTTATCACACTCTCAATATCAACTGAAGCATAGAAGTAGGCCTAGAGAGGTTCCGTGAAATGGGAGGAGTTCAACAACAGAGTCACTGTTTATTAGCGGACGAAAAACCAAGATGGCGGATTCCGGACACGTGATTGCAGCAGCCAATCACAAGCCGGACAAGGTGCTCTCGTTAGCTTCATGTCCCTTTTCCTGTAGGGAAAAATCCCCTCTCTTGCGTTTTCTAACCTGGATACACAGAACACTAAAACGCACAATGACGCCATTGGAACTGAACCTTTTTGGGGGTTTTGGCAGACTGACAGAAATATAGTCCACTGATAGATCTACACAACACCTCTTCCGTTTTCTAACCTCGATACACAAGTATTAACACGCACAATGGCAAGATTTGAACTGAATGGGGGTTTTTTCCGACTGATAGAAATATAGTCGACTGATAGATCTACCCAACACTGGCTTTAAAACGAATCTACTTTGTCCAAGCAGGTTTAAATGTACCTAACATGAATTTGAAGGCAACTCTTTGACGTCACTGGGCTTTTAAAGGAAAAGTAGAGGCTAATGTTTTTACTGTTTAGACCAGCTCCACGCTGTACAATATTGTTTACCAGAATGAAATAGTTTACAAATAACTGTTATAGATCTATAAACTCTGAGAGGAGAGAGAGAGAGAGAGAGAGAGAGAGAGAGAGAGAGAGAGAGACAGACAGGCAGACAGGCAGGCAGACAGACAGACAGGCAGACAGTCAGACAGACAGGCAGACAGTCAGACAGATAGACAGACAGGCAGACAGACAGACAGCATGCACGCAAATATCCGCTTTTATACTCCAGAGTAATAGCATGGCAAGATTTTATAGTTTTTACCGCCATCATCATCATCTATACCATTAGCGAAGCAAGAGGTCACTGATGGTCAAATGACCGACCAGCCTAGTGAAGCGGAACTCCAATGTTGCGGTCAGTGCGCAAGCCCAACGATGACCGGAAGCTGATGGAACGGGGTCTCCAATGAAGCGCAAGTGTGTGGAGGGGCGAGAAACAGATGAGGGAGAAATCGAGTGGTGAGAATGGATTTTTCTTTGTATTCTGGGGGTACCACGGTAATCGTGTTGTTTTGTTGGGTCCGTGTTTGGTAGAATGACCAAGTTGATAGACTCGTTGACCTCTGATCTGGCCAGACTTAGTTTGACCCTGCCTCGATAAATCTCATCAACGCCTAGAATATTTGATCTGGATATTTATTACGCTTAGTGTCCTTTCAATTAAAAAAACCCAAGTAAATGAATGAAGAAAAAAATTAGGACAAAATGGACACTAATGAATGAAAAAAACTAAAACTAAAATTACAATATAATGGAAACTAAGAAAAAGTTTGTAACTTTTTGGAGTAGGGCTATGCACAATATTTCTGACACAAAACTTATAACAATCAAACAAAATACTTAGAACAAACTGAAAGTTTTAACTTCAATTTTCAAAAGAGGCCCTCCGCATGACAGACATTTCACATAAACTAAGCCATACCTACTTGGAAAAAAAACCCACATTATTTTTTTAAAACTAGAAACTAAGAGGACATTTCATGAGAGTGGAAGTTTTACACAGAAAGACAACACAAATTACAAAATTGATTTCCTACTAACATTTACACTCTGGCAGATTGCGTTTAACTATTTCACTTTACTGTGACAGTTTCACTTTCTCTGAAGAGTTCGCTAAGTCAATACTGCATACCAATCTAAGATTCCCCCCCCCCCCCCCCCCAACTCAAGTTAGATCTAATCGAAGACCCACTCACTTCCCTAAACTTTAGCGGTAAAAAGACTGCAGTTTTTCACTCAAGTCGAAGAATACCTAAAGCTTAACAAAACTTACTTTTCCATCTTGTTTAACTTGCACTTGGTGAATGTTGAAAAAGAAGTAGTTCTTCAAAAGAAACATGAGCATCGTCTGGGTCACTTGGAGATAGATCTAAAGCAACCATTGATCTATAAGTAAAGATACAACATTTGATGAAGTCTGTGGTGTCTGTGCAAAGTTCAAAAGTATTGGGTGTCATGTTGATGGATTTGGGGTAGTAGTCTCTTTGGGGAATGCAATGCAATGAACAATCTTGAACTGAACTAGATGCCAGGTTTCGGTGTGTGGATTATAGAGGGATGTTTGGTTGGTTGCAAAGTTTATTTCAGATTTTTCTTGCTGGAGGGTGATGTGGACTGCATTTGCTGATACTGTGAAGAAATAGTGTGATGATGTAGAGAAGACATGGTGAGAAGATGGCACGGGAAGGGATAACGTTCAGCAATTTATTTTTTAAAAACTTTGTCATAGAGTATTTGATAGTTTTATTTTCAACGCTATTTGAGTCAGTTCATCTTGTATGTATCTGATTGTATCTGTACTTTTCAGCTTGTTTAAAGATGTCCCATAACCTATGTGGCCGTAGGGGAGTAAGGCATTAGAGACCTCAACTTCTCAAGGGGCTAGGGTATTGAGGGCGGAGCCCAACTCCTCTCCTTTGCTGCTTTACCTTCCCTGACCCTAAAGAGGGCAGGTACCCATTTACAGCTGGGTGAACTGGGGGA
>CM054146.1:23666550-23676550 GCA_028751875.1 Rapana venosa
TTGTTGTGTTTGTTGTTCTTTCTTCTTCTTCTTTTTCTTCTTCAAATTCTTGCTTCAAATTCTTCTTTTTTTTTTCTTCTTCTTCAAATTTTTTCTTCTTCAAATTCTTTTCAATTCTTCTTCTTCATTCTTCTTCTTCTCTCTTCTTCTTCTTCTTCTTCTTCTTCTTGTTCTTCTTCTTCAACTTCTTCTTCTTCTCTCTTGTCTCTTTCAAATCTTCTCTTTTCTTAAAATTCGTCTTCTTCTTCAAATCCTCTTTGCATTCTTCTTCAAATTCTTCTTCAAATTCTTCTTTTTCTACCTCTTCAAATTCTTGTTCTTGTACTTGTTCTTCTCGTTCTTCTTGTTCTTGTTGTTCTTGTTGTTCTTGTTGTTGTTGTTGTTGTTGTTCCTCTTCTTCTTCTTCTTCTTCTTCTTCTTCTTCTTCTTCTTCTTCTTCTTCTCCTCCTCCTTCTTCTTCCTCCTCCTTGTCCCAACTCTTTTTCTGCTTCGTCTACCGGTAAGCTATAGTTTATCTATGCCTATGTACCCTCTCTCACCTCCTGTGAGAGGGCTGACATCAAGAGCTCCTTGTGGATGTCTGATGTCAGCAGTTTTGTGAGGAGGCCCTGGGTAGGTGTCTCTTTCTGTATTGACCTTTGGACATCCTGCTGTGTGTGGAGCGTCACTCGAAAATCTAGTGGTGCTGACGTTTGCAGAAACCTGAAGTCCTGTAATTAAGAGATAAGGGAAAGACATGGAAAGCTTGTGATTTTGTGACTCTCTGGAAGGAACATATGACTGATTACTTCTTCTTTTCATTCTATTCATAGGCTTTTTAAATATCTTTTGGAAATGTTATTTATTGAAGGACATCTAAATATTTTCGTTCGTGTTATTTTGTTATTGACATTGTTGTTACTTTTGTGCTTGTTTTTGCTGTTGTTGTTAATTTCTTCTTCTTCTTTTTCAAATTCTTCTCCAAAATCTTCTTCTTCTTTTCTAAATTCTTCTTCAAAATCTTCTTCTTCTTCTTTGCAATTCTTCTTCTTCCTCAAATTCTCTCTTCTTCTTCTTCTTCTTCTTCTTCTTCTTCTTCTTCTTCTTCTTCTTTCTTCTTCTTCTTCTTCTTCCACTTCTTCAAATTCTTCATCTTCTTCTTTCTCTTCATCACAATTCTTTTTCTTGTTTGCATTTCTTCTTCTTTGCAATTATTCTTCTTCTTCGAATTCTTTTTCTTCTTGTTTTTCAAATTCTTCTTCTTCAAATTCTTTTTCTTCTTGTTCTAGAAATTCTTTGGCTTCTTCAAATTGTTTTTCAAATTCTTCTTCTTCAAATTCTTGTTCTCCTTCTTGTTCTTCTTCTTGTTCTTCTTCTTGTTCTTCTTGTTCTTCTACAAATTCTTCTACAAATTCTTCTTGTTCTTCTTGTTCTTGTTCTTCTTGTTCTTCTTGTTCTTCTTCTTCTTCTTCTTCTTCTTCTTCTTCTTCTTCTTCTTCTTCTTCTTCTTCTTCTTCTTCTTTCTTCTCTTCTTCTTCAAATTCTTCTTCTTCTTCTTCAAATTCTTCTTCTTGTTCTTCAAATTCTTCTTCTTTGCATTGTTCTTCAAATTCTTCTTTTTCTTCACAATTCTTTTTTTTCTTCTTGTTCTTGTTCTTGTTCTTCTTCTTGTTCTTCTTCTTCTTCTTCTTCTTCTTCTTCTTCTTCTTTCTTCTTCTTCTTCTTCTTCTTCTTCTTCTTCTTCCTCTTCTTCTACTTGTTCGTCTTCTTCTTCTTCTTCTTCTTCTTCTTCTTCTTCTTCTTTCTTCTTCTTCTTCTTCAAATTCTTCAAATTCTTCAAATTCTTCTTCTTCCCATTTCTTTTCTGCTTCGTCTACTGGTAAGCTATTGCTTATCTATGCCTATGTACCCTCTCTCACCTCCTGTGAGAGGGCTGGCATCAAGAGCTCCTTGTGGATGTCTGATGTCAGCAGTTTTGTGAGGAGGCCCTGGGTAGGTGTCTCTTTCTGTATTGACCTTTGGACATTCTGCTGTGTGTGGAGCGTCACTCGAAAATCTAGTGGTGCTGGCGTTTGCAGAAACCTGAAGTCCTGTAATTAAGAGATAAGGAAAAGACATGGAAAGCCTGTGATTTTGTGACTCTCTGGCAAGATTATATGACTGATTACTTAATGCTCTTTTCGTTATATTCATGAGTGTTTTTGTTTTTATAAGAGCCTCTGGAAATATTATTCATCAAGGACATCTAAATTTACTTGTTCTTGTTATTTTTTGTTGTTGTTACCTTTTCTTGCTGTTTCTATTGATGATAATGTTGTTGTTTCTTCTTCTTCTTCTTCTTCTTCTTCTTCTTCTTCTTCTTCTTCTTCTTCTTCTTCTTCTTCTTCTTCTTCTTCTTCAAATTCTTCAAATTCTTCTTCTTCTTCAAATTCTTCTTCTTCTTCAAACTCTTCTTCTTCTTCTCTCCATCTTCAAATTCTTCTTCTTCTTCTCCTTCTCCTTCTTAAAATTCTTCTTATTCTTCAAATTCTTACGTTTTCTTAATAATTCTTCTTCTTCTTCAAATTTTTTCTTCTTCAAATTTGTCTTCCTCAAATTTTTCTTCTTCAAATTCTTCTTCATCTCTTTCAAATTCTTCTTCTTCTTCTTCTTCTTCTTCTTCTTCTTCTTCTTCTTCTTCTTCTTCTTCTTTCTTCTTCTTCTTCTTCTTCAAATTCTTCAAATTCTTCTTCTTCTTCTTCAAATTCTTCTTCAAATTCTTCTTCTTCTTCTTCTTCTTCAAATTCTTCAAATTCTTCAAATTCTTCTTCTTCAAATTCTTCTTCTTCTTCTTCTTCTTCTTCAAATTCTTCTTCTTCTTCTTCTCTTCTTCTTCTTCTTCTTCTTCTTCTTCTTCTTCTTCTTCTTCTTCTTCTTCTTCTTCAAATTTTTCTTCAAATTCTTCAAATACTTCTTCTGCTGCTGATGCTCAAAATGTATATAACTATCCATCAATGTCTGTGCTCAAACTCTCCCACTTTCAATTTGAAGGATGCTAGCCCCTCTTCACACTGCTGACATCAACAGCGCCTTGTGGATGCCTGATGTCAGGGACACTGTCAGAAGGCCCGGGGTAGGATTCTCTGTCTGTATTGACCACTGCAGTCTGCCGTGTGTAGTGTTGATCAAAAGCCTTGAATTGATGACGACTGCAGAAATCTAAAGTCATGTGTGAAATAAGGAAAAGAAATGGAAAGGCTGTGACCTTCCATAGGAATGTATTATGTTAATAGCTCTATTTTAGTTCCTGGCCTTAAAATTCTACATTTTTGGGAAATGCTGTTCGTTGAAGAAATATTTCTTCTTCTTCTTCTTCTTCTTCTTCTTCTTCTTCTTCTTCTTCTTCTTCTTCTTCTTCTTCTTCTTCTTCTTAGCATTCTTCTTCTTAGCATTCTTCTTCTTAGCATTCTTCTTCTTAGCATTCTTAGCATTCTTCTTGGCATTCTTCTTCCTCTTTGCATTCTTCTTCTTCTTTTCTTCTTCTTCTTCTTCTTCTTCTTCTTTCTTCTTCTTCTTCTTCTTCTTCTTCTTCTTCTTAGCATTCTTCTTCTTAGCATTCTTCTTCTTCTTCTTCTTCTTCTTTTTCTATTCTTTGCATTCCTCTTCCTCTTCACAATTCTTCTTCTTCTTCTTAGCATTCTTCTTTTCTTCTTCTCTTCTTCTTCTTCTTCTTCTTCTTCTTCTTCTTTCTTCTTCTTCTTCTTCTTCTTCTTCTTTTTCCTCTCCCCTCTTTTTTTTCTTTTTCTTTTTCTTCTCCAAATTCTTCTTCTTCTTCAAATTCTCCTTCTTCAAACTCTTCTCTTCTTCTCTTCTCCTTCAATTTCTTCTTCTTCTCCTTCTTCAAATTCTTACATATTCTTAAAATTCTTCTTCTTCAAATTATTCTTCATCTTTTTCAAATTCTTCTTCTTCTTCTTCTCCTTCTTCAAATTCTTCTTCAAATTCTTCAAATACTTCTTCTGCTGCTGCTGCTCAAAATGTATATAACTATCCATCCATGCCTGTGCTCAAAGTCTCCCACTTTCCATTTGAAGGATGCTAGCCCCTCTTCACACTGCTGACATCAACAGCGCCTTGTGGATGCCTGATGTCAGGGACACTGTCAGAAGGCCCGGGGTAGGATTCTCTGTCTGTATTGACCACTGCAGTCTGCCGTGTGTAGTGTTGATCAAAAGCCTTGAATTGATGACGACTGCAGAAATCTAAAGTCATGTGTGAAATAAGGAAAAGAAATGGAAAGACTGTGACCTTCCATAGGAATGTATTATGTTAATAGCTCTATTTTAGTTCCTGGCTTTAAATTTTACATTTTTTGGAAATGCTGTTCGTCGAAGAAATATTTCTCTTCTTCTTCTTCTTCTTCTTCTTCTTCTTCTTCTTCTTCTTCTTCTTCTTCTTCTTCTTCTTCTTCTTCTTCTTAGCATTCTTCTTCTTAGCATTCTTCTTCTTAGCATTCTTCTTCTTAGCATTCTTAGCATTCTTCTTGGCATTCTTCTTCCTCTTTGCATTCTTCTTCTTCTTCTTCTTCTTCTTCTTCTTCTTCTTTCTTCTTCTTCTTCTTCTTCTTCTTCTTCTTAGCATCTTCTTCCTTAGCATTCTTCTTCTTAGCATTCTTCTTCTTTTTTCTATTCTTTGCATTCCTCTTCCTCTTCACAATTCTTCTTCTTCTTCTTAGCATTCTTCTTCTTCTTCTTCTTCTTTTCTTCTTCTTCTTCTTCTTCTTCCTTCTTCTTCTTCTTCTTCTTCTTCTTCTCTTCTTTCTTCTTCTTCTTTTTCCTCTCCCTCTTTTTTTTCTTTTTCTTTTCTTTCTCCAAATTCTTCTTCTTCTTCAAATTCTCCTTCTTCAAACTCTTCTCTTCTTCTCTTCTCCTTCAATTTCTTCTTCTTCTCCTTCTTCAAATTCTTACATATTCTTAAAATTCTTCTTCTTCAAATTATTCTTCATCTTTTTCAAATTCTTCTTCTTCTTCTTCTCCTTCTTCAAATTCTTCTTCAAATTCTTCAAATACTTCTTCTGCTGCTGCTGCTCAAAATGTATATAACTATCCATCCATGCCTGTGCTCAAAGTCTCCCACTTTCCATTTGAAGGATGCTAGCCCCTCTTCACACTGCTGACATCAACAGCGCCTTGTGGATGCCTGATGTCAGGCACACTGTCAGAAGGCCCGGGGTAGGATTCTCTGTCTGTATTGACCACTGCAGTCTTTCGTGTGTAGTGTTGATCAAAAGCCTTGAATTGATGACGACTGCAGAAATCTAAAGTCATGTGTGAAGAAAGGAAAAGAAATGGAAAGGATGTGACCTTCCATAGGAATGTATTATGGTAATAGCTCTATTTTAATTCCTGGTTTTAAAATTCTACATTTTTTGGAAATGCTGTTCGTCGAAGAAATATTTTTTCTTCTTCTTCTTCTTCTTCTTCTTCTTCTTCTTCTTCTTCTTCTTCTTCTTCTTCTTCTTCTTCTTTTCTTCTTCTTCCTCTGCTGCTGCAGCACAGCACAGCACAGCACAGCAAGTCAACACACCACATGATAATGTTGTTGTTGTTGTTGTTGATGTTGTTGTTGTTGTTGTTCTTCTTCTTCTTCTTCTTCTTCTTTTCTTCTTCTTCTTCTTCTTCTTCTTCTTCTTCTTCTTCTTCTTCTTCTTCAAATTCTCCTTCTTCAAACTCTTCTTCTTCTTCTGCTCTCCTTCTTCAAATTCTTCTTCTTCTTCTTCTCTTTCTTCAAATTCTTACATATTCTTAAAATTCTTCTTCTTCTTCTTCAAATTTTTCTTCTTCAAGTTATTCTTCATCTTTTTCAAATTCTTCTTCTTCCAAAATCTTCTTCTCGAATTCTTCTTCTTCAAATTCTTCTTCAAATTCTTCAAATACTTCTTCTGCTGCTGCTGCTCAAAATGTATATAACTATCCATCCATGCCTGTGCTCAAAGTCTCCCACTTTCAATTTGAAGGATGCTAGCCCTCTTCACAACTGCTGACATCAACAGCGCCTTGTGGATGCCTGATGTCAGGGACACTGTCAGAAGGCCCGGGGTAGGATTCTCTGTCTGTATTGACCACTGCAGTCTGCCGTGTGTAGTGTTGATCAAAAGCCTTGAATTGATGACGACTGCAGAAATCTAAAGTCATGTGTGAAATAAGGAAAAGAAATGGAAAGACTGTGACCTTCCATAGGAATGTATTATGGTAATAGCTCTATTTTAGTTCCTGGTTTTAAATTTTACATTTTTTGGAAATGCTGTTCGTCGAAGAAATATTTCTTCTTCTTCTTCTTCTTCTTCTTCTTCTTCTTCTTCTTCTTCTTCTTCTTCTTCTTCTTCTTCTTAGCATTCTTCTTCTTAGCATTCTTCTTCTTAGCATTCTTCTTCTTAGCATTCTTAGCATTCTTCTTTGCATTCTTCTTCCTCTTTGCATTTCTTCTTCTTCTTCTTCTTCTTCTTCTTCTTCTTCTTCTTCTTCTTCTTCTTCTTCTTCTTCTTCTTCTTCTTCTTCTTCTTCTTCTTAGCATTCTTCTTCTTAGCATTCTTCTTCTTCTTCTTCTTCTTCTTTTTCTATTCTTTGCATTCCTCTTCCTCTTCACAATTCTTCTTCTTCTCTTAGCATTCTCTTCTTCTTCTTCTTCTTCTTCTTCTTCTTCTTCTTCTTCTTCTTCTTCTCTTTTTCCTCTCCCTCTTTTTTTTTCTTTTTCTTTTTCTTCTCCAAATTCTTCTTCTTCTTCAAATTCTCCTTCTTCAAACTTCTTCTTCTTCTCTTCTCCTTCAATTTCTTCTTCTTCTCCTTCTTCAAATTCTTACATATTCTTAAAATTCTTCTTCTTCAAATTATTCTTCATCTTTTTCAAATTCTTCTTCTTCTTCTTCTCCTTCTTCAAATTCTTCTTCAAATTCTTCAAATACTTCTTCTGCTGCTGCTGCTCAAAATGTATATAACTATCCATCCATGCCTGTGCTCAAAGTCTCCCACTTTCCATTTGAAGGATGCTAGCCCCTCTTCACACTGCTGACATCAACAGCGCCTTGTGGATGCCTGATGTCAGGGACACTGTCAGAAGGCCCGGGGTAGGATTCTCTGTCTGTATTGACCACTGCAGTCTTTCGTGTGTAGTGTTGATCAAAAGCCTTGAATTGATGACGACTGCAGAAATCTAAAGTCATGTGTGAAAAAAGGAAAAGAAATGGAAAGGATGTGACCTTCCATAGGAATGTATTATGGTAATAGCTCTATTTTAATTCCTGGTTTTAAAATTCTACATTTTTTGGAAATGCTGTTCGTCGAAGAAATATTTTTTCTTCTTCTTCTTCTTCTTCTTCTTCTTCTTCTTCTTCTTCTCTTCTTCTTCTTCTTCTTCTTCTTCTTCTTCCTCTGCTGCTGCAGCACAGCACAGCACAGCACAGCAAGTCAACACACCACATGATAATGTTGTTGTTGTTGTTGTTGATGTTGTTGTTGTTGTTGTTCTTCTTCTTCTTCTCTTCTTCTTCTTCTTCTTCTTCTTCTTCTTCTTCTTCTTCTTCTTCTTCTTCAAATTCTCCTTCTTCAAACTCTTCTTCTTCTTCTGCTCTCCTTCTTCAAATTCTTCTTCTTCTTCTTCTCTTTCTTCAAATTCTTACATATTCTTAAAATTCTTCTTCTTCTTCTTCAAATTTTTCTTCTTCAAGTTATTCTTCATCTTTTTCAAATTCTTCTTCTTCCAAAATCTTCTTCTTCGAATTCTTCTTCTTCAAATTCTTCTTCAAATTCTTCAAATACTTCTTCTGCTGCTGCTGCTCAAAATGTATATAACTATCCATCCATGCCTGTGCTCAAAGTCTCCCACTTTCAATTTGAAGGATGCTAGCCCCTCTTCACACTGCTGACATCAACAGCGCCTTGTGGATGCCTGATGTCAGGCACACTGTCAGAAGGCCCGGGGTAGGATTCTCTGTCTGTATTGACCACTGCAGTCTGCCGTGTGTAGTGTTGATCAAAAGCCTTGAATTGATGACGACTGCAGAAATCTAAAGTCATGTGTGAAATAAGGGAAAAAAATGGAAAGGATGTGACCTTCCATTGGAATGTATTATGTTAATAGCTATATTTTAATTCCTGGTTTTAAAATTCTACATTTTTTGGAAATGCTGTTCGTTGAAGAAATATTTCTTCTTCTTCTTCTTAGTCGTCGTCTTCTTCTTCTTCTTCTTCTTCTTCTTCAAATTCTCTTCAAATTCTTCTTCTTCTTCGCATTCTTCTTCTTATTCCTCTTCGCATTCTTCTTCTTCTTCTTCTTCTTCTTCTTCTTCTTCAAATTCTTTGCATTCTTTGCATTCTTCTTCTTCTTCTCTTCTTCTTCTTCTTCAAATTCTTTGCATTCTTTGCATTCTTCTTCTTCTTCTTCTTCTTCTTCTTCTTCTTCTTCTTCTTCTTCTTCGCATTCTTCTTCGCATTCTTCTTCTTCAAATTCTTCTCCTTCAAATTCTTCTTCAAATTTTTCTTCGTCGTCCATACCAGTGTTCATAATCATGCACTTTTAATTCCAGTGATGCTAGCCTCTCTTCACAGGGTTGACATCAACAGCACTCTTTGAAAATCCTGTGTCAGGGCTGTTATAGAAGGTCAAGGGTATGGTTCTATATCTGTATTGACCTCTTTAAAGAGTGCTGAATGGAGCGTCACTAGAATGCCCAGAAATGCTTATGCTTGCAGAAAATGTAAAATCAGATGTAAATGGGGGGGGGGGGGGGGGGGGGGGGGGGGGGGGGGGGGGGGGGGGGGGGGGGGGGGGGGGGGGCGCTATATCTGTGACCTTTAAAGTGAAAATGAGTTCTTTGTCATTAGCTATTTTCTTTATCTTCTTTTTTTAAATTGTACGTTATTGTTTTTCCTCGGTTTGATTTCCCAGATTCACCAATGGTGAAAGTTTGCGCATGCAGCCGTTTTTTATCCACCATTAAGGTAGCTGTATTCTGACTTCGGGATATATTTTATGAACATAGTATTTTTACAGTGGCCTTGCAAGGATTTCTCTGGTGTTTTTTCTATTCAGTTTTTTTGCTGTAAGATCTTGCAATCATTAATTTTCTTGCCCGTTAGAAAAAGGAACATATTTTTTTAAAAAGTTAAACCATATAGCCGTTGAAAGCCTCAGATTTTACCACCTGACTTTGTAATATGGCAGTGTGACTGGCAGATAACTTTACTGGAGGTGTAATATGGGGGATAAGACTAGTTAACGAAGCAAAATACATTTTTTTATATGTATTTCTTTATTTCTTTTATTCTTTTATTTCGAGAATAATGGAATAAGCACTCAGTGCTTTTTTTCATCCAGTTCCCGTATGTATACAGGTGTTTTGTAAATTTTGTCATCCGTTCCCACCGGCACACAATGGCCTACTCTTACGAAAAGCGGAACAGGATTTAACATGTGCGCAAGATGTTCTGCGTGCGTTCGCACCACGGGACCTCGGTTTATAGTCTCATCCGAAGGACTTTTGGAGAGAGTGGAGTCGGCACTGATGTTAACTCCAGAGGAAAAATCCTCTTGAACGAGAATCAAATCCGGGTCAGCAGATCACGAATACATCACTCTAACGAACAGGCTATCCCGTCCCCGTCTTATACATGACAAAACTAGCCGTGAGGAAACCATCCTGAGAATGCCTTGCAATTGGTGCTAAAGCAATCAACTGTTTACGTTGAAAAATAATTCTGACACCCCCCCCCCCCTCCTCCCCCAGCATATTGCATCTTTGCCAGCTAAGGCTGTAAAAGTGACCGTAGGAGGATCCTAGTAGTGTTAGACGCTCATTTTATCATCCTCGCATTAACGACAAGGACGATAAGGAGGAGGATGAATACGATGATGATGATGACGACGACGACGATGGTGACGATGATGATGATGATGATGATGATGATGACGACGACGACGACGACGACGATGATGATGATGATGATATTATCAAGAGCAATAAAAAATAATAAAAAAGGAAAGAGAA
>CM054146.1:23681550-23691550 GCA_028751875.1 Rapana venosa
TGTCTCTCTATATGACTGTGTATCTGTGTGAGTGCCCATTTGACTTGTCTGTCTGACCATCTGTCCGTCTGTCTCTCTGCCTGCTACCACCCAATCATTGCCTCTCCCACAATAGCTGCGGTTTTCATCTCCATCATGATTGAAATGCTTCTCAACTGACAGTGCAGATCAACTTACAGTCCTCCATCCTGCGAAGTCTGTGTCTGTCTGTCGTTGGTCTGTTGCTGGTTTTGGGGTGGTTGGTGGGTGGTGGTTGGTGGTGGCTGTTGGGGATCTGTCTGGTTGTTTGCACTTGGTGTTTCTTGTGTCTGCTACAGTCGTTGTTTGTCGTCTGTCAACCAATCGTCTGTTAGCGCCCATTTTCAATTCCCTCTGGTGAATGAGTGAGGTTTGTCTGTTGGGGTGAAAATGGGTCTTCTTTAAAAATGAATATGGCTTTCTCTCTGTCTGTGTCTGTTGTCTGTCTGTTGTCGTCTGTCTGTCTGTTCTTCCTCTCTGTCTCGTCTCTTTCTATTTGTCTATGTCTGCCCGTCCGTGGTTGTTGTCTGTCTCAAAGCCTCTGGGAGGGGGAAAATGGGTCTTATTGGGAAATGTATGAGCTCTGTCTCTTTGTCTCTGTCTGTCTGTTGTCTGCTGTCTGTGTCTGTCTTCTCTCTTCTCTTCTCTTCTCTCTCTCTCTCTCTCCCTCCTTGTTGTCTGCCCGTCGTGTTGTCGGGGGGCCGTCTGTGTCTAGTTCAGGATAAAAATAGGTCTACCCAAAAGGGATGAAATAAACTATGACTTTCTTTCTCTCTCTGTATATCTCTCTCTTTCTCTCTCTCTGTCCGTCCCCTCTCTCTCCCTCTCTCTCTCTCTCTCTCTTTCCGTCCGTCCGCCCGTTGCTCTCTCTCTCTCTCCCCTCTTCTCTTCTCTCTTCTTTGTCTGTCCGTCCGTCGTCTGTTGTCTTCCTCTCCTCTCTCTCTCTCTCTCTTCTCTCTCTCTCTCTCTCTCTCTCTCTCTCTTTCTCCCCTCTTTGTCGTCTTCCATCTGTCTGCCTCTCTCTCTCTCTCCTCTCTCTCTCTCTCTCTTCTCTCTCTCTCTTCTCTCTCTCTCTCTCTCTTTCTCTCTCTTTGCCCGTCCTTCCATCTGTCTGCCTCTCTCTCTCTCTCTCTCTCTCTCTCTCTCTCTCTCTCTCTCTCTCTCTCTCTCTCTCTTCTTTCTCTCTCTTTGCCCGTCCTTCCATCTGTCTGCCTCTCTTCTCTCTCTTCTCCTCTCTCTCTCTCTCTCTCTCTCTCTCTCTCTCCTCTCTCTCTCTCTCTCTCTTTCTCTCTCTCCCTGTAGTAGACACATTTATTGCGTCAGAGGTGTCATAAAAGACAGCAAAAAACCCCATCCAACAACAACCAAAGAAACAAATCCGTGAACTTCCTACCTCAATAATTATCTAATTTTTAAAAAAAGTATCTCAATCTCAAAACATTTACCGATCTTCTTCGCCAATGATATACGACAAGAAGACAGCATAATGGGCTGAGGCCTGTGTGCATGTGTTTGCCTTCTCTGCATAACACTGAAAAGAGAAACAGACAGACACACAGACAGGCAGACAGAAATACAGAAAAAGTCCTTCGGATGAGACTATAAACCGAGGTCCCGTGTACGTGTTTGAACGTACGCAGAACATCTTGCGCACACGTTAAATCATGTACCGCTTTTCGTAAGAATAGGCCATTGTGTGCCGGTGGAAACAGATGACCAGATTTTACAAAACCGCATACACAGGGGGACTTGATGTTTAAAAAAAGGAAGTAAGTGCTTATTCCATTATTCTCGATATAAAAGAATGAAATAAAATTAAAATAAATAAACAGAGACACAGAGAGAGATAATTCTTTCTTCGAGGAGAATGGAATAAGCGCTCTTTTGATGGGTGTTTTTTAACATTCAGTCCCCGTGTTTTGGCAGTTTTGTCAATTTTGTCATCCGTTCCCACTGGCACACAGTGGCATACTCTTCTGAAAAGCGGAACAGATTTTAACGTGTGCGCAAGATGTTGTGCGTGCGTTCAAACACGAGACTTGGGTTTATAGTCTCATCCTAAGGAGGAGGAGGAGGAGAGACAGACAGACAGAGACAGACAGTCAGACAGACACAGAGACAGATACGGACAGAGAAATAAAGAGGAGTTGTAGATGAGAATAACTGACTGACAGACAGACGTACATCACAAACAGAAAGACGGAAGAAGAAAGATCATACAAAGGAAAAAAACCTCATATGGAAGGGAAAGCAGAAACAAAAGAAAAAGAAAAAAACAAAAAAAATCAAACGCAGACAGTCAGAAAGAAAGAAAAAAAGAAAATGAAAGGAAAAAAAAGAAAGAAAATAGAAAAGAAAGAGAGAAAGACAGAAAGAAAATGAAAGGAAGAAAGAAAGAAAATAAAAATGAAAGAGATGAAGAAAGAAAGAAAATAGAAATGAAATAGAGAAAGAAAGAAAATGAAAGAAGGGAAAAAAAGAAAATAGAAATTGAAAGAGATAAAGAATGAATGAATGAATAAAAGAATGAACGAAGGAATGAAAGGAAGAAAGAAAAAAAAAAGACAGACAGAAAAAAAAAAAAAAAAAAAACACCCGAAAAAAAAAGAACAAAAGAAAGAAAGAACAGTGAAGGATTTAAAGGAAGAAAGAAGCAAACAGAAAAAGAAAGAACGAAAGAAAAAGAACAGTGAAAGGAAGAAAGAAGCATACAGAAAAAGACAGAAAGAAAGAAAGAACGAACGAAAGAAAAAAAAACAACAGTGAAAAGGAAAGAAAGAAACAAAGAAGCAAATAGAAAAAGACAGAAAGAAAGGAAAAGTTCAAAACAAAAAAACAAGAAAAACTAGAAGAATCAATGAAATGATGAACGAGCTGCTTAATTTGTTTGAACAATTTAATCAAGAAGCTTTGGATGAATAAAAATTTACCGATCAATGAGAATGATCAAACGACCCGAATGATCAATCAGTCAATTCCAAAAAAGAAAGATAAAGAAAGAAAAGAAAGAGAGGAAGAAAGAAGAAAGAAATGAAGGAAGGAAGGAAGAAAGAAATAAAGAAAGAAAGAAAGGAAGGAAGGAAGAAAGAAGGAAAAAAAGAGAGGGAAGAAGAAAGAGAGAAAGAAAGGAAGGAAGGAAGAAAGAGGAAGAAAGGAAGGAAGAAAAAGAGAGAAAGAAAGGGAGGAAGGAAGCAAGAAAGGAAGAAAGAGGGGAAAGGAAGAAAGGGAAAGGAAGGAAGGAAGGACGGGAAAAAAAACTTCAAACACCGAATCCTAAAGAAAGGATAAAGGAAGGAAACGAAAAGAAAAGAAGGACAGACAGACAGACAGACAGTTAGACAGAACAAAAGCAAAACATACAAAGAAAACCTCAAACGTAAATTCTATTCCAAACAACCACAAGAGTTCAAGGATGTTTAAATTGGATTGACAGAAAGAAATAAAGAAAGAAGGAAAAAGAAAGAGAGAGAGAGAGAGAGAGAGAGAGAGAGAGAGAGAGAGAGAGAGAGAGAGAGAGAGAGAAACAAAGAACGAAAAAAGACAAGCGAAAAGAAAAGAAAGAGAGAAAGAAGAAAACAAAGAATAAACAAAAGATAAACTAAAAAAAGAAAAAGAGAAAAAATATCACAGATTCATTAACCCTATTCTGTTCAAACACAAGAGTTCAATGGTAGAGAAAATAGCTTTAAACAAGAAAGACAGAAGAAAGTAAAGAAAGAAAGAAAGAAAGAAAGAAGGAAGGGCAGAAATTGGGGAGAGAGAGAGGAGGAGGAGGGAGCGAGAAGGACGGAGAGGGAGAGAGAAGAGAAACAGAGACAGATAGACACAGACAGACAAAGAGACAGATATACAGACAGACAAACGGAGAGACAAAGAAAAAGAGAGGGAGAGACAGAGGGAGAGACAGAAACAGGGAGTCAGACAAACAGAGAGAGTGACAGAGGAGCGACAGAAACAAAGAGAGACACACAGAGACACAAAGAAAGAAAGAAAGAAAGAAAGAGAGAGAGAGAGAGAGAGAGAGAGAGAGAGAGAGAGAGAGAAAGAGAGGGGAAGAGAGGAGAGAGGGGAGAGAGAGAGAGAAGAGAGAGAGAGAGAGAGAGAGAACTTCTTGTTTTTAAACTCTAAAAAGTTTCGTTTTCCTCATTTTTTTAAACCCACCCCTCCCCACCCCCCCCCCCCAACACCCCTCCCCCTGTACACCCTTCCGACACCCTCGGGCCTCCATCCTTCCCCTGGACCCTGAAATTTTGTGAGTCACAAAAAACCCACACCCCAAAACACACACACAACAACACACACACACACAAAACCCCCACACCCCTACAAAAACACACACAACGTACCCCCTTTCATTCCAACCCCCTTTCTCTCGGGCCCCTTGTTGGGGTTGTTTGGGGTTAGGGGTCAAAACAAATTGGGAAATTTAAACGCCAAGTCTTTTTTCCGGGGGTTCAGCGGGCAACCTTTTCCCGGGGAAATGAGACTTTTGCCAAAGCGGGGGAAATGTTTTTGTTTTTTACAGCTTCCTTCCCCTCATCCCCCCCCCACCCCTCCCCCCAAATTTCCCCCCCCCCCCCCCTAACCTCACTTTTGGGTAGCACCCTCAGTCCTCATCCCCATCTTTTTTTTTTTTTTCCCCGCCAACGCCACAATCTTTTTCTCTGACTTTTTTTAACTTTTCCCTTTCTCTTGATTTTGTGTGTTGTGTGTTTTTTTTTTTTTCCCCCTTTCCTCCCCCAGCTCCACCCCCCCCCCCCCCCCCCTCAGGGAAAAGAAAAAGCCACAAAAAGGGGGGTGAGGGTGGGGGGGAGGGAGGGGGGAGAGAGAGAGGACAATGAAAAATTTTTTTATTTCGAGGATAATAATAACACCCCCAGGGTTTTTTTTAAAACATCCATCCCCGCCCTTTTAGGGAAACTTTTAAAATAATAATAACCCAATATTTAATACAGCCCTTTCGCAATAAAAAACAAGGGGAAATAACCTTTTCAAAAAAAGCTCCCCCCAAAAAAACCCCCCCCCCCCCCCCCCCAAAAGAAAGCAATTAAAAGAAAATCCAAAATCCCCCCCCCTACCCCCACCCCCCCAAAAAACCCAAACCCCAAAACAAACAAACAAACAAAAGAAAAGGGAAAAAACCCAAAACCAAACAAAAATGAAAAAAAAAGAGAAAAACAGACAAACAACAAAACAAGAACAACAACAAACCCCAAGAAAAAATAACAAAACCCAAAACTTAATAAGCCCTTTAAAGAAAAACATCTACATTTTTCCCAAATTGGTACCCCTATTTGGGTTACCATATTTATAAGATATTAAAAAGGGGGCCCCCTTTAAAAACAAAAGTACAGGGGCAATCCAATAAAGAAATTGAAAAAAAAAAAATATAATCCTTCATCAGGATATACTATAAATTTTAAGCAGGCGATAAAAGGGAGAGAGAGAGAGACAGAGACAGGGGAGTGTTTTTGGTGTATTTCAGAGAAATATCCAATATATAAATCCCAAAACATTTATGCGATCCCATCAACACTCATTTTAGATTTTTACCCCGTTTCAAATTATATGTAAAGATAAAAAAAAAATTTTAAAATACCCATACACCACACAATAAAAACAAAAAAAAACCCAAAGAAAATTAAAAACAATACAGTCTTTGGGGAGGAAATATGGGGGTGAGTGAGTGAGAAATGTGGGTGTGTGGGGGGGTGATTTGGGGTGTGTTTGACGCGCGCGCGCGCTGTGGGGGTGTGTGTGTGTGTTTGAGTTGTGGGTGTGGGGGGGGGGGGGGGGGGGGGTTGGGGGGGGGTTTTCGGGGATAAAACAAATATGTAATACCACATAGCACAAAAAAACAAACACAAACTTTTTTTTAAATTTAAAGCAAATTGAATGTCATTGAAATAAAAAAAATCCCAATCCCCATCACCCTCATAAAAAAAGAGGGGGAAAAAGCCAATAAAGTCATAAAAAGAACACCCACACTTGTAAGTAAAAGAAAAAAATTCTTTTTTTCCAGGAAAATAATAAGTATTTATTTCTTTTAAAATCCAGTCCCCCCCATGGGGGCACATTTAAAAAAAGCAAAATCAAACTTTATAAAATTTAAGCAAAGAAGCAAAAGGGAAAAAAATTTTTTTAAAAAAAAAAGAGAGAAGAAGAAAAAAACAAACAAAAAAACAAACAACCCCAGACGAGCAAAAGACAAAACAACCCCCGAAAACCCCCCCCCCCCCCCCCCCAAAAAAAAAAAAAAAAAAAAACAACAAAAAAAACAAAAAAAAAAAAAAGAAAAAAAGAAAAAAAAGAAAAAAAAACAAACCAAAAAAAACAAAAAAAGCAGAAAAAACACCCTTTTTCCCAAAAAAACCAAAAAAAAAACAAAAAAAACAAGAACACAAACAAACAAATTTAAAAGAAAAAAAAAAACCCAAAAAAAAAACAAATAAACAAACAAAAAAACAACAATAAAAAAGAAAAAACCAGCAAACCCTTTCCCCCCCCCCACACACACCCCACACAACACACACAAAAAACCCCACACACACCACACACACACATACACCAAAAAAAAAAAACAACAAGCGAAAAACCCAAACAAATCACCCAAAAAAAAACAAAGTAACAAATACACAATTTAAAAACAAAAGAAAAGAGAAAAGAAAAGAGAAAAGGAGAGAGAGAGGGGAGAGAGAGAGAAGGGGAAGGGGCCAAAATTATAGATCATTAAAAAATTTAACACCTTCATCCCGTAAATAAAACACAAAGTTTTACACGGGTAAAAAAGATAATTTAAAAAAGGGAAATTTACTGGGGCTCAAGTACAGTCCAAAAAAGTCCAAAAAAATATTTAAAATCAAAGTAAATAGGGCCCTTTTTTAGAATACACAATAACAAAAAAAGGAGAGAGAGAGAGAGAGAGAGAGAGAGGAGAGAGAGAGAGAGAGAGAGAGAGAGAGAGAGAGAGAATGAATTAATTGCATATCGGTCTTTGGCCATAATACAGAGAGAGAGAGAGAGAGAGAGAGAGAGAGAGAGAGAGAGAGTGTGTGTGTGTGTGTGCGTGTGTGTGTGTGTGTGTGTGTGTGTGTGTGTGTGTGTGTGTGTGTTTCAGAGATGGTACTAAAGATAAAATTCTCAAAACAGTACACGATCACCTTGACACTTATTTTGATTACTCATACAAAAAATATGTTATGATAAAATAAAATAAAAATAAACATAATAATAATAATAATTAATTAAATAAATAAAAAAAACTCAATACGATCACCTTGAGAGAGAGAGAGAGAGAGAGAGAGAGAGAGAGAGAGAGAAGAGAGAGAGAGAGAGAGAGAAGAGAGAGAGAGAGAGAGAGAGAGAGAGAGATTTTGTTATTTTAATTTTATTCTTTTATTTCGAGGATACTGGAATAAGCACTTATGTGCTTTTTTTTACATCTAGTCCCCGTGTGTATACGGTTTTGTAAATTCTGTCATCTGTTCCCACTGGCACACAATGGCCTACTCTTACGAAAAGCGGAGCAGGATTTTAACGTGTGCGCAAGATGTTCTGCGTGCGTTCGCACACGGGGCCTCGGTTTATAGTCTCATCCGAAGGACTTTTGGGGAGAGTGGAGTCTGCTCTGATGTTAACTCCAGGGGAAAATATCCCCTTGAACGGGAATCGAACCCGGATTGTCAGGTTGCGAGCGCAATGTTCTAGCCACTAGGTTATCCCGTCCCATCCCGAGAGAGAGAGAGAGAGAGAGAGAGAGAGAGAGAGAGAGAGAGAGAGAGAGGAGAGAGAGAGAGAGAGAGAGAGAGAGAGAGAGAGAGCGCGAACGAGACAGAGAGAGAGAGACAGGCAGACCGAGACAGACAGGAAGTACTGAAGCTTTCATGATTTTTTTCAAACCATTTTAGTCACATCAGATTTCCCTGCGTGAAATTCGGGCTGCTGTCCCCGGGGAGAGTGCGTCGCCACAAGAGCAGCGCCACCCTTTTTTGTTTTTGTTTTGCTTTTGCCTGTCTGCAACTGTATTTGTTTCCCTATCAGAGCGGCTTTTTTTCTACAGGGTTTTGCCAGGGACAACTCTCTTGTTGCAGTAGGTTCTTTTACGTGCGCTAAATAATTATGTGTGACACACGGGACCTCGGTTTATCGTTTCATCCGAAAGACTAAGCACCCAGACCACCACTCATGGTCTAATGGATGGGGGGAAAAGTTTCGAGCCAAAACGGGGATCAAACCATCGCACACTTCCGACACGGACTTTTCGCTTTCTAGGCAGGCGAATTATCTCTAGACCACCCCGAACCACATATCAAGAGTACTGTAAAAGAGATGGACACAGAGATATGTCATCTACCAGGCTTGTCTGTTGTAAATGGAAAAATACACAAAAAAACCAAGCAACTAACACTTTGTTAATGAGAGGGAGAAAGAAGGATTGATGATGATGATGATGTTGTTGGTTTTTTATTGTCTAGATCTCCGAGGTTCACCAAATGGTGAGATTTTATGTGCGCAACCGTGAATAATAATAATAATAATAATAATAATAATAATAATAATAATGATGTATGGAATGTATATAGCGCTGAATCTTGTACAGCAACAAATCAAAGCGCTCAGATGACATGGTTTTTAAAAAAAATTTATTTAATATTTTATATCGAGGATAATGGAATAAGCACTCATGTGCTTTCTTTTACATCTAGTCCCCGTGTGTATGCGGTTTTGTAAATTTTGTCATCTGTTCCGACCGGCACACAATGGCCTACTCTTTCGTAAAGCAGAATAGAATTTAACGTGTGCGCAAGATGTTCTTAATACCAACCGTTTATTAAGATAGCCATATTCCCACAAAGGGGATATGTTGTCTTAACATAAATTTTGTGTACACGCTTTTTTTTAAAGAAAAAAATTGTCATTGGTTCCGACAACACGAAATGGCCTATTCTTTTTTAAAAGGCAGAACTGGTTTTTAATGTGTCTTTAAGATGTTCTGTGTGCGTTCACACACGAAATCTCACTATATTCGCTTCTCACTTCTCTCCCTACTGACAGTCTCTAAATGAGAGGAAAAAGTAGCAGGCAAAGTAACAGCCATGCCTTAGAGAGAGACAGAGAGAGAGAGAGACAGAGAGAGACAGAGAGAGAGAGAGAGAGAGAGGAGAGAGAGAGAGACAGACAGACAGAGACACAGAGAGAGAGACAGACAGACAGAGGAGGGAAGCAAGGGTACAGAGAATTTATTTTTATACCCTGGATAATGGAATAAGCACTCATGTGCTTTTTTACATCCAGTCCCCGTGTGTATGCGGTTTATTGTGACAAAGAGAGAGAGAGAGGGGGGGGTCGGATGCATAGGGTACTGACAGAGAGACAGACTGACAGACAGACAGACAGACTGCGAGACAGACAAACAGAGAGTCTCTATGGCACAGTCTTTCGTCAACCTTTTTCATAACATCTCAAAGCCTCAAATACTTATAGCTATGTGGAAACGCCACTGTGTAAAAGGTCATAAACAGTTCCAACAGAAGTTCTGCCGTTATCTCACAAAGTCGTTTTATTTCCCCATATACCGCTCCTCTCTTCTCCATTCTAACATAATAGTTATCTTGCCCTGTCTGTCTCCTTATGACATAATATGTCTGACTCTTCGTAACTTGCCTTTATTTTGTTTGTGAGACAGTGTGTGTGTTGGTTTTTTGTGGTGGGAGAGGGGGCAGGGGGGGGGGGGGGTGTAAACGTAAGCAACATGAATGCAAAATGGTGTACAGGGAGTTAAAGCCTCTTAATGTTTTGATTGATTATTGATTGATTGGTTGATGGATCGATCGATCGATCGTTTTGTTTATTTCTAGATGTATCCGTTCTTCATTCATATGTTTCCTCTTTTAATTTTAATGGGCGTTTGTATGCTTACACAAATCAGCTCTGTCTGTCTGTCTGTCTGTCGGACTCTCTGTCTGTCTCTGTCTGTCTGTCT
>CM054146.1:23696550-23711550 GCA_028751875.1 Rapana venosa
AGTCGTTACTTTTTTCATGATTTCATGGTCAATAGCAATTGCACAGAAACATAATTATGTAAGTCTCCATAATTTAGTATGTTGAGGCTGTTAGTCATCTCCTATCACTCACTAACAACTCATTAGCAGAATCAAAATTCGGTCTATAGTACGACAAATACTATTTTTCATCATGAAACAGATCTACTGAGTTCCATCAACAACTGCAGGCATGCTGATCCAAAGGAGAGAGTCATGGAAATGAAGACAGATAACCCACATATCCTTTACTTCAGAGTAAAGCCCCCTGCAGGTGATTTCCCCTGTCATCAGTCTGGTCAGGTTCCAAAAGCTTCCACACACATCCAGTGCTGATGGTGAAGTGAAGGCAGAAGCTTGTAGCCAGGGGTCGAGTTGACCATAAACCCATATGTCGTTTTATTTAGAGATCATACCAGCTGTGTTTGAGCCATGATTAACAGAATGACATGCACCTTCTCTATGACTATGCTTATAGGTATTGGCCATGCACACAATAATAAGCGTTGCACATAATCTGCTATCAAACTCGTCCTTCTTTAATGTGACAATTTCCAATTAACTCTTTACAATCTTTTCCCCAAATTGTTTACAAAAATTGAAGTCCATCCATCCATCCACCCAGCTCCCTCCAACCCTTTTCTTCTTAACTTAAGTATCTTCCCTAACCCTTTGACAATAGATGATTCTCTTTATACATGACGTTGTCACTTTAAATAAAACTTCAGCAAATTCAAAGAGTAGTTATTTTTCCTGTACCATCAGCAACATTTAGAGAGAAACCTATTTAAGTTGATCACATCTAGTATAGCTTGAAACTTGACTGTTACTCTCTCTCTCTCGCTCTCGCTCTCTCTCTCTCTCTCTCTCTCTCTCTCTCTCTCTCTCTGTCTTGCTCTCCCCCCCCCCCCCCCTCTCTCTCTCTCTCTCTCCCCTCTCTCATCCTCACAACGACAACATCAGAACTCAGTCATAAAACTATGACAACATACTATTTCCACTCCAAAAAATCCCCCAACAGACCTACTAAACTCCATCAACAACTGCATGCATGCTGAGCCAGCCAGAGGAAATGAAGACAGATAACCCGCCACTCGCTCTGCTTCGGAGTAAAGTCCCTTGTCAACCGTAGTGTTAGCTCCCCTTGTCAGTAATCCAGTCACGTGTCCGCGGGATTGCGCACATCCCATACATCATTCCATTTGGAGATCGTGACAGATGCACTCGAGCCATGACTAGCAGAAAATCCTGCGTCTGACCCCCACGTGGTCAGAAGAGTTTGCCAGGAAAATGGCGATAGACGTTACTTTGGAAGTAACTTGCCAAGCTAGCCAAAGCTTGTTCTACGAAGGTTTGATGATCTTGTAGGGAATGGATGGATGGATGGATGAATGGATTGATGGACGGATAGATGGATGGATGGATGGATGGATGGATGGGTGGATGGGTGGATGGATGGATGGATGGATGGATGGATGGATGAATGTTACACAAGGATGAAGATTTTAGGCCAAGTCCAGTTTTACAATCTGTCCTTGTGAGCATGCGTACATACAACTCTCTCTCTCTCTAACTCTCTCTCTCTCTCTCTCTCTCTCTCTCTCTCTCTCTCTCTCTCTCTCTCTCTCGATCTGATTTTTACAAAATGGACAGAATTTATCATGAATAGATTTTCTATAGCAATGTACATTGTTATTCAGTGGGAGTACATTAAACCTCAACTGCGTGATGGCAACACGAAAGCAATAATTTTCCATATCTAGAACATAACTTTCTTTTACGAATATAGTCTTAAATGATCTATATGGTTGATATCTATCTCGATCTCTTATAGTTCCTGACCATTCTTGAATAAACATATCGATGAGCCTCTGTTTAAATATGCTTAGAAACGTTTTCACATCCCCAACACCCTGCTGCAACCAAACAATGTTAAATCCAGTTAAGCATAAGATTTCTCTTATTTTCGAAACCCAGCACTGTTTTCCGGAATTATCTAGCTGCAACAGCATTTGATACGCCTTATATGGTAACCGTTCATTATTCATTTGTAGTAATTTAAACCAATATCTTATACAGGCAGTGTATGAATTTACATAGAGAGGATATCTACACAAATCTCCATATATCATTTTGTTTGGTGTTTTGGTTGGTACACCTAAAAACCTTTTGCATGCCATCATGTGGACGTTTTCTATTAACTGGTTTATTCCCCATACTTCAGCAGCATATAGCAATATTGGCTGTATTTTTTTTATCAAAAATGTTAAAAAAAGTATTTACTGTCATCTCTTTATATTTCCGAAAAACTCTATTAAGCTGAACTACTGCCTTTTTCCCTTTTGTTACAAGATGCTGTGTACCGTTTTTCGCACTGATCATAGTTGTGAATCTGAACCCTAAATAGCAATAATTGTTTACTACCTCTAAGCACTTACCATCATAGAACCATTTCTCATGTTTACCCAAAAAGCCCCCTTTTCTAAATACCATAACTTTTGTTTTATCTATGTTTACATCTAACTTTATCTTATTACAGCAAGTTTTTACAACATTTAACTGATTCTGAAGACCACTCGGTGTTGTTGATATCAATGCCACATCATCTGCAAATAGCAAGATGAATAATTCCATAATATCTGGAAATAACTGTACCCCATGTTTACCCCTTTCGTTAATTTGATCTGCTAACTGGTTTACAAATAGTGAAAACAGTGTCGGGCTAAGAACACAGCCTTGCCTTACCCCAATGGGACAATCAAACATTTTGGTTAATTCAAAATTTGCTCGAACGCATGATTTTAATGACCTGTACATAGCTCAGATCGAAAATGAAAAACATTTTGTGTTATTTTGTGTTACGTTTGAAGATTTAAGGGTCAAATTTCTAAAAGAGTCAAAAGAACTTCCTCTGCACATGTTACTTAGAGCCACTGATCCTATCCACAGATACAATTTATCTAGATTTGTGTTTCATGCAAGCAATAGGCGGAAGAAAATACTTTAAGTCTACAAGGTAATCAATCCTATGATGTACGTCTGTTAAACCACGTAAACATTTTCACCTTTGTTTATATTGCGTATTATCAAGAATTCGTGGCATAACATGATCATGATTTTCTGTATCTCCCCCTTTTATACTAATGTCTATGACTGATCATTTCAGTATATGTGAAATGAAAACTGTGATTTGACAACTATCCTTAAAATTTGAACCGTAGTAGGTATGAGATGTATATGATTTTCAGGTAACCATATGATTGTAGAATATAGATAGGTGCTGCTAAATAAGATATTTTCCTATTTTATTTTCTATATTGTATTGTGGCCTAAGGCCAATGTCCAATTGAATCATTTCGGAGTTTCAGAGAGAGTTTCTCGCTCTCTCTCTCTCTCGGACACTTTGTTGGGAAGCTGCTACGATTTGATATACTCATTATGGATGATTTTTCTTAGATAGCATCTTCTCTCTATGATTGGGTTATGGTTGATTTAAGGTTTATAATCATGTAATTTTCTTCTGTATTCAGTCATAAATTGGTACTGACATCATCTTTTTGTATGAGTTCGATATCTATATTTGTGTGTATTTCTTCTTTAATCAGTCATAAATCATTATTTGTTTGTGCATTTGTTTTGCCAGTGATATGAATGAACTCACTGTTCCATCCTGAGCCCAACAAATGTATTGTGGTCCAAGGCCAATGTACATTAAATCATTTCAGAGTTCAGAGTTCAGAGTTCTCTCTCTCTCTCTGCCCCCCCCCCCTCCCCCTCCGCTCAAGTCTACGCTGCATCAGCTCTGGTGTTTCAACCTAATTCCATCTAAAACTGAATTCATTCTGTATAGCAACAGATGCCTTTATTTATACCAAAGCCACAGGAACAAAGTACTGTAAGAACTCACAACAGAGGTCTAATACTCACTATTTCTACATAGATAATCACTTTCACTCGCTATCAAACTCCTTCAGTTGCTTTCAAACCATGATCTGGAGCGTTTCCTAGCTTTAGTGAGGAGCACAACACCTTGGGAATGGGATAGCTCAGTAGTGGTCAGAGCACTCGCTCTCCCCAAGCTAAGGTTAAGCAGCATCGAGCGTGGTTACCAAGTGGATGGGTGACTGGTTGCGCGCCTTGGCTTCAGTACAGTCTCCCAGTTCACCCTGCTGTAAATAGGTACCTACCCTCTTTAGGGACAGGGAAGGTAAAGCAGCGAGGGAGAGGAGATGAGTGCAGCCTTCAGGATGTTGGCCTCTAGAGAAGCTGGAGTCTCTTGACACCTCCCTCCCCAACGACCGCAGAGTTTATGGGCGGAGCACATTTACCTACTTTTTGCCAACGCCCAGCAGTTCAGAGCTTTCATAAGCTTCTATTCCAGACTGATAGATCAAATCATTGGCGGGAAATGGCGGGTACTCTTGGACCGTGGTTGGCAAGAAATCCTGTGCTGATCTCAATCATCATCGACATTTGCATTGCAAAGTGCTGTTTTTCCTTGTTGTATCATGCTGTCTTGCTTATCGATCTCTCTATGAGGCGTGAAACTTGATGGATGGTTCACAGAACTTGTTTAAAAGCTCTGTCGCAAACTTTCAGATTTTTTTTTTCGGTTTGTGCATGATGCTTTTTTCTTGACTTAATAGGATACTGTCTGTGGATAAGTTTTGAAAACTATAGCTTTGTTCTGAATCCGACCTTCTCTAATAATAATAATAATAATAATAATGTATGGAATTTATATAGCACTGAATCTTGTAAAGCAACAAATCAAAGCGCTCAGATATGTGACTGAATATAGACATTTTCAATAGAATGTCATAATCCAGAATACCAAGCCGATCACGAGACAGCTAGAAATTCAAAACAAAACAAAAACTACACTTTACTGAACTTCAAAGTAAAAATGCTCTGCTCACTTTCTGAATGCAATCCCTTAGTGATAGTCATTCCACATTCCAATGAGGATTTTCCCTGTTAGTCTAGTACTTCCAAGCCATGCACAAGCCTTTCCTCCGCCAGTATATCAATTCATTTACAGCGAAGAGCAGCCAACTCTTTGAGCTGTGGGTGTCAGATAGTTCTGTGTTCTGGTTCCTGACCACTAAAGATATTCTAAGACGATCTATCACATACGTTGCACGCCTTGCCAGCCTATGCAAGTTTATCGCTGCTGCGGTATACTTTAAAACCATGATGGGTGGTTCAGACAAGTTCAAAAAAAAAAAAAAGATTTACTGAAAGTTTCGTAAGGGTCATGATACTTACTTTTTTAGCTTTAGAGGGATGTAGGTAGCTGTTGGTTTTGTTTGCAAGTTTCAAGATAGTTCCACAATCTGATGACTGCTGAGAGAAGAGATAAGAATGTGAAGAAGTTTTCTTTTGTGTCTTGTCTTGTCCTCTGTCTGCTTCTCTGTCTTTGTCATTGTCTGTCTGTTTGTCTGTCTGCCTTTCGTCTGTCTTTCTGTCTGTTTTCTATCTCCCCTTTTGTGCCTGTGTTTGTTAAACTTTCTATCCTTCTTGACTGTCTGCCTGTTTGCCTGTCTGTCTCTGTCTGTCTGTCTGTTTCTCTCTCTCTATCTCTCTCTCTTATTTTCCCATCAACTTTCTAAGTCAAAATCTAGTTTCCACCCCAAAACGCAACTCCTTCCTTTCTAATAGAATGTGTCATACTCAAAAAACGCCAAGCCAAACACGAAACAGCTAAGGAAGTCAACACAAAAGGTACACTTTACTGGACTTCAAAGTAATAAGTTTCTGCTGGCTTTCTGAATGAAATCCTTTAGTGATACTCACTTCACATTCCAATGAGGATTTTGTTTTTCTTCTAATACTTCCAAGTCCTGCACATTCCTTTCCTCCACCAGTATATCAATTCATTCACAGGGAAGGGCAGCTAACTCTTTGAGCTGTGAGTGGCAGAACGTTCTGTGTTCTGGTTCCTGACCACTAAAGATATTCTAAGACGACCTGTCACATACGTTGCACGCCTTGCCAGTCTATGCTGGTTTATCGCTGCTGTGGTATACTTTGAAACCATGATGGGTGGTTCAGACAAGTTCTATAAAAAAAAAAAAAGCTTTACTGAAAGTTTTGTAAGGGTCATGATACTTACTTGTTTAGCTTTAGAGGGATGTGGGTTGTTGTTGGGAAATTTTCACAAGTTTCAAGAAAGATAGTTCCATAATCTACCTGACTGCTGAGCGAAGAGATAACAATGTGAGGAAGTTTCCACTTCCTTTCTGTCCATCACTTCTTGCTCTTGCTTTGCCCTGTATCTGCCTCTTTGTCATGGTCATTGTCTGTCTGTCTGTTTGTCATCCTATCTGTCTGTATACCCCTTTGTGTTCTCTGTTAAGCTGTCTATCTGTCTGTGTATGTATGTCTATCTAGGTCTCTTTGTGTGTGTGTGTGTGTGTGTGTGTGTGTGTGTGTGTGTGTGTGTGTGTGTGTGTGTGTGTGTGTGTTGTGTGTGTGTGTGTGTTTCATATCTAGTTTTTCCATCAACTCTCGAAGTCAAAACCTAGTTACCACCTAAAAATACAAGTCCTTCCTTTCCATTACAATGATTCATACTCAAAAACGCCAAGCCTATCACGAACCATCACAGAAGTCAATACAAAAACTACATTTTACTATACTTCAAAGCAAAAATGCTCTGCTCACTTTCTGAATGAAATCCCTTAGTGATAGTCACTTTATGTTTTAATGAGGTTTTTTTCGCTTTTAGAACTTCCAAGTCCAGCACAATCTTTTCCTCCGCCAGTATATCAGTTCATTCACAGGGAAGGGCAGCTAACTCTTTGAGCTGTGAGTGGCAGAACGTTCTGTGTTCTGGTTCCTGACCACTAAAGATATTCTAAGACGATCTGTCACATACGTTGCACGCCTTGCCAGTCTATGCAGGTTTATCGCTGCTGTGGTATACTTTGAAACCATGATGAAAGGTTCAGACAAGTTCTTTAAAAAAAGCTTTACTGAAAGTTTCGTAAGTGCCATGACACTTTTTGTTTAGCTTTAGAGTGATGTGGGTTGTTGTTGGGTTTTTTTTCACAAGTTTCAAGAAAGATAGTTCCATAATCTACCTGACTGCTGAGCGAAGAGATAACAATGTGAGGAAGTTTCCACTTCCTTTCTGTCCATCACTTCTGCTCTTGTTTTGCCCTGTATCTGCCTCTTTGTGTTTTGGTCATTGTCTGTCTGTCTGTTTGTCATCCTGTCTGTCTGTCTGTTGGTCTGTCACCCACTTTATGTCTGTCCATGTTAAACTGTCTGTCTGTGTCTGTATGTCTATAATATGTGTATTTGTCTGTCTGTGTCTGTATGTCTATCTGTGTATTTGTCTGTCGATGTCTATAATAATGTCTATTTGTGTGCTTGTCTCTGTCTATCTGTCTCTATTTTGTCTGTTTGCCTGTCACTCTCTCTCTATGTCTCTATCTTTGTCTCTTTCTGTCTCTGTCTCTGTCTCTGTCTCTATCTATCTATCTATCTATCTATCTATCTATCTATCTATCTATCTACCTATCTATGTATCTCAAAAAACGGGATTGACTGATGGTTTGAGCATTGCACTTGCAATCCGATGGCCTGGGCATGATGCTCATTCAGTAGAATGTTCAGTGCCGACTCCACTCCCTCAAAAGTCCTTTAGTTGAAACTGTAAACCATATGTAAAGGCACCCAGAACATATTGCACACACATCAAAACGTTCCAACTTTTGGTAGAAAGTATATTGTGTGCTAACGGAAATGTACAACAAAACTTAGAAACTGCATGCTCATGGGGACTGAATATAAAAAAATAGCATGCGAGTGCTTATGCTTTACCCTCAAAACAAAAGATGGAAAATAACTCTCTCTCTCTCTCTTCTCTCTCTCTCTCTCTCTCTCTCTCTCTCTCTCTCTCTCTCTCCTCTCCTCTCTCTCTTCTCTCTTATCTCTCATGCACGCATGTGTAGATAACTTTCAAATGTTCTCAAACCTTTGATCTTTATTTTCTGTCTGAAAACTGAGTTGCTCTAAATTATGTACGATTAGCTGCTTGTCAACATACCCACCATTAGCGTAAATAAATTATGAACACTCAGACCTGACGCACAACTGACTGGATAGCAGAAGTGAATTCAACTATTGGCATTTCAGTCACGTCCTAATGGATTCCGTATGTCCAGTGGTACATGTAATGCAATGCAGTTTCAGGGCCTTGCATGATCCCAGTGTGGATCAATTATGGCCCGGTGAGTTATTTAATTTGCTGAAAATGATGACCTTACTTCAAGCTGGACCTGGGCAAAAGAGCAAACGTCGGCCCCTTGTGATCATTGGTATTTTGAATTGCAAATTAGTTTCTGCGCAGGCAGATTTCCGTGTGTGTGTGTGTGTGTGTGCACATGTGTGGGTGTGTGCGTGAGTTTTGTTTGTGAATGCACGCGCACGCGTGTACGTGCATGTGTGTGTGTGTGTGTGTGTTTGTGTGTGTGTGTGCGTGTGTGTGTGTATGTGATTGTCATGTGCCAAGACTTACTGCATTAACATATGTGTGAAATGCTAATGGGAGGCTTAAGGCAGTTTTAGGACACTGCCTATTGGTTGTATGTCTGTCTCTCAGTTTCTCTGTGTATTTCTGTCCTCCTGTCTCTCAGTCTCTGTCTGTCTCTCTCTCACTATGTCTGTCTGTCTGTATGTATGTGTCAGTCGCTCTCTCTCTCACTTTCTCTTCTGCTCTTATTCGTCTCCTCTCTCTCTCTCACTCTCTCTCTCTCTCTCTCTCTCTCTCTCTCTCTCTCTCTCTTTCGTAAATAAACTCTAAACTTCCTCAACCCATGACCTGATTTTATTTCCTCACTGAAAATGAAATTGTTCCAACAATATCAACAGCTATGAGCATGCCAACACACCCGCTGTCAGCCTAAAAAAACCACGACAACTTGGCCCTGATGCACGACAGACTGAAGCCCATTCTCAGCTATAGAATAAATTCAACTATTAGCATCCCAGTCACATTCCACTGAATCCCATATGTCCAGTGGTACACGCAATTGCAATGCAGGTTCAGGGCCATGTAGGACCAGAGTGTGGGTGAAGCTTGGACCAGTGTGGTGTGTGATTCGATTTACTGAAGAAGATGGCCTTATCTCGCGCCGAAACTGGAAAGAACATGTCACGAGTTGATGTGGCCCCTTGTAATCATGGGTATTTGCAATGCAAATTTCTGCACAGATTGTGTTGTGTGACTGGCATATGTCTGGCTGTTTATTTGAGACTGTGTTTATCAGTTGTTGGCTGTCTGTCTGTATGTCTGTTTGTGTATTTGTATGTCTCTGTGTCTCTGTTTCTGTGTTTCTGTCTCATTCTTTGTTTTTAACTCTATGTGTCTCTGACCGTCTCTGTCTCACATACACATACACACATGCGCATGTGCGCACACACACACACTTTTACACACATTCACACACACACACACACACACACACTTCTTACATCTACACTATATCAGCCCTGTGGTCACAAATCTATTTCTTTATGAAAATTGAATTGATTGTATATCTCAGCAGATGACTATAAGCCAAGCAACAAGAAGAACAGTAAGAACTCAAAACATAGGATTCAAGCTCACTCTTTCCACAGATACTGTTAGTTGCCACTAGACCACATCATTTACAATTATTCCACACTTCCACACGTTCCCCACTTTTACTGAGAAGTACGAAACTCGCCAACTTTATGACCCATCAGGAGCCTACCCCAAGCTGATTTATCAAATCATTGGCGAGGAATGTTGGCTACTCTTGGGCTGTAATTGGCAGAAAATCTGATGCTGATCTCAAATCATCTTCGCCATTTGCATTGCAAATTGTTGCTTGTGTTGTTGTGCCATGCTGTTGTGGCTTATCGCTCTATCACATTTAGAACCTGATGGATGATTCAGAAGAGTGTTTGAAGGTTTGTAAGAAGATTTAAGATATTATTTTGTGTAAGATGTGCTTTTTTTAGAATTTAGATAAAAACGTGTTGTTTTTTTCAAGTTTCGAAAATGCCGAGCCAAGCAAAGACGAATGGACAGTCAAAACAAAAGTACACTTTGTTTTTGTCTTAAACCGTAGTCCAGTGGATCGTGGGGGCACCAATAAAGACTTTCCAACCAGCTTCCTCCACTTCCTGCGGTCCTCTGCTTTCTGTAGCAATTCGTTCCACTCATCGTTTTCTCTGTCTGCACACTTACTGTCCTTTAAAGAGAAATGCTGTGTCTACTTTCTGAACTAATCATTCGTTGATCATCAGGTTGCATTTCAACAAGTTTCTTTTACATCCAGTTCTTTCAATCCCTGACACCAGCCCTTCCCCAAGCTAGTGTATCAATTCATTTGCAGGAAATGACAGCTAGCTCTTTGAGACATAAGCAGCAGAGAGCTCTATGTTGATCCCTACCACCACAGACATCTTTCACCCCGTAGGGATGCAGGGGCCTGTCAGTATAAAGAACATCCCCACCTTCTTGAAATTCTGTGCTAGAGATGTCCTCTTTTCTATCACTCCCTTTTCTCTCCTTTGTTCCTTTTCTTCCCGTCACCCCCTTCTTGTCTATTTTTTGCCTTCTTGGTCCATTCTGCTGCCTTCCTCCCCCCCCCACCCTCCCTCCCCAAGAAAGACTGAAAAGATAACAATTCTCTCTTATGTCGAAGTTGGAAGCGCTGGGCCGGACTTGTCAGGTGCTTAACGGCAGCGTGACGCATTTTCGCTCATATAACAGACCACAATAGTTGCTGTCTGAGCGTTCGACGACGACGAAGAAGAAGATTCCTACCACCACGGATATTTTAAGACAATTTATCACATTGCTTTGCCAGGCAGTGCTGTTCTGGGGTTAGTTTTGGGGTAGGGTTTTTTTTGTGGGGGGGGGCGAATTTTTTGTTTTGCTGTGGTATACTTTCAATTCTGATGGATGGCTTGAGATAAGTTTTAAAAGCTTTACTTTAAGTTTCTCAAGTCCATGACATTTTCTTTTTGTTTAGCTTCAGGGGTAAGCAGCCTTCTTTTATTCCCACGTAGGTTCCGAGAAAGATAGCTACGTAATCTGTCTGGCATCTGAGAGAAAAAGATAATAATGTGAAAGAGTTTTTTGCTTCCTTACTGTCCATCACTTCTGTGTGTGTGTGTGTGTGTGTGTCTGTGTCTGTGTCTGTGTGTGTACATGTGTGTGTGTGTTTGTGTGTGTGTATGTGTGTGTGTGTGTGTGATTTTCATGTGCCATGACTTACTGCATTAACATCTGTGTGAAATGCTAATGGGTGGCTTAAGTCTGTTTCAGGACACTGTTTATTGGTTGTATGTCTGTCTCTCAGTTTCTCTGTGTCTCTCTGTCCTCTTGTCTCTCAGTCTCTGTCTCTCTCTCAATATGTCTGTGTGTGTGTGTGTGTGTCTCTCTCTCACATAAACTCTAAACTTCCTCAACCTATGGCCTGATTTTATTTCCTCGCTGAAAATGAAATTGTTCCAACAATATCAACAGCTATGAGCATGCCAACACACCCGCTGCCAGCCTAAAGGAACCACGACAACTCGGCCCTGATGCACGACAGACTGAAGCCCATTCTCAGCTATAGAATAAATTCAACTATTAGCATCCCAGTCACATTCCACTGAATCCCATATGTCCAGTGGTACATGCAATTGCAATACAGTTTCAGGGCCATGTAGGACCAGATTGTGGGTGAAGCTTGGACCAGTGTGGTATGTGATTCGATTTACTGAAGAAGATGGCCTTATCTCGCGCCGAAACTGGAAAGAACATGTCACGAGTTGATGTGGCCCCTTGTAATCATGGGTATTTGCAATGCAAATTTCTGCACAGATTGTGTTGTGTGACTGGCATATGTCTGGCTGTTTATTTGAGACTGTGTTTATCAGTTGTTGGCTGTCTGTCTGTATGTCTGTTTGTGTATTTGCATGTCTCTGTGTCTCTGTTTCTGTGTTTTTGTCTCATTCTTTGTTTTTAACTCTATGTGTCTCTGACCGTCTCTGTCTCACATACACATACACACATGTGCATGTGCGCACACACACACACACACTTTTACACACACACACACACACACACACTTCTTACATCTACACTATATCAGCCCTGTGGTTACAATCTATTTCTTTATGAAAATTGAATTGATTGTATATCTCAGCAGATGACTATATGCCAAGCGACAAGAAGAACAGTAAGAACTCAAAACATAGGATGCAAGCTCACTCTTTCCACAGATACAAAATGCCTGCTAGTTGCCACTAGATGACATCATTTACAATTAATCCACATTTCCACATGTTCCCCACTTTTACTGAGAAGCACGAAACTCGCCACCTTTACGACCCATCAGGAGCCTACCCCAAGCTGATTTAGCAAATCATTGGCGAGGAATGTTGGCTTCTCTTGGGCTGTGATTGGCAGAAAATCTGATGCTGATCTCAAATCATCTTCGCCATTTGCATTGCAAATTGTTGCTTGTGTTGTTGTTGTATCATGCTGTTATAGCTTATGGCTCTATCACATTTAAAACCTGATGGATGATCCAGAGGAGTGTTCAAAGGTTGGTAAGAAGATTTAAGATATTATTTTGTATAGGATGTGCTTTTTTAGAATATAGATAGAAACGTGTTTTTTTTCAAGTTTCGAAAATACCAAGACAAGTTAAGACCAATGGACATTCAAAACAAAAGTACACTTAATTTTTGTCCTATACCGTAGTCCAGTGGATCGTGGGGTTACCAATAAAGACTTTCCAACCAGCTTCCTCCACTTCCCGCGGTCCTCTGCTTTCCCTAGCAAATCGTTCCACTCAAGCCCAGTCCACTCTCTGATGTCGTCTTCCCATCGTTTTTCTCGGTCTGCACACTTACTGTCCTTTAAAGAGAAATGCTGTGTCTACTTTCTGAACTAATCAATCGTTGATCATCACGGTTGCATTTGAATGAGTTGTTTTTTTTACATCCAATTCTTTCAAGCTCTGACACCAGAAGCCCTTCCCCAAGCTAGTGTATCAATTCATTTGCAGGGAATGGCAGCTAGCTCTTTGAGCCTTAAGCAGCAGAGAGCTCTGCGTTGATCCCTACCACCACAGACATCTTTCGCCCCATAGGGATGCGGGGGCCTGTCAGTATAAAGAACATCCCCACCTGGAAATTCTGTGCTAGAAATTTCCTCTTTTCTATCACTCCCTTTTTCTCTCCTTTGTTCCTTTTCTTCCCGTCACCTCCTTATTGTCTATTTTGTTGCCTTCTTGGTAGTCCATTCTCCTGCCTTACCCCCCCCCTCCCCAAGAAAGACTGAAAAGATAACAATCTATCTCTCTTATGTCGAAGTCGGATGTCCTGGGTCTGACTTGTCAGGTGCTTAACGGCAGCGTGACGCATTTTCGCTCATATAACAGACCACAATAGTTGCTGTCTGAGCGTTCGAAGACGAAGAAGAAGAGTCCTACTACCACAGATATTTTAAGACAATCTATCACATTGCTTTGCCAGGCAGTGCTGTTTTGGGCTTAGTTTTGGGGGAGGTGTTGTGTTGTGGGGGGGGGGGGGGCGAATTTTTTGTTTTGCTGTGGTATACTTTCAATTCTGATGGCTTGAGATAAGTTTTAAAAGCTTTACTTTAAGTTTCTCAAGTCCATGACATTTTCTTTTTGGTTTAGCTTCAGGGGTAAGCGACCTTCTTTTATTCCCACGTAGGTTCCGAGAAAGATAGCTACGTAATCTGTCTGGCATCTGAGAGAAAAAGATAATAATGTGAATGAGTTTTTGCTTCCTTACTGTCCATCACTTGTGTGTGTGTGTGTGTGTGTGTGTGTGTGTGTGTGTGTGTGTGTGTGTGTGTGTGTGTGTGTGTATGTGTGTGTATGTCTCTCTCTCTCTCTCTCTCTCTCTCTCTCTCTCTCTCTCTCTCTCTCTCTCTCTCTCTCTTCTCTTAGATAAACTGACTACTTCTTCAGTGCATGGCCAGATTGTATCGTCCTGCCCCAAATCGAATTGTTCCAACCCAAAATCGAGTTGTTTCAACCCCAAATTGAGTTGTTTCAACCCAAAATCGAATTGTTCCGACCCAAAAGCGAGTTATTCTAGCCCAAAATTGAATCGTTCCAACCCAAAATCGAATCGTTCCAACCCAAAATCGAATCGTTCCAACCCAAAATCGAATCGTTCCAACCCAAAATCGAATTGTTCTATCAAAAGCATGCCAACATACCCACTTCCAGCCTAAAGGAATGCTGATGACTCAAAATTTGAGGCACTGCAGACTGAAATTCATTTCTAGCGACTCGGTGAATTCAACTCTTTAACAGCAGCCTAGTGACGTTCCATTGGATATTCTACAATTATGTTCTACGGAGATGTAGGCAAGAGGACATGGGAACCATCATCACCAGACGACGGTGGAAGTGAATTGGGCACATCCTCCGAAGAGACCCACAGTCAATCACAAGAACAGCATTGCACTGGACCCCAGAAGGAAGGAGAAAGAAAGGAAGACCAAAAGCAACGTGGAGGAGGACTGTAGAAAGTGAAATGAAGGCCATGCAGCACTCTTGGGGATCAGTGACTAGGTTAGCCCAGGATAGGCAGGAGTGGAAGCGCTTTGTTGCTGCCCTACACACCACTGGGTGTAATGGTTGATGATAATGATGATGTTCTATGGTACATGCAATGTCAATAGAGTTTGAGGGCTAACCATGATCACAATCATACGTGTGAAAAATCCACTGGAACTGTAAAGACAGATGCTAAAGGATAGCAGTATAAACAGAGACAAGAGTCACAGACAGAAAGAGAGAGACAGACAGACACAAACGGAAACAGAAGCAGTCGGAAACAGATGTGGACAGACAGACAAACAGACTTACAGACAGATAAGGAGAGACAGACACACAGACAGACAGACAGACACCGTCATCAGATCAACCATCATTTTTATGAAGATGACTCTCAGATTCTAAG
>CM054146.1:23714050-23734050 GCA_028751875.1 Rapana venosa
CTAGAGTTAAAAGGATTTTTCTTTTGCTAGAGTTAAAAGTTTGCTTTGTTCTTTGGTTAGAGTTAAAAGTTTTTTTTATTTGGCTAGAGTTAAAAGGATTTTTCTTTGGCTAGAGTTAAAAGTTTGCTTTATTCTTTGGCTAGAGTTAAAAGTTTGCTTTATTCTTTGGTTAGAGTTAAAAGGATTTTTTTTTGGCTAGAGTTAAAAGTGTTTTTTGTTCTTTGGTTAGAGTTAAAAGCGTGGTTTTTTCTTTGGCTAGAGTTAAAAGGATTTTTCTTTTGCTAGAGTTAAAAGTTTGCTTTGTTCTTTGGTTAGAGTTAAAAGTTTTTTTTATTTGGCTAGAGTTAAAAGGATTTTTCTTTGGCTAGAGTTAAAAGTTTGCTTTATTCTTTGGCTAGAGTTAAAAGTTTGCTTTATTCTTTGGTTAGAGTTAAAAGGATTTTTTTTTGGCTAGAGTTAAAAGTGTTTTTTGTTCTTTGGTTAGAGTTAAAAGCGTGGTTTTTTTGGTTAGAGTTAAAAGGATTTTTCTTTGGCTAGAGTTAAAAGTTTGCTTTGTTCTTTGGCTAGAGTTAAAAGGGTTTTTTCTTTGGTTAGAGTTGAAAGGATTTTTCTTTGGCTAGAGTTAAAAGTTTGCTTTGTTCTTTGGCTAGAGTTAAAAGTTTTTTTATTTGGCTAGAGTTAAAAAGATTTTTCTTTGGCTAGAGTTAAAAAGATTTTTCTTTGGCTAGAGTTAAAAGTTTGCTTTGTTTTTTGGTTAGAGTTAAAAGTGCTTTTTGTTGTCTGGTTAGAGTAAAAATGTTTTGGGTTAGTTGTTTTTTTGTTCGTTGCTTAGAGTTAAAAGTGGGTTGTTGTTTTTTTACTTCGGCTAGAGTTAAAAGTGGGTTTTTTGCTCTCTGGTTAGAGTTAAAAGTGGTTTTTTTGTCTCTGGCTAGAGTTAAAAGTGTCTTTTGTTCTCTGGTTAGAGTTTAAAGTGGTTTTTTGTTCTCTGGCTAGAGCTAAAAGTGGTTTTTTGTTCTCTGGTTAGAGTTAAAAGTGTCTTTTGTTCTCTGGTTAGAGTTATAAGGTGGGGTTTTTTTTCTCTGGTTAGAGTTAAAAGTGTTTTTTGTTCTTTGACTACAGCTAAAAGGGGCCTGAGCTCTGATAAATTTTATTTTTGATTTGTCGGCCAGAGGTCAGAGGGTTTTTTTGTTCTTCTGCTAGAGCTCCGAGGTTCACTAATGGTAGGTATAGCAGACTGGACGAATCACCCAAAAAGGAGACCCATGGATAACCAAAAAAAAACTTATCTTCAGACAGACAGACAGACAGACAGACAAGCATAGCAAGAAAATATGCAAGTGTGAGAAAAGTTTGGTTGGTTGTTTGTTTTTTTTTAATGTAAAGGTTTCCCATAACCTAAGCAGTTACTGGAGAGCGAGGTGTCAGAGACCTCAGCTTCTCTAGTAGAGGCCAGCATATATTGAGGGCGGCGCCCATTTCCTCTCCCGGCCCGCATTGCTCTACCTTCCCTGACCCTTAAAGAGGACAGGTACCCATTCACATCTGGGTGAACTTGGGAGGACTGTACTGAAGCCAAGGCGCGCAAACGGTCAACCCATCCACTTGGTAACGACGCTCGATGCTGCTCAACCTTAGCTTGGGGGAAAGCGAGTGCTCTGACTGGTCACTGAGCTATCCTTTCCCCCATGGAAGTATGATAGCAGACAATAAAATACAGAGATGGACATATACACAGCGACCGAACGTTAAGTCAGTCTTGTTGTGTGTTGGTATATTAACAGCGATCTATTTCTTTCAACACTGGAAAAGAAAAGAGAGAGAGAGAGAGAGGGTGGGGAGAGAGAGAGAGAGAGAGAGAGAGAGAGAGAGAGAGAGAGGAGGGGGGCAGGGGGAGAGAGAGAGAGAGAGAGAGAGAGAGAGAGGGTGGAGAGAGAGAGAGAAAGAGAGAGAGAGAGAGAGAGAGAGAGAGAGAGAGAGGAGGAGGGGGCAGAGAGAGAGAGAGAGAGGGAGAGAGAGAGAGAGCAAGAGGGAGGAGAGAGAGAGAGAGAGAGGAGAGAGAGAGAGAGAGAGAGAGAGAGAGAGAGAGAATGCGAATGCGAATGCGAAAGTTTTATTCATTATAGGCCTTGGCCCCTCATGAAGGAGGTGTGTTGTATATAATCAACATTCCAAAACATGTTGCATAAGAAACATTTATGAACAGAAGAATAATACCTCAAGTACAGATACTATCTGTACTTGAGAGGAGGGAAAGCGAGAGAGAGAGAGAGAAGGAGAGAGAGATAGAGAGGGGGGGGGGGGGGAGAGGAGAGAGAGCGATAGAGAGAGAGAGATAAAAACAACTATGACGCAAGAAGGCCAAAATGTCGAGAAGGAGAGACAGCGAAGAGGAAGTTGTTTTTTTTTCCAGATATATAGAGACATACAAGAAAATACGTATACAGAAGAAGGGAAAACTAGGGAAGTAGGACAAAATACGGTAGATAAGATGTTTTTTAATGATTTTGATAAAACTGCTGACTTGTGTTTATATATAAAGGACACGAGCACGCGCACGCTCACACACACACAACATTGATAACTTTGATAAAACTGCTGACTTGCGTATATCAAGCACACGTGCACGCGCGCACACACACACACAAACGCACACATACATACACACACATACATACACACTCACACACACAAACACTCACACACACAAACACACTCACAAACACACAAACACACACACACACACACACACACCAAAAACAAAAACAACAAAAACGCACAACAACAAGAACAACAACATAATCAGTAATGACAGAATCCTCACAACAAGGTAAAAAAAACACAGAACAACAACAAAACATTCACAGACACACCACACAAAAACACCAACAAAAAAGAACCCGATAACAATGCCCAACTGATAATCCTCTTTCCAAAAAAACAACAACAAACCAACCAACCCAAAAATCACACCACCAAAAACTCTCTCTAAGCTCTCACAATGCAAGAAACTTTATGTTTTATTCCATTATCCATCTCTTTCATTGCAGGCAGACTCTTCCTCGATGTGCCCTGAACATTAACCTTCTCTGCACGTGTAACTTGGAACGCTTGGGGCAGCAAGAAGACACTTGCTTACTACTTACTTACTACTACTAACTTGACCTAGAAAAGGAAAAACAACAACAACTACAACAGCAACAACAACAACAACAACAGCACGGCCAGAGTTACTGCAACGTGTTGCACGTGCCAAAAGACAGAAAACGATGTGAGGGTCTCTTCTTCTTGCACAGCAGCCAGTTTCGTCATCAGCAAACAAGTTCGGGTGCTGACCAAAACAAAACAACAAACAACAACAACAACCAAACCAAAAGATGGAGGTTGTTTGGAATGACAAGATTACTACTGTTGCCGTTGCTGCTGCTGCTCTTCTGCTGTACCTGTTCGTGTTTGGAGTACAAGGCAGTTTGGGTGAGTGGTATGTTGTGTTTTGGGTTTGTTTGTTTGTTTGTTGGTTGTTGTTGGGGTTGGTGGGGGTTGTTTGTTTGTTGTTTGTTGGGTTTGTTTGTGTTGTGTTGTTGTGTTGTTGTTTGTTTGGTTGCTTTTCTTTTTGGTTGTTGGTTTGTGTTGTTGGTTGGTGGTGGTTTTTTGTGTTTGTTTTATTTTTTTTGGGGGGGAGGTTTGGGGAGTGTGTGGTTGGGGGTGGGTGAGGGAGTTGATTGATTTTGCTTGATTGATTTGTGGTAAGGTTTGTGTGTGCGTGCGTGTGTGTGTGTGCGTGTGTGTGCGTGCGTGTGTGTGTTTGTGTATGAGTGTGTTTGTGTGTGAATGTGTGTGTGCGTGTGTGTGAGTGTGTGTGTGAGTGTGTGTGTGTGTGTTTGTGTGTGAGTGTGTGTGTGTGTTTGAGATGTGTGTGTGTGTGTGTGTGTGTGTGTGTGTGTGTGTGTGTGTGTGTGTGTGTGTGTGTGTATCGTCTGTTTCTGTGTCTGTCTGACTGTATGCGTGTCCTTTTTTTCTAATGTATGGATTCAATTTTTTTTTCATCTTGTCGTGTGGTGGTGGTGGTGGTCGTCGTCGTATTGTTGCTGTTTTGCTGCTGTTTTTGCTGCTGTTGTTGATGTTGTTGTTATTGATGATGATGATGATGATGATGATGATGATTATGATGGTGATCTTCTTCTTCTTCTTCTTCTTCTTCTTCTTCTTTTCTTCTTCTTCTTCTCCTCCTCCTCCTCCTCCTCTCCTCTCTTCCTCCTCTACTTCTCCTTCTTCTTGGTATTATGACCATTATCGGCATCATTATTATAAGCATTATTACTATAATTGTTATCATTATCATCATCATCATCGTCATCGTTATCGTTCTTACTATCTATCTATCTGCATGATATAGATCTATCTACACACACACACACACACACACACACACACACACACACACACACACACACACACACACACACACACACACACATGTAGATAGATAAATAACTATATACATTCATACATACATACATACATCCACACATCCACACATCCACACATCCATCCATCCATACATCCATACATACATACATCCATCCATACATCCATCCATACATACATACATCCATACATCCACATACACACACTTAACAATGCTCATTAACATTTCAAGAGAGTATCTAAAATTAGTCTCACCTCAGCACCCGTATTTTGTTATCTAACCAGTCCTGCATGCACCCAGTTTTGTTGAAGTAGCTAGCATCCTACCCAACTCTTCTACTTGGGATGGATGGATGGATGGATGTTCGGGTGTTTCATTACAGGTGTTTTCTCTTTAAAATGCATCTCTTCCTTATTTTGCGCTAATGTCCCGCGCGCGTCCTCCCTGTCTCGCTCCTCTGTTAGTGTGATGCACGATGAGATTGCTGGTTTTAGAGTTGGTCATGTTCACGGGAATCTGTCTTTCTGTTTGCGTGTCTTTCTGTATTTGTCTGCCTTTGTCTTTGTCTGTCTGTCTGTTTGTGTCTGTCTCTGTCTTTGTCTGTGTTTCTGTCTGTCAATCTCTCTGTCTTTTTGTCTGTCTGTCTCACTGTCTTTCTCTCTGTCTGTCTGTCTGTCTGTCTCTGTCTTTGTCTGTCTCTTTGTCTCTCTCTCTGTCTCTCTCTGTGTCTCACTGTGTCTCTGTTTGTCTCACTGTCTTTCTCTCTGTCTGTCTCTCTGTCTGTCCGTCTGTCTGTCTGTCTATCTCCCTGTCTGTCTCTCTGTGTCTCTCTGTCTCTCTCTCATGCACGACAGAATTGCTAGTTTATTTTTTAGTCATGTTCAAAGGAATCTTTTTGTCTGTCTGTCTGTCTGTCTGTCTGTCTCTGTCTGTCTGTCCCTGTCTGTCTCTGTCTGTCTGTCTCTGTCTGCCTTCCTGCCTGCCTGTCTGTCTCTGTCTCTGTCTCTGTCTCTCTGTCTGTCTGTCTGTCTTCTCTCTCTCTCTCTCTCTCTCTCTCTCTCTTCTCTCTCTCTCTCTCTCTCTCTTCTCTCTCTCTCTCGTTTTTTTTCCTCTCTCGGTCTCTGTCTTGGTTCCTGTTTCTTTCTTGCTCTCTGTCTGTCTGTATGTCTGTCTGTCTGTCTGCTCTCTCTCTGTCTGTCTGTCTCTCTCTCTTCTTCTCTCTCTTGTGCCCGTCTCTTTTTCCCTGTCCCTATCACATCCACCATGCGAGCACGCACACACGCGCGCGCGCAAACACACACACACACGCACGCACGCACACACATGCACGCACACACAGACACACACAGCACACGCACACAGACACACCACACACACACACCACACACACACACACACAACACACACACATCAATTTTGTGTGTGGTGTATTTTTTTACAAGCAAGCGTAAAAGACGTGATAACTCATTGTTGCAATGACCGGGGTATCCTGATGATAGCCTCCATTACCGCTTGCAAGTCACGTGACGAATGTTAGGGAGATAACTCGAGGTAGTTGTTGGAGGGTGGGGTGGGTGGGGGGTGGGAGAACTCTTGTGATGGGTGTGGTAGCTGTGGTTTATTGGGAGTCGTTAAATGATTTGGAGGCTGGGTGGGGGGGGTGGGGGGGGGGGAGGGAGCGGGGGCATGGGGGGGCTGTCTTTGATGTTGCATGCAGGGACTGAATGCAAATGATGCTGGAATGAAGACTGGAGTGTGTGTTGGGGGCGGGGGGGGGGGGGGGAGGGGAGCAGGAGGGGGGCGGGGGAAGCGAGGTGGGTGAGGGGGGTTAGTGAGTGTGTGGTGTGTGTGTGTGTGTGTGTGTGTGTGTGAAGGTGAGGGGGTAGTTTTGTGTGTGTGTGGTTGACGGGAGGTGTTAGAGTGTGTGTGTGTGTATGTGTGTGTGGATGTGTGTGTGTATGTGTGCGCGCGCGTGCGTGCGCACCGGGCCAAACTAATGAAACTAACCGCAAGAATTAGAGGGGAACCCTCTTTTCTTTATTAGTTTCAGGCAGAACGTTCTTAACTTTTATTTTCAACAAGTTTTCTGGGACATCTGGTCCTATAATGACTAAGGTAGCTTTGAATCTACTCAACATTCCAGTCTACCCTTCTTGTGACTGTCATAACCCTCTGATATTAAAAAAACACCAACCCTATGAAAATATAAAAAAAGAATCCATGTTCCGTTAAGCAAAATCTAAACACACACACACACACACACTCTCTCTCTCTTCTCTCTCTCTCTCTCTCTCTCTCTCTCTCTCTCTCTCTCTCTCTCTCTCTCTCTCTCTCTCCCCTCTCTCTCTCTCTCTCTCTCTCTCTCTCTCTCTCTCTCTCTCTCTCTGTCATATAGGCCTAATACCAAAAAAAACAACCAAAAAACCCCAGAGTCAACATGCATTGCCCTTGCCCCCACCCCACCCCCTCCCCTACCCACTCACTCACCCACGCCTACCCACACATATATCTTTGCCTTGACCCCTGTCTGCCAATAGCCTCCCTTGCCTTTCAAGTCACGTGACGGCTGTGATTGGAGATGATTCCACAAGAGCCGTTGTTATGGAACCTTTCTGGTGTGGTTCCATGGCGAGATCGTGTGCTTTATGGCCGGCCCTTTACTTGTTCTAGGGAGACAAGGAGGGTGGGCTGCTTTGATGTTTCGGCGGGAGAAAAGGAAAAAGAAAAAAAAAGAATAATATCAGCTGTGTTTGTGTGTGTGTGTGTGTGTGTGTGTGTGTGTGTGTGTGTGTGTGTGTGTGTGTGTGTGTGTGTGTGTGTGTGTGTGCTGCGTGGTGTGTTGCATGTGTTTGATGTGTGTGTGTATGTGTGTGTGTGTTTGCGCGCGCGCGCACGTGTGTGTGTGTGTGTGTGTGTGTGTGTGTGTAATTATTTTATATCGAGGATAACGGAATAAGCACTCATGTGCTCTTTTTACATCCAGTCCCCGTGTGTATGCGGGTTTTGTCAGTTCTTTCATCTGTTCCCACCGGCACACAATGGCCTACTTTTACGAAAAGCGGAACAGGATTTAACGTGCGCGCAAGATGTTCTAGTTCTGCGTGCGTTCGCACACGGGGCCTCCGTTTATAGTCTCATCCGAAGGACTTTTGGGGAGAGTGGAGTCTGCACTGATGTTAACTCCGGGGGAAAATATCCCCAGTGTGTGTGTGTGTGTGGTGTGTGTGTGTGTGTGTGTGTGTGTGTGTGTGTGTGTGTGTGTGTCTGTGTGTGTGTCTGTGTGTGTGTGATAGAGAGACAATGACTGAGAAAGAGATGTGCCTCTGTGAGTTAGTATGACAGACAGACAGACAGACAGACAGACAGACAGACAGACGGATGAAAGTATATTTATTTTCCTTTTAACACCTGAAAGTCTCAATTTTTTACTCTGTTTGAATAGGTTTTGCCAATGCGCTTTGCTTTAGTGGAGCCTATGTCTGCCCTGTTACAGGATGCATGCTGGGTATGTTTGCGGTTTTTTTTAATCCTCCGAATGCTCACACATATTATAGGATCTTTAACAAGCACAGATAGATAGATAGATAGATAGATAGATAGATAGATAGATAGATAGGCAGGCAGGCAGGCAGGCAGGCAGGCAGGCAGGCAAGCAGACAGACAGACAGACAGACAGATAGATAGATAGATAGATAGATAGATAGATAGGTAGATAGATAGATAGATAGACAGACAGACAGACAGACAGACAGACAGACAGACAGACAGACAGACAGACATGTAAATAAATTAGAGAACTAGCAGGTGTGCAATGCAAGAGGACCCCTGAAAACAGCGAAAGTCCCACCTCCCTTAACACCCCAAAACACAGGAACCGAGATTCAAACCCACGACTTCATGGAACCATAGAATGAAAGCCAAACGCTCTATCTCACACATCTTTTCTCAGCTTTTTGGCGAGTTATAGAAACCAGTCATCATCAGTTACGTGTGACATCAAGCATTTAACGAGTAGATTCCATAGCATTTGCGCTTTAGCAATCACAGATGTTTCGTCATATATGGTGTGGGTTCCCATAACTTTATATGTTGTCGCTGAGGAGCGAGGCATCAGAGACCTCAGATTCTCCAGGGACCAGCATATTGTGGGCGGCGCCCATCTCCTCTCCCTCGCTGCTTTACCTGCCCTGACCCTAAAGAGGGCAGGTACCCATTTACAGCTTGGTGAACTGGGGGACTATACTGAAGCCAAGGCGCGCAAACCTCGCCCATGCACTTGGTAACCAAGCTGAAATTTGTTAAAACTTAGTTTGGGGAAAGTGAGTGTTCTAACCACTGAGCTATACCGTCCTCGTGATGTCACATCGGCTCAATCCTCCTAAAGTCGGGGATTGGATGTTTAAAAAAAAGCACATAAGTGCTTATTCCATTATTCTCGATATAAAAGAATAAGATAACATAAAAAATGATCACTTTTCGTAAGAGTAGGCATTTGTGTGTCGGTGGGACCCGATGACAGAATTTATAAAACCGCATACACACGGGGACTGGATGTAAAAAAGCACATACATCTTTAATCCATTATCCTCGATATAAAAGAATAAATACAAATCATAAATGACAATAAAAATGTTAACAGCAGTAGTCACTTTTTGATGAGAAAATGTATTCAGTTTTCCCTTCCTACCCCCAAAAAAAGTCGACCCACTTTACCTCTACATTTCATTTTAACCTGAACAGTAAACAGCGTTTTTCGTGAACGGGGCAAAATGTGGATATTACCGTATCACGTCATATCTAACCCGACTTCAGAAGGATTGAACATTATTACGCCTTTAAGTTTAATGCTGCTGAAAATGTCTTCATGAACGAAGCCAGGTTCCCTGAGGCAGTTTCCCATCTGTTAAAGTTGATGAAAATAATTAGCTTCACCAACGAAAACTTCAGGGCATTATTGATGACGAGTTAGAAGTTGAACGTCAATGTTAGTAATGTTGTCCTATCAACAGGAGGATTTAAGAAACCTAAATAAAATAACTGTTTTATTCTTTTATATTTCGAGGATAATGGAATAAACACTCATGTGCGTTTTCACATCCAGTCCCCGTGCGTATGCAGTTTTTGTCAATTTTGTCATCCGGTCCCAACATCGCACAATGGCCTACTCTTCCGAAAAGCGGAACGGGTTTTAACGTGTGCGCGAGATGTTCTCCGCGCGTTCGCACACTGGACCTCGGTTTACAGTCTCTTGCGAGAGGCTTTTGAGGGGAGTAGAGTCGGCACTGATGTTAACTCCAGAGGAAAAAATCGTCTTGAACGAGATTCGAACCCGGGTCAGCGGATCACCAACGCAATGCGCATCACTCTAACCACCAGGCTATTCCGCCCCTCCTCGATTTCCCTCAGCAGGTTAAAAATATCTCAGAGGTATAAAGCTTTTATAGTCTTCTCCTGTCCTGAAAATAGGAAAGCTGATCTTCAAACTTTTTTTCATACAGTCACACTCCATAATTTTTTTTTTAAACGAAAATCCCCTTAAGTGTTCCAAACGCCTTAAAAACAAAAGACGGCATGCGTTGTTCCCCCACCCCCCCTCCCCATCCCACCCCACCCCACCTCACCTTGATGCAGGTCGGCTGATAGCCTCCCTTACCTTTCAAGTCACGTGACGGCTGTCAGGGAGATGATTCCAGGGGAGCCATTGTTATGGGCCTTTGGTGGTGCAATCCAGTTAGGGATTGATGTTTTATTGCAAGCCGTTAGCTCCCTTTGTGGGAAACGAAGGGGTGGCTGCCCTTGATGTTCCCAGGGACAGCAACAATATTTCGGTTGAAGAGTATGGAGGAATCGATCTCTGTGTGTTGGGGTGGGGGTGGGGGGTACGTGCGTGCGTGTGGGGGGGGGGGGGGGGGAGGGGAAGGGGGAGGGAAGGGGGTACGTGCAGGTGTGTGTGTGTGTGTTTGAGTGCCCTAGTGCATGTGTGTGTGCACGCATCTGTCTCTCTGTCTGTCTGTTTGTCTATCTGTCTGTCTATCTGTCTGTCTGTAAATTCATGTGCACATTAAAAAAAACCCACCCACTTTAATAACAGTATGGTTCATTGTAGATTACAGAAACTCGGTAAAAACACGAGGCTTAGCCAAAGCTTTCTACACCTATCAACTTTCTGCTATGTGGACTCGACTATGTGACAACCGAGGTTGAATCGACATAGAATATTCCACCAGGAGTGAGATCTCTTCCGAACACAGAACACTAACAGAGACTGGAAGCATCTCCCAAAAACCAAAACGCTGTTCCTCCCCAAGGCAGTTGCCGCCCTTAAAAGTTAACGATAGTAATTAACTTCACCAACGAGAGCTGAAGGGCGTCATTACCAAAGAGCCTCATCAAGGACTTCATGGTTAGTTGCGCTGTAAACAGCACGAATCGAATCACCCCCAATGAAATCGTTTTTGGCTGCAGTTGATCAAAATTGTGCTAAAGTAATGAAGTAATGCGGGGGGCGGGATAGCCTGGTGGTTAGAGTGATGCGCTCGTGATCTGTTGACCCGGGTTCGAATCTTCTCTAAGAGGATTTTTCCTCTGGAGTTAATATAAGTACCGACTCCACTCCCAGGTCCCCAAAAGTCCTTCGGATGAGACTACAAACCGAGGTTACGTGTGCGAACGCACGCAGGACATCTTGCGCACACGTTTAAAACCCGTTCCGCTTTTCGGAAGAGTAGGCCACTGTGTGCCGGTGGGACCGGATGACAAAATTTACACACGGGGTACTGGATGTAAAAAAAAAGCACAAGAACGCTTATTCTATTATCCTCGAAATAAAAGAATAAATAAATAAATAAATAAATACGCTCTTAGTAGCGTTTTCTACACTGCTTAATCTCTAGGTACAATGTCCAAATAGTTTATTGACCAATCTTGAAAGCTTGATGTCTGTGGTTTAAATCTCGTCAAAAAGCAGATGATTTTTTTTTGTTTCACATTTCCTTTCCGTGGCTAAGTGGATAAGGGTATTTGACTTCAATCCTACGTCTCCATAAAATCGTGGGTTCGAATCTCGGCAGTGCAGGAGCGCCTGGTGAATTACGGGTTGGGGATTTTTACCATCTCCCAGGTCATCTTCAAGTGCAGACTTACCAGTGCCTTCATGTGTCTTGTGGGTAAACGCATGCAGAAGAGTAACTAATATGCACGCTAAAGATTACATATACATAATTCGTGCCACTGTTCTGATAGATCAGGAAAACACGTACGCACCCAGCATGCTTCTTGCACCTGGAGAAGTATCTTTTTGGGAAAGATGTTAAACAGTACCCCAGTTCACCCAATGATAACTGGGTACCTACCCTCTTGAGGAACAAGGAGGGTAAAACAGAAAGGGAAAAGAGACGGGCGCCACCTTCAAGATGCTGGCCCTTAGAGAAGCTGATATCTCTGACAGAGAAGCTGAGATCTCTGACACAGAGAAGCTAAGATCTCTAACACAGAGAAGCTGAGATCTCTGACACCTTGGTATCCAATGACTGCATAGGTTATGGGACACATTTAACCTTTACCTTCAAAGAAGAACAATTCCACATGACTAGGGCCTAACATACAAAGATATTGCTTTGCTCCCCTTGACCCACGTCTGCTAATTGCTTCCCTTGCCTTTCAAGTCACGTGACGGGCCATCATGGCGGTCACTGATCTGGTAATAAATCACGGAACAGAATGTTCAGTAGCTATAGCTCGCACGCAATCTGTAATAGCTGCTGAACACATGTGTTGCGATTTATTGCACGATTAGTGTTTTATTGGGAGGTCGTTAGCAAGTTCGGTAGGCAATGGTGTTCCCTTTGATGTGCCAAGGATACCCACTGTTTGAACCACAGAGGATGGGAGACTAGGTGAGAGAGAAACAGAGAGAGAGAGAGGGACAAAGAAGGACAAAGGGGGACAGAGAGGGACAATAAGAGACAGAGAGACAGAGACAGAGAGATACCCACAGAGCAAGAGAGAGAACTCTGAACTCTGAATTGTTTAATGATTAGGCCTATGGCCCATATCGCTGGGGTGTATATAAACAAATAATCACACAAGACACAGCGTTTGATACAAAACAAATACATGCATTTCTAGATATTCCATTAAACTTGCTCTGCTACTAGTGTGCTGCGCTTATCAAATGCTTTCATAACAAAATTTGCAAGATGATTGATGGTCAGCTTATTTTCAGATGCAAGTAGCATAGTTAACTTAAACAATGATGGACTATTATACAGAGCAAGAGAGAGAGAGAGAGAAAGAGAGAGACAGACAGACAGAGAGAGAGGGGGGGACTAAGAGGGACAGAGAGGGACAGAGACAGAGAGACAGAGACAGAGAGACACTCACAGAGCAAGAGAGAGAGAGAGAAGAAAGAGAGGAGAGAGAGAGAGAGAGAGAGAGAGAGAGAGAGAGGAGAGGGTGTGTGTGTGTGTGTGTGTGTGTGTGTGTGTGTGTGTGTGTGTGTGTGTGTGTGTGTGTGTGTGTGTGTTTACTGGCCAAACATGTGATCCCTATGACTGTATGAGGTTTCATTCATCAAAAGTGTCATACGTGCAGAAGGTTTCCAGAGACAACAGACTCGTCCCTAAAAGTATGTGGCAAAGAAAATATAAACCTACTCTTAGGCAGAACCAAATTTAAAGAATTAATAGCTGGCTTTGTACTGTAATGACCGAGATAAGCACTCCTAAAACCCACATATTCTGTGCTAGAAATGTCCTCTTTTCTATCACTCTCTTTGTTTCTGCCTGGTTCCTTTTCTTCCTGTCACCCCCTTCTTGTCTATGGTCTGCCTGTTTGGTCTATTCTCCTGGGTTTTTTTCCAGAAAGACTTAAAAGATAATTCTCCCTTATGCCGAAGTTGGATGCGCTGGGCCCGACCTGTCAGGCGCCTAACGGCAGCGTGACGCATTTTCGCTCATATAACAGACAATATTTGCTGTCTGAGCGTTTGCCGAAAGAAAAGAAAAAAATCCAGTTTAGCAAGCATAAATTAGACATTACAGAAACCATGATTCTGCGAGTTGATACACATCACTCTACTGTGTGCCCATCCAATCCTTGCCATTCATAGAAATAACATGATTTGAACATACTTTGAATACAAATTCTCAAAAGGAAATGTTCTTTTGCCTTTACACCCACCCCTCTCAGTGCCTAACATCATAGAATTCTGGTTTAAATAAACACAAAACGAAAAAAGGAACTAATGTGCGAAAGCAAAAGAAAAGTAAACCTTGCTGCCCATAGAAATAAAATGATCTGAACATAATTTGAATGCAAATGCTCAAGAAGCAATGTTCTATGCCTCTACACTCACCCATCTCATTTCCTAATATTATAAAATTCTGGTAAAAACAACAACAAAACAAAAACAACGAAAATCTAAATAATGCACAAAAAGCGAAAGAAAGCACACCCTGTATCACAGAACCTTCACACAAAAGACGGTATGCTATTGTCCCCCTTGACCCAGGAGCTGCTGATAGCCTCCCCTGACTTTCAAGTCACGTGATGGCTGTCATGGAGGTGATTGGACAGGAGCCCTTGTTGTGGAACTTTTGTGATGCCATCCAGTTAGGGATTGATGTTTTATTGGAAGTCTTTGGCTAGTTTTTGGGGGGACAAGAGGCCTGGCTGCCTTTGATGTTCCAAGAGTTTGTGTGAAGCTAAGAGATGAAGGAATAGTATGGGGTGAGTAAGAGAGACGCAGAGAGAGACAGACAGGCAGACTGACTGACTGACTGGCTGACTTCCTATAGAGGGCAAATCCATTTACAGATAGGTTAACCTGGGGACTATGCTGAAGCCAAGGCGCAAAAACAGTCACCCATCTGCCAGACAACTGTGCTGACCACTGTTTAACCTTAGCTTGAAAAAGCAAGTTCTCTGACCACTGAGCTACTTCATCCCATAGAAAGCTACACATGAAAACTGTTCGAAATTATTACCAGAAATCGGTTTTTTTAAATAGTCCTATAAACAAAGGCGTTGTCCCAGTTAGTTGCCCCCCTTTGAAGTTTATGAAAGTAATTACCGCCACCAACAAACAAAGCTTAGGGGCATGATTAGCAGAGATCTTGAGGTGAAACTTGGCAATCAGGCCTCCTATAAACAGCATGATTTGAAAGGCCCAAATGAAGTTTTCTTTTCATCCAGCTGACCACAAATATCTGGAGGGGGGCATAAAATTCATAGTCTCCTGTTTTCAACATAGCTTCAGCCTCCTGATTTGGTGACTGATGGGTTTGCACACCTGTCTCCTCGTTGTTGTTGTGGGTTCCCCAGCTTAACACCCTGGGAGTCAGATAGAATATACATTCTGTCTCAATTATCACCACACATCACACACACACACACACACACACACACACACACACACACACACTTTGAATACCAACACATCTCTTTGCTCTAAAGCCCTCGCTTCATATTCCCTCTCCCCCTCTCGTCTAATATCACTTAAAGTGAACAGACGTAAAATCGAACACACACACACACACACACACACACACACACACACAAACACACACACACACACACACACACACACACTTCACTATTAGATTACAAGTACACACGAGATTAAAAATGTGTGTGTATGACTATTTTTAGGTTCATTGTCATATGCCATTACCGACTTCATGTGATTTTTTTCACCTTTAACGGAAAGTTTTGATAATTATGCTGAGAGCTTATCATGGAAAAAAGCAATATCAACATATAATTTTCAAGTAAAACAACATGTTAATGCAGGCCTGAGCATTAAGCTTATATCAACAATTCAAAAAGCTTTTGGACAGAACCAAACATACATATCTGAAAAGCAAGATGTTTAAAGTTTGAATCAAATCGGAAGCATTTTTCACCTATACCAGTGGACTTGAATGGTGGTCAGGCTGCAAGTTTGTAGAAGAGAATATCTATTAATACGATATTCTTGTAAAAAGCTCACACCCATATACAAAAAGGAATACATAGTTAATAATAGTAGTGTCGATATAACTGGCATTTCTCTTTACATTGCAAGAAGAGAGCTCATGCCTACACAGGAAAGTCTGTTTAGAAAACTTCAAACACATGTTTCCTACTACTTTTGGTCACGGCAATAGAGAACAGTTTGTGGCCTGCTCAATCTGGTCTCCAGAAAAAAAAATCACCCCACGTAAAAGACAGAACCATAAAATATCAATTTTTTGCTACATTTACCATCAAGCCATAAAACTATCACGTTTTGAAAACTAAAAACCTACATAACTTTATGAACTAAAGATGTCATTTTAAAAAATGTTTCTAAGCAAAAACTCATGTGTGTACAGGGGCCTTACACAAACCGTATTGTTCCCTTGACCCAGCTTGTTGATAGCCTCCCTTGCCTTTCACGTCACGTGATGACTGTCATGGCGATGGCTTGACATGTGTGTGGAATGGGATGGAATGTTCGTGTTGTGATGCATTGGGGGATTAGCGCTTTATTGCAGGCCGTTAACAAGTTTAGGGGACAAGAAATTTCCCTTTCATATTCCTAGGAAATGAATTGCCCGAATAACGATTGATGTTGAAAGAATGGCATATTGGTGTGTGTGTGTGTGTGTGTGTGTGTGTGTGTGTGTGTGTGTGTGTGTGTGTAGGTGTGTTACTAAAATTGCTGAAAGCAAACTGAAAACTCATTTTAATAAAGTTTGTAGTTGACAGTTAACATTTTAATTTAAAATAATGAAAGTGGTTAGTTTCATCAACAACTGATTCAAGGCTAAACAACGACATTGAGACATTACTTTGCATGTGACTAAATGTGGCAATATATGGATTAAACCATGCACATACTATTCCTCTTCCATAAGTCAAATGTGTATTAACAACAAACAAAAAAGAACTAGGGTATTTCAGAAGTTTCATATATCCCTACCTCTATCTTCATCATTATGATTCAGTGGCCAGATGGTCTTTGCACACATCTAAACACCAAAGAGATCCATAGGTCAAATCCATTCTGCTGCCAGATCATGTTACGCTTATTCCACAAGACCAAGCTGAAGAGATTTGCGCTAGGTTTTATGTGTTCGTCGATTAGGCCCATATGCTTTAAAAGTATAACACATGTTAAAAAGCTGCAGCACCAATAGTAAGATAAATGCTTCAGTAAGAGAAACTTTTGGCTGCTTGGCAGAACCAAATATAGACAAACAAGAGAACTGTAATGGTTGACACTTCACTGTGGGAGTGTAATAAGTGTACTCAAAAGCATAATAGCAAGCGTGATCATTTTTCTTACCCTTTGCCATTATTAATCCACTGCTTCATTCTGTTCTACTGAAAACAAATCAAGACACATTTTACATGCAAACACTAAAGAAGTAATGAGACAAACCACGCGGATGTTGGATGCGCTAGGCCTGACTTGTCAGGTGCTTAACAGCATCCCAACGCATTATTTTGTGCTCATATGACAGACAACAAATGTTGCTGTCATAGCATTCAAAGACGAGAAAGAAGAAGAAAGAAGAAGAAGAAGAAAAACAACAGCAACAACAACAACGACAACAACAACAACAGCAACAAGACAAAATCATTTCTCTTTCCTATTTTAAGAATTCATAGAGTTGTCTGATAAAAATAAATAGAACACAAACAAACTACAAAAAAAAGAAACCAAACAAAATTAAAGCAATTTTTTTTTAATAAAAAAGATGTTGCAAAGAAAACCACCCGATATGAAAGGACGCCTAAAACAAAAGACGGTACGTTATTGTCCCCCTTGACCCCGGGCTGCCGATAACCTCCCTTGCTTTTCAAGTCACGTGACTGCTGTCAAAGAGATCATTCTATGGGAGGTGTTGTTATGGAACTTTTGTGGTGCAATCCAATTTGGGGATTGATGTTTTATTGGAAGTGGTTAGTTAGTTGTAGGACACAAGAAGGTTAGCTGCTTTTGATGTTCTAGGGGGTTGTGTGAAGGGTGAGTGATTGAAGGGTGATATGGTGTGCATACACGCGTTCGTGTGTGCGTGCGTGCACGCGCTCTAGAATGTGTTTGTGTGGGGGTGAGGGTGTTGGGGAAGGGGTTGTATGTGGGTTTTTAAAAATTCTTTTATATCGAGGATAATGGAATAAGCACTTACATGCTTTTTTACCCTCAGTCCCCGTGTGTATGCGGTTGTGAAAATTCTGTCATCTGTTCCCACCAGCACACAATGGCCTACTCTTTCGAAAAGCGTGTGTGTGAGTGTGTGTGTGTGTGTGTGTGTGTGTGTGTGTGTGTGTGTGTCTGTCTGTCTCTCTGTCTGTCTGTCTCTCTCTCTGGATGTCTCTTTCATCGCACATAGAAATCACTGTGTGAAAATAGGTGCACACACTAAATGAGAAGTTTTGATGTATTTGGTAGTTTTCAATTATCTCACCATACAGGTAGCCATTCTCCAACCAGTAAGGTGATGGTTAAGGCCTCCCACAAACTATAAAGTCATAGGGGAGCGAGGCGTCAGAGACCTCACTTCTCTAGGGCCCAGCATATTGAGGGCAGCGCCCATTTCCTCTTCCTCGCCGCTTTACCTTCCCTGACCCTAAAGAGGCAGGTACCCATTTACAGCTGGGTGAACTGGGGGAACTGTAATGAAGCCAAGGAGGGCAAACGGTCATCCATCCATCTGGTAACCACGCTCGATGCTGCTTAACATTGGCTGGGTTAAAGCGAGTGCTCCGACCACTGAGCTATCCCGTCCACTGACCAGAGGAAGATTTTTTTTTTAATCTAAAACTGAATTTTTGGGAGGTCGGATTTGCTATACAAAGAATGGATCGAAAACGCCCAAAAGAAACACTTTCTTAAAACTGTACAATAGGGTATGAAGGATTAAAGCATTCTTGGGTCCCATTCCTCTATTCCTGCCTGAAACTTCGCTAAAAACCTCCCAGCTTGCTCTTTTTTTTTTAATCAGCCATAACCTCCCTTACCCAACACACATCAGGCATTCACCCACTCCTCTCTGTTCCACTGGGAAAGAAAGTAATCAGAACGCATTTGACAAGCGAACATTCAGGAGGCGATAATACGAAGCCCTCGTGATCCAGGTCGGCTGATAGCCTCCCTTGTCACGTGCCAGTCACGTGACTGATGTCAGGGAGATAAATCTCGGAGAGATGTGTTGTGGAACTGTCGTGGTGTAATAAAATGGTGAGATTCTTTTGTTTATTGGTGGTGGTTAAACTGTTTTATAAGGACAAAGGGGGAGGGGGGGGGGGGCGGCCTTGTTTTTATCTGTTTATACTTCAAAGGACAGTTATGCTGAAACTAAGATTATGAGAATAATGAAGGGAAGTCAGTGTGTGTGTGTGTGTGTGTGTGTGTGTGTGCGCGCGCGCGCACGCGCGCTCACGTGCGTCTGCATGTGCTGTGCATGCGAATCTGATGGAGTTATTACCCCACACTAAGTGGAACCCATCACCATAATCTAGTTCTGGCAAATTTGATGAACCTTAAGCTTCCTAACGTGGAGTACCCCCATCTTGAAAAACCTTAAACTAAAATTATCTGTAAATGGAGGTGTGGAGGGCCAAACAATAGGAGATCTTTTCTTTTTTATATTATTATATTTTTGCCAAGATTTTAAAAATTGAATAGTGAAAGTAACCATGCCTCAAAGCTTATGTTCAGCTATTTAAGATGTGACAGAGTAATCTTTTATACTTTTTGTTTATTGGTATCCCTTAAAACAGCCAGTACGAGGTAACAAAAGCTTGAAGTGATGCTCAGGAATTTTAGGTATCACGTTAAAAGTCATCCTCACAGAGTGGCTGGTATATCCTCAAAGTCAGGCTTATAATCCTTGTACCTAGAAATGTTTGCCCACAATAGCTTACTAATTTTGTGTCACTTAACCTCAGAAGATGAGCACAGCAGCTTAGCAAGAACACTGCCAATGTTGCAGCTACACAACAACAGCACTCCCTAACTAACCCAGACTGTCATCTCTGACCATGCTTTGTCTGCCAGCGCTCGTAAAGATTCTGGAACACAGGCAACCCTAAGGGCGCAGTCACTGATTGGATGCATGCATCCTGAAGCATGTTTGACATGGGGCAGGTCACAAGGGAAAGGGTCGAGTGAGTTAGCGTCGGAAAGCAGACGATCTCTCCTTTCTCTTCACAGCTTTAATGTGAAACTCTGCCGAGCGGGCGTTGTTGTCTAGGGAATTGCCAGTGTTTGGAAACGTTCCATCATGTATGATCCTGCCCATTTTTGGGGGGTATGAATCCTTGCCTTGGAATCGCAAGAGAATAGCAAACTGTGAGTCAAATCGCATGAAATAGGTTGGGGTTTTTTTGTTCAGGGAGTTTCTGTGTTTTCGAATCCTTGGAGACTGGCTAAAAAATATGAGTTGATACCTCCAGATCATATCAGTGGTTTGTTAATTCTAAATTTTAAAAACCCTGCTAGAATTATTGTCTTTGGCATCTAGACTACAGTATTTTATCACCTGTATTTGTTATAACAACAAATACCCATTTTAACTTTAAGAAATAATCGCTGATTGATGCC
>CM054146.1:23759050-23771550 GCA_028751875.1 Rapana venosa
TACATATGCAAAACAGTCATGTGGAAACAGACAGGCAGACAGTGTGAGTCTTTGTGTGTATGTGTGTGTGTGTGTGTGTGTGTGAGAGAGAGAGAGAGAGGGGGGGGGGGAAGAGAAATCAGTACTGCTCTTGTTATGATGGGGGTCTTGACAGGGAGAGCAACCCGAATTTCACACAAAGTCTGCCATGACTTAAAGTGGTATATGCAATACACAGTATGATACAATACAAAGCACCTACAAAACAATACAATACAATAAAATAGACAATATGATATGTGAGCAGTAGGCCTACATTGACGTAGGCTTCATTTTCTGTAACCATTGATGACGTCAAAAAGGTTGTAAAGTACAAGTGACGTCTTTTTATAACATACGAATCCTGGCTGAAACCTTTTAGCGTTTTGGTAATTGATTTGACTTTTCAACTTTTTATTTTTATCGTTTTGTTCCTGTTAGATGTAAAAATCTAAAATTAAAAGTTAATTAGATTTCAGAGGCTTTGTTCATTTATTCTGTGTGCTTGTGTGTTGGTTTACTTGCAGACTGGGTGGCAGACTGACTCGTCTTGCATATTTATTTATTTATTTACAGTTTATCATCTATTTATTTGTCCATTATCGATTTATGTATCTGTTTATTCAATAAATTATTATTTATTCATTCATGCATTCATTCACCTATCCAGCCGTTTTCCTAGTTATCAATTGATAAATGGTTTTGTCTGGGCTGGTTTAGATGTTGAGTCTTGTGTTTGAGCAGTTTTTGTGTGAGCAATAGGTAAGTAAATTAATAAAACGCTAGGTACCTATCTGAATGAATACATACATACATCAACTGATTACTCATTATGTGTTAGAGAGAAGGAAAATCAAAAATAATCAATACAAGAATGAAAGATAGGACAAAGAAGATAATCTTTGACGTAATAATTGAATAATCTAAAGAAAAAGAAAGAAAGACTGAAAAAAGAAAAGAAAGAAAGAAGAAAGGAAAGAAAGAAACAAACAAACAAAAAGGAAGAAATATAAAAAGAAACCCAAAAAAAGCAACCATAAAAGCAGTAAGATAAAAAAAAAAATTAAACGAACAACGGAGAGAAACCAAAGTTAAAGAAAGACAGATTAAGCACAGCAGCAAACAAATGAAAAATTAATCCAAAAACGAAACAAAGCAGAAAAAATGGTAATCTAAGAACATTCAAAGAAAAGAAATAAACAAACAACCAATAAAACTAAATAACCAAATGTATATTTTAAAAAAAGCCAACCAACAACAACAACAACAACAACAACAAAAAGACAACAACAGAAAAGCTTAAAGTAAGAAAATCTAACGAAAGGAATAAACAAATCAAAGAATCAATTAATCGAGGTAGCAGAAAAAACAAAAGGAAAGTTAACCGGAACGAAAGACAATAGAAAAAGAAAAGAAACGAGCAAACAAACAAATGAAAACAAACAAAAAACGAACTCAAAACCCCCCACTGAACCCCTCCCCCCCCCCCCCCCCCCCCCCCCCCTTCCCTCCCCCCCCCCCCCCCAGCCCAATAAACAAAAACCACTTAATCACTTTTCCCATAAACCACAAACTCAAAAAAGATTCTTTTTTTTTAAACAAAGAAATATCGATCTTAACCTTGTTGCTGTCTATGTTGTTTTTCACTCTTTCTCTATTGTCTTAAAAGAGGGACGAAAAATCGAAACAAAATATTAGGAAGGATTGTTTTTGACACGAGAAATCCATCATACAATTTGGATCTATATATCCCATCAATGCTTAGGGCGTTTTTGTATGGTATGGTATGGGTGGTATGGTGTTATGGTATGGTGGTGGTAAGTTGGTTGTATGTTTTTGTGTGGTGTGGTGTGGCGGTATGGTGTGGGTGTGTGTATGGTATGGTAGTGGGGATGGTATGGTAGGGTTGGTATGGTATGGTATGGTATGGTATGGTATGGTATGGGTATGGTGTGGTGTGGTGTGGTGGTGTTGGTTGGTGTGGTAGGGTAATGGTATGGTGTGGTAATGGTATTGTATGGTATGGTGTGATTGGTGTGGTATGGTGTGGTATGGTGTGGTATGGTAGGGATTAACAGGTATGGTTTGGTATGGTATGGTATGGTGTGGTATGGTATGGTGTGGTATGGTGTGGTGTGGTGTGGTATGGTATGGTATGGTATGGTGTTGTATGGTATGGTGGTATGGTTTGGTGGTGTGTGTGGTCTGGTATGGTATGGTATGGTATGATATGGCATGGCATGGCATGGTATGGCATGGTATGACTATTTTTCTTTTAGTTAAAAATAAACAAGTTAAGATAAGAAAGTAAGAAAAAAGAAAATTTTAAAAATATAATCAAACATAGCCCAACAACAACAAAACGTTACGTAGGAGAACTTAAAGAACCAAAACAATTAAGCAAGAGAAATTGATTAATCCAAGAAACGGCCAAAACAAAAGGAAACATGAAAAAAGACGCAGAAATAAACAACTCAAACCAACAAACAAACGAGTAAGTAATCAAGGCAAACACTAAAAACAAACCAACCTCCCTCTGACCTCTAACCAAAAACCAAGAAAAACACAACTTTATAACAGTTTCACACACACACTACACACCACACACCACACCACACACACACACACACACACCCACATCACACACAACTGCAAAGAGAGAGAGAGAGAGAGAGAGAGAAGAGAGAGGAAGAGGATGAGAGAGAGAAGAGCGAGATGAGATAGAGAGAGAGAGAGAGAGAGAGAAAGAGATGAGAGACAAAAACAAGAAAAACAATCAGTGTGCCTAACCTTTGCCCATGTTTACATTATATTTGTCTCTGTCTCTGTCACCTCCAACAGAGCAGGAAAAATTATGCAGGATTCTTTTTTCTTTTTTTGATGCGAGAAATCCATCATAGACTTTTGGATCTGTCAACCCCATCCTTATTTAGTGGTTTTTGTATTGTATTGTATTGTATGGTATGGCATGGCACAGTAAGGCAGGGCATGGCATGGTATGGTATGGTACGGTACGGTATGGTTATTTCACTTTTAGTCCAAAAATAAAGAAGTACAATCAAACAATATCAGAAAGGGAAAAAAATAACAAAACCTAATCAAACGAAGCAAAAGACCAAAAAAGTAAATGTAAGAAAATTATATTTAAAAAATCCCCAAAGTCGGAATGCGGTTACCTTCGTGGAGGCCAAAAAACGGTCACATATGTAAAATCTGACCATTGGTGAACCTCGGAGCTCTAGCAGAAAAACGATATAACGAATAAAGAAAGAAAGAAAGAAAGTAAGTAAGCAAGGAATTGATTAATCCAAGAAACAGCCAAAACAAACAGAAACACGAAAGAAAGACACAGAAATAAAACAAATCAAACCAGCAAACAGCCAAACAAGTAATCAACAACAAACACTAAAAACAAACCCAACCTTCTACTGACCTCTAACCAAAAACCACACAAAAACACAACTTGAAAATCTCTCTCTCTCTCTCTCTCTCTCTCTCTCTCTCTCTCTCTCTCTCTCTCTCTCTCTCTCTCTCCTCTCACTCTCTCTCTCTCTCTCTCTCTCCTCTCTCTCTCTCTCTCTCTCTCTCTCTCTCTCTCTCTCTCTCTCTCTCTCTCTCTCTCTCTCTGTTGTTTTTTGAGCAAGAAATCCATCATAGACTTTTGGATCTGAAGAACCCATTCCTGTTCAGTTCATAGTTTGTATTGTATTGCATTGTATGGTTTGGTATGCTATGCTGTGCTGTGCTATGCTATGCTAAGTTATGTTATGCTATGCTAAGCTATGCTGTACTATGCTATGCTATGCTATTCTATACTATACTATGCTACGCTGTGCTGTGCTGTGCTGTGCTGTGCTGTGCTGTGCTGTGCTGTGCTATGCTATGCTATGCTGTACTGTGCTGTGCTGTAGATGCTATGCTATACTAAGCAATGCTATGCCATGCTGTGCTATGCTATGCTATGATGTGCTGAGCGATTGTATGCTATGCTGTGCTATGCTTTGCTATGCTATGCTATGCTGTACTGTGCTACGCTGAGCTGTGCTGTGCTATGCTATGCTATACTATGCTATGCTATGCTATACTATGCTATGCTATGCTGTGCTGTGCTATGCTGTGCTGTACTGCACTATGCTAGGCTAAGCTATGCTATGCCATGCTGTGATGTGCTATGCTATGCTATGCTATACTATGCTATGCTATGCTGTGCTATGCTATGCTATGCTATGCTGTACTGTGCTACGCTGAGCTGTGCTGTGATGTGCTATGCTATGCTATACTATGCTGTGCTATGCTATGCTATACTATGCTATGCTATGCTATGCTGTGCTGTGCTATGCTGTGCTGTGCTGTATTGTACTATGCTAGGCTAAGCTATGCTATGCCATGCTGTGCTATGCTATGCTGTGCTATGCTATGCTATGCTATGCTATGCCATGCTGTGCTATGCTATGCTGTGCTGTGCTGTGCGATTGTATGCTATGCTGTGCTATGCTGTGCTATGCTATGCTATGCTGTGCTATGCTATGCTATGCTGTGCTAATGTGTGCTATGCTATGCTGTGCTATGCTGTGCTGTGCTGTGCTATGCTATGCTATGCTATACTGTGCTGTGCTATGCTATGCTATGCTGTGCTAATGTGTGCTATGCTATGCTATGTTATGCTGTGCTATGATGTGCTGTGCTGTGCTATGTATTTTTTGTTTTACTTATAGTTGAAAAATAAACAAACAGAATAGAAATATTCCAACAAATAACAAAAAATTAAACAACCATAAACAATAGAACTAATCCAACAAAACAAAAGGCAAAATGATAATGTAAGAAAATTTAAATAACCAAAGCAATTAAACAAGAAATTGATTTATCTAAGAAACAGTCCACAACAAAAGAGCCTACGAATTAAAGGCACAGACTTAAACAACTCAAACAAACAATCAAACAAGTAATCAACGCAAACACTAAAAACAAACCCAACCTCCCACTGACCTTTTACCGAAAACTAAACAATAACACAACTTTAAGTCCTTCTCTCTCTCTCTCTCTCTCCTCTCTCTTCTCTCTCTCTCTCTCTCTCTCTCTCTTCTCTCTCTCTCTTCTCTCTCTCTCTCTCTCTCTCTCTCTCTCTCTCTCACCCTCCCTCTCTCTCTCTCTCTCTCTCTCTCTCTCTCTCTTCTCACAGAGAGAGAGAGAGAGAGAGAGAGAGAGAGAGAGAGAGAGAGAGATAAAAGAAAGTAATGAAAAAGAATCAGCGCTCTTAACCTTTGCTTATGTTGGCGGGTTTGGGGTTTGGTTTTTGTTGTTGTTTTGTTGTGGGTTGGGAAGGGAGGGTAGGGGGGGGGGGGGGGGAAGGGGGGGTGGTGTTGGTTTTTTTGTTGTTTCTTGTTTCGCTTTTGTTTCTGTTTTGTTTTGTTTTAGTCTCAATCTCCGTGGCCTTCAAGAAATCAGGAAAAATTATGAAGGATTCTTTTAGTTTTTGACGTAAGAAATACATAATAGACTTTTGGATCTGTAGATTCCATCTATGCTCAGTAGTGTAGTGTGGTGTAGTGTGGTGTGATGTGGTGTGGTGTAGTGTAGTGTAGTGTGGTGTGGTTTGGTATAGTGTAGTGTAGTGTGGTGTGGTGGGTGTGGTGTGGTGTGGTGTGGTGTGATGTGGTGTGGTGTGGTGTGGGGTAGTGTGTTGTGCTGTGGTGTGGTGTGGTGTGGTGTGGTGTGGTGTAGTGTAGTGTGGTGTGGTGTGGTGTAGTGTGGTGTGGTGTAGTGTAGTGTGGTGTGGTGTGGTGTAGTGTACTGTACTGTAGTGTGGTGTGGTGTAGTGTTGTGTAGTGTACTGTACTATAGTGTGGTGTGGTGTAGTGTAGTGTGAGTGTAGTGTGGTGTGGTGTGGTGTAGTATTGTGTGGTGTGGTGTAATGTGGTGTGGTGTGGTGTTGTGCAGTGCAGTGTAGTGTAGTGTAGTGTAGTGCAGTGCAGTACAGTGTAGTGTAGTGTAGTGTAGTGCAGTGCAGTACAGTGTAGTGTAGTGTAGTGTATTTCAGTGCAGTACAGTGTAGTGTAGTGTAGTGTAGTGTCCATCTCAGCCCACCCCAGCTGGTGCCAATCATAACAGAAACTGACCACGCCTACACTTGGTAAAAGGAAAGGGATGCAGTAATCTTAGCACTGGACCCTGGACCCTTGACGGATTTGTGTTGAATCTACGCGCTGCGTGGCCTTTGTGGTCAGTGGGGCTATAAAACAACAACACTTGTAGGCATCCGTCAGTCTCTAAGACTATAGAGTTAAGCTCTAGGTGTTATTTCTCCAGAGTGCAAAGCCTGGGTAAGTGAGTATGGAGGGCAAGCTGTTACCCATGCAGCAGACAGCAACCCCCCCCCCTCCCCCACATCCCTCTCTCTCTGTCTGTACATAGATAGATATAAAGATATATAGATATTTGTGTGTGTATGTGTTTGTATTGAAAAAAACAGTGATTCAGAAGAAAAACATAACAGAAAAGAAAGTGGTAACAAATAAACGCAACAAAAAGTATCGAACGACACAACAACAACAAAGCCAACACCCATTGATCCTGACCACAAGAAAAATCAAAGAAAATGAAAGAAAGAATATTTTTATTACCTTTTTTTTCGGAAAGCTAAATAAGCTAAAATTCAAAACAAGAGAAAGAAAAGAAGCAAAGAAACAATCAATATCGTTCTAACTTTGCAGAATTTATGTTATTTTGTTGTTGTCTGTTTTTCCATAACCTCCTGTAGAGCATGACGAATTATGAAGGTTTGTTTTTTGACGCCAGAAATATATCATACATCTTAGACCTTGCCCCTTAGTTTTTGTTTGTTTTGTTTGTTTATTTATTCTTTTTTATAGTTTTTTGGAGGGAGGGGTGTTGCTTTTTTAAATGTTCAGTGTACTTTTGGTCTGGTTTAGAGGGTGAGTGGCTTATGGGTTGTGTGTGTGTGTGTGTGTTGTTGTTGTTGTTGTTGTTCTCTTTGATGACGTTGTTGGATGTAATGTGTGTTAAGTTTTATGACCTGTAATAGTTCATGCAAGGGAGAGGGTGTGGGGGGTGTTGTTTTGTAGTGTGTGTGTGTGTGTGTGTGTTGTCTTTTAACTTAAGAAGGTGACAACCCTGATATGGCCACAGCTGTCAGTTTCTCCAACTTTCAGCTACTCTCAGCTGCTATCCATTCCATATCATCCCAGCCCAGCCTCGTGTATACACTAGAGTAGTATAGTGTAGCGTGGGGCAGTGCAGTGCAGTGCAGTGCAGTGTAGTGTAGTGCAGTGCAGTGCAGTGCAGTGCAGTGCAGTGCAGTGAAGTGTAGTGTAGTGTAGTGTAGTGTGGTGCAGTGTAGTGCAGTGTAGTGCAGTGCAGTGTAGTGCAGTGTAGTGTAGTATAGTGTAGTGTAGTGTAGTGTGGTGCAGTGCAGTGCAGTGCAGTGTAGTGTAGTGTGGTGCAGTGCAGTGTAGTGTAGTGTAGTGTGCTGTAGTGTAGTGTAGTGTAGTGTAATGCAGTGTAGTTTAGTGTAGTGTAGCGTGGTGCTGTGCAGTGTAGTGTAGTGTAGCGTGGTGCTGTGCAGTGTAGTGTAGTGTAGCGAGGTGCAGTGCAGTGTAGTGCAGTGTAGTGCAGTGTAGTGCAGTGTAGTGTAGTGTAGTGTAGCGTAGTGTAGTGTAGCGTGGTGCAGTTCAGTGCAGTGCAGTGTAGTGTGTGCAGTGTAGTGCAGTGTAGTGTAGTGTAGTGTAGTGAAGTGTAGTGTAGTGTAGTGTAGTGTAGTGAAGTGTAGTGTAGTATAGTGTAGTGTAGTGAAGTGTAGTGTAGTATAGTGTAGTGTAGTGTAGTGTAGTGCAGTGCAGTGCAGTGTAGTGTAGTGTAGCGTAGTGTAGTGCAGTGCAGTGCAGCATAGTGTAGTGTAGTGCAGTGTAGTGTAGTATAATGTAGTGTAGTGTAGTGCAATGTAGTGTAGTGCAGTGCAGTGCAGTGCAGTGTAGTGTAGTGTAGTGCAGTGCAGTACAGCATAGTGTAGTGTAGTGCAGTGCAGTGTAGTGTAGTGCAGTGTAGTGCAGCATAGTGTAGTGTAGTGTAGTGTAGTGTCCATCCCATCCCAGACCAGCTGGTGCCAATCATAGCAGAAACTGACCACACCTAAACTTGGTAAAAGGAAAGGGAAGCAGTAAGCTTAGCACTGGACCCTGGACCCTTGACGTATTTCTGTTGGATTTACGCAATGCGTGGCCTTTGTGGCTGGTGGGGCTATAAGAACACTATATATATATATATATATATATATATATATATATATATATATATATATATATATATATATATATATATATATATATTGAAAGAAGCAGTGATTCAGAAGAAAAATATATAACAGAAAAGAAACGTGGTAACAAAAAAACGCAACAAAACATATCGAACGACACAACAAAAGCAAAGCCAACCACTCACTGACCCTGAAACAAAGGAAATGAAACAAAGAACATTTTGATTACGTTTTCTTTTTGGGGGGAAAACTAAATAAGCTAAAATTCAAAACAGAAAGAAAAGAAGCAAAGAAGAAGCAAAGAAACAATCAATATCGTTCTAACTTTGCAGAATTTGTGTTCTTTTTTTGTTGTCGGTTTTTCCATAACCTCCTGCAGTGCATGACGAATTATGAAGGTTTGGTATTTTTGACGCCAGAAAGATATCATACATCTTAGACCTTGCGCCTTAATTGTTGTTTTTTTAATCTTCAGTGTGGCTTTTGTATTCTGTTTTAGAGGATGGGTGGGTGTCCTATGGGTAGGCCTAGTGGGTGGGTAGGTGATGGGTGGATGGCTGAGAGTGTGGTGGGTAGGTGAGCGGTTGGCTGGATGGTAGGTTGCTCCATGGGAATGTGAATTAGTTGGTTAGTTTGTTGGTAGGTTGGTTGGTTGGTTGAAGGATGGGGGGTTGATTGGTTGGTTGGTTGATTGGTTGGTTGGTTGTTTTATGGGAATGTGAGCTTGTTTGTTGCTTGCATGGTCGCTTGGCTGCTTGCTTCTGAGAAATTGATAATGTCAATGTTGTACACACACACACACACGCGCGCGCGCGCGCGCACACACACATACACACTGCATACACACGGGGACTGGATGTAAAAAAGCACATGATGTGCTTATTCCATTATCCTCGAAACAAAAGTGAACGAATGAATAGAGAAATAAATAAGATAAACACACACACACACACACATGGGAGGGAGAGAGAGAGAGAGAGAGAGAGAGGGGAGAGAGAGAGAGAGAGAGAGAGAGAGAGAGAGAGAGAGAGACAGACAGACAGACAGACAGACAGGAGAGAGAGAGAGAGAGGAGAGAGAGAGGGGGGGGGGAGTGGGGGGGAATGAGCAGACACGCAGGAACATGGTGACAGACAGACAGACACACAAACAGACAAGAACAAAGAACTCAGGGCATCTTCGTTTGTGGAATGAATGTAGGTGCAGTTCAGTACCATTCATTTATTCTTTATTTCACTGTTTACGATAAATATCCTAATGTCTTGTTAACTCTTCTACTTTTGCGTGAAAACTCTTCGTCATCAGAAGATCTGTGATTGCTTTCTTCTTCTTCTTCTTCTTCTTCTTCTTCTCGTCTTCTCTCGTGTGTGTGTGTGTGTGTGTGTGTGTGTGTTGTGTGTGTGTGTGTGTGTGTGTGTGTGTGTGTGTGTGTGTGAATCTCTCTCTCTCTCTCTCTCTCTCTCTCTCTCTCTCTCTCTCTCTCTCTCTCTCTCTCTCTCTCTCTCTCTCTCTCTCTGGATGTTAAAAAAGCACATTGGTGCTTATTCATTATCTCGAAATAAAATAATTCGATTTGATTTGATTTGATTTTCTCTCTCTCTCTCTCTCTCTCTCTCTCTTCTCTCTCTCTCTCTCTCTCTCTCTCTCTCTCTCTCTCCCTCTCCTCTCTCTGGCTCACTCCCTCTCTCTCTCCCTCTCTCTCTCTCTCTTTCTCTCTCTCTCTCTGTCTTTCTCTCTCTCTCTCTCTCTCTCTCTCTCTCTCTCTCTCTCTCTCTCTCTCTCCTCTCTCTCTCTGGCTCACTCCCTCTTTCTCTCCCTCTCTCTCTCTCTCTCTCTCTCTCTCTCTCTCTCTCTCTCTCTCTCTCTCTCTCTCTTTCTTCCTCTCTTCTCTTTCTCCCTCTCTCTCTCTCTCTCTCTCTCTCTCTCTCTCTCTCTCTCTCTCTCTCTCTCTCTCTCTCTCTCTCTCTCTCTCTCTCTCTCTCTCGCAGTGAGTACTTGACTAGTAGTTTCGCGGAGATTGTATTTTTTTTGTTGTCTGTCGTAATTATGTCGTCACGATAATTACCAGTGACGTTTTTTTGTTTTTGTTTTCACTTTTAATTGTACCACACTGGGAGATTAGCGTGTCGAGTTGTGCCTTGACTTTTCAGACAAGTATTTCTTCTCATTTTTTCTTCTTCTCGGGCATAAAAAAAGCTCAAAGTGAAATTTTGCAATATTATGGAGATTCCGCTAGCTTGCTTATGTTGTTGCTTTCTTTGTTTCTTTCTTTATTACTTCCCTACTTCCCTGCTTGCGTGCATGTTTTCATCCTTTCTTTCTTTCATTCTTTCTTGTTTTCTCTCTCTTCTCTCTCTCTCTCTCTCTCTCTCTCTCTCTCTCTCTCTCTCTCTCTCTCTCTCTCTCTCTCTCTCTCTCTCTCTCTTTCTTTCTTTCTTTCTTCGTTCCCTTCTTCCCTCCTTCATTCTTTCCCTGCATGCTTGCTGCTTTCATCCTTCCTTCCTTCTTTTCTTTCTTTCTTTCTTTCTTGCCTGCTTTCATCCTTTCTTTCTTTCTTTTTTTCCTTCCTTCCTTTCTTTCTTTCTTTTTTTTCCTTTCTTCCTTCCTTCACTGTTTTCTTTCTTTTTTTTCTTTCTTCTTTCCTTCCTTCCTATGTCTGCTTGTTCCTTTCTTTTTTTCCCTCCTTTGTTTTTTATTCTTCTTTGTTTCTTTTTTTCCTTTCCCTTTCTCCCTTTCTTCCTTCTTTTCTCTCTTTCTGTCTTTCTTCCTTCATTCCTTCCTTCCCTACTGATCTGCTCGCTTGCTTGATTTCTTGTGTTTAATTTTCAAGCCGTTACAGAACATTGGCCTTATTTTTGAGCTCTAAGAGACTAAGTACACAAAATAACGCTCTAAGTAAATGCATAGCTAGATGAGTGGATGCATAAAACAAAATGATTAACTGATTTTTTTATTTTAAAAAAAAGTGACAGAAAATATAGAGGAGTGAATGAAAGAAAAGAAAAAAGGAAAGAAAATAAGATAAAACGGAAAAAAAAATTTAAACAACGACAAAACTCAGGGAAGAAAATGAAAATCCGTAAAGAAAGAAAACAGAAAAGAAATGAGCAAATAAAACAAAGACCAAACTGAGAAAGAAAAGAAAGAAAAAAAGAAAGAAAGAACAGACAGAGGAAGGGAAAAAACAAACACACACACACAAATAAATGAAAAGTACAAGTAATCAATTACACAGGAACAACAACAAAAATATAAAGAAAATATAAAAGACAAACAAACAAACAAACAAACACAAATTAAAAAAATGACAATTAATCAACCATACGACAACAAACAAAGAAACAAAGAAACAAAAAGAAAATCAAGGAAATGTAAGGGGGAAAAAGCACACGAAAAAAACAAAACAACCAACCACCCAAACAAACAAAGAATCGTATCGTACAAACAACGAAACAAAAGAAATAAAAAATGTTTTTAAAAAGCTAAAGAAACAAAATAAACAAACCAGGAATGAGCTCATCAAACAAAAACAACAAAACAAAACAAAAAAACCAATTCCCCCACAAAGGAGACTAGAAAGAACAAAACAAAATAAAGACAAAAATTAAGCAAATTAAGGTGTCAAAATAAATAGCAAAACAATCCAATCACCCCCTGACCTCTCTCCCTCCCTCCCTCCCTTCCTCTCCCCTCTCCATCCCCACTACCACTATCCGCGCAACAAACACACACACACACACACACACACACACCACACACACACACACCACAACACACACACACACACACACACACACACACACACAGTGGGATAGCCTGGTGGTTAGAGTGATGTATTCGTGATCTGCTGACCCGGGTTCCTTTCTCCTTCAAGAGAATTTTTCCTCTGGAGTTAACATCAGTGCCGACTCTACTCTCCCTCTCAAAGTCCAAACTCCAAGGTCCCGTGTGCGAACGCAAGCAGAACATCTTGCGCACACGTTAAAACCCGTTCCGCATTTCGGAAAGGCAGGCCATTTGTGTGCCGGTGGGAACGGATGACAAAATTTACAAAACTGCATACATAAGGGGACTGGGTGAAAAAAAAGCACATGAGTGTTTATTCCGTTATCCTCGAAATATAAGAATAAAATGAAATAAAATAAACAAAGGGGAAAAGATTCCAATCAGTTTTTCTCTTCAAAAATAAACACTTTTCGGAAGAAAAAAG
>CM054146.1:23786550-23789050 GCA_028751875.1 Rapana venosa
TTGAAGTAAAAGAGAAGAAATGCTCTGCAAAGTTTTACTCGGTTTGCTCTGCGCTGTATACTGACTGAAAAGAAAGAAGAAGCCTTGGTATCATCTCATAAAGCAGAGAACTCGAACTCGAACTCGAAAGATTTATTCACAAAAGGGCCATTGGCCCATACATGAAGGGGGGGTACCAAACTGCTTAGTATTTTATAGAGAAAAATAAATAACACAAAAAATCAAAATGTTATTGTATACCCACAACCACCACAATAAAAATCAGTTCCGAAAAAATATGACTTAAGAAACCAAGATATCTCTTATTCTGCAAGGCTTTACAGAGAGAGAGAGAGAGAGAGAGAGAAGAGAGAGAGAGAGAGAGAGAGAGAGAGAGAGAGAGAGAGAGAGAGAGAGAGAGAAGAGAGAGAGAGAGAGAGAGAAAGAGAGAACTCGAACTCGAATATTTGAATGAGGGTAACTGGATAAGCCAGAGGCTTCTTTACACCAGGCCCTCATGGGGGAAAATTGAAAACAAGCATGAATAAATCAGTGAATTAATAAACAAGATAGTTTCAAATAGCAATGAAATGAATCACTCAAACTCCCAGAGAGAGAGAGAAGAGAGAGAGAGAGAGAGAGAGAGAGAGAGAGAGGAGAGAGAGAGAGAGAGAGAAGAGAGATGAGAGAGAGAGAGAGAGAGAGAGAGAGAGAGAGAGAAACGGGGGGAGGTAGGGGGCGGGTAGAGGGACAGATAATTTTTTACTTTTTTTGAAGGTCAACGAATTAGTACATATGTATGCTTTTATATAATATCCTGTTCTTACATGAGAAACCAAACGAGAAGGAGGGGTGCAGAAAACAAAAGTAGTAAAAAAAAAATAATAATAATAATACGCACGCACACACACACACACACACACACACACACACACACACACACACGCACGCACGCACACATAAAGAGACAGACAGACAGAAATGGGAGAGTGATACAAACAGAGACGGAGAAACGGAGAGAAACAGAGGGAGAGACGGAAAGTGTTTGTTTTGTTTTGTTTGTTTTTGTTTAATGTCCATTCACTACTTGGTGATAAGGATACACCCGTATTCAAACCAACATCTCTCTCTCTCTCTCTCTCTCTCTCTCTCTCTCCTCCTCTCTCTCTCTCTTCTCTCTCTCTCTCTCTCTCTCTCTCTCTCTCTCCTCATGTATGTATATTTATATTCTCACAACTGTCTACAGTAGAGATTTTAATGGGGAAGAATATATAATCTCAGCAACTGATGTTATGAACTGCTGAGAGTCATATAAAACTTCTTGAACAGTGGCATATTTTTTGTGAATATCTCCTCTTTCAAACAGGTCAGTTAGGATTGGGCAATCAAACCATAAATGGCGGATTGAAAGAGATTGAAAGTGTACGTTATGAAGGATATACAATCATCACATGCATGTGTGGTTGTTTGTTGGGATTTTTTTTTCGCATCTGCATCTCAAAATAAGAAACAACACAAACAGACAGACAGACCCACAGACAGAGACACAGAGAGACAGAAAATAACGGTGACAGGCATACAGCAGAGACAGAGACGAAAGACACAGAGACTGGCAGAGATACAGAGATACAGGGAGATACAGAAAGAGACAGGTAGATAATAATACAAGACAGGCAGCCAGACAGACAGACACGCAGACAGAGACACTGAGAAAGACATAAAATAACGGTGACAGACAGACAGCAGAGATAGAGACGAAAGACACAGAGACTGACAGAGAGAAAGAGATACAGGGAGACACAGAAAGAGACAGGCAGATAATAATACAAACAACCAGCCAGATAGACACGCAGACAGAGACACTGAGAAAGACAGAGAATGACGGTGACAAGACAGACAACAGAGACAGAGACAAAAGACATTTTTTAAAAGCTGACAGAGAGACAGGAAGACAGAGAAAATGCCAAATAGATGATTATATAGACATACATCAGTCCCTCTATCCACTGCTGTAAAGTATCTAGGGGTCATTATTGACAACACACTCTCTATGCAAAAATTCATCACCCAGACCTGCCAGTCGTGCTTCTATCAATTACGACGTATTAGTGCAATTCGAAAGTACCTGTCCACAGACGCAACATCAAAACTCGTGGCATCTCTCATCCTTTCACGTCTGGACTATTGCAATTCTCTTTTGGCTGGTCTGCCAGCATCATCTATCCACTCCCTTCAACGTATTCAAAACTCTGCAGCTCGACTAGTCCTCAGAAAGAAAAAATCTAAGCACATTACCCCTCTCTTGCGATCTCTCCACTGGCTGCCTGTGCCACAAAGAATAAACTATAAGATCAGTACCCTCTGTTACAAATGTCTCCATAAAACAGCACCCTCCTACCTCTGTGAATGTCTCCACCTGTACACCCCTTCTCGTTCCCTTCGCTCTGCTGCAGATTCCTTGTGCTTACAAATACCTAGATTCAACCAGTCCACTGTTGGCCGTCGCTCTTTCTCTGTTTCT
>CM054146.1:23796550-23806550 GCA_028751875.1 Rapana venosa
GGAAAACTCCCACTTTCCATACAGCCCAGAGAGAATCATACCATCATGGTGTTGATGTCTTTGTTGTTGCTGTTGTTTGGTATTTTCCCCTCTCTCAGTCAGCTGTATGTATCTGATGGCCTGTTCTTGTCAGCCAGCTCTGCCCTCTTATACATCGTTAGCCATCTAATTGTGTATCTGTCTTTCTGTCTTTCTGTCTCTCTGTCTCTCTCTTTGCCTCTATCTGTCTCTCTTTCTGTCTGTGTGTGTCTCTTTCTGTCTTTCTCTGTCTCTCTATGTCTCTCTGCCTCTCTGTCTCTGTTTCTGTCTTTGTGTCTGTGTGTGTCTCTCTCAGTATTTCTTTGTCTCTCTCTCTCTGTATCTCTGTCTCTGTCTCTCTCTCTGCCTCTCTGTTTCTGTCTGTGTGTCTGTGTGTGTCTCTCTCTGTCTTTCTCTGTCTCTCTCTGTCTTTGTCTCTCTCTCAGGCCATCAGACAGACAGACAGACAGACAAGAATCTCCCTGTCTGTACTGTACGTTACAGACTACATCCCTCAGGCGTTGCTAGTTTTCCTCTCAGTCTGGTCTGTTCCTGAACAGCTGTGTTGGATGGCAGTGACTGTCAACAGTGTTGGCCTTTTATACGTCGTTAGCCATCTGTCTGTCTGTATGTCTGTCTGTCTGTGATTCTCTCTCTATGTCTCTCTCTCTGTATCTGTCTCTGTCTCTGTCTGCCTCTCTGTATCTCGGTCTCTGTCTCTGTCTGTCTGTCTCTGTCTGTCTCTGCCTCTGTCTCTCTCTCTCTCTCTCCCTCTCTCTCTCTCTCTCTCTCTCTCTCTCTCTTTCTTTCTTTCTTTCTTTCTTATCTCTCTTTCTGCTTCTGTGTAACTGACTATATTTTCTGTCTATCTGTCTGTCTGTCTTTCTCTGTCTCTCTCTCTGTCTCTATGTCTCTGTCTCTCTCAGGCCATCAGACAGACAGACAAAAGAATCTCCCTGTCTGTACTGTACATTCCAGACTAAATCCCTTAGGTATTTTTCCCTCAGTCTGGTCTTTTCCTGAACAGCTGTGTTGGATGGCAGTGACTGTCAACAGTGTTGGCCTTTTATACATCGTTAGCCATCTGTCTGTCTGTCTGTCTGTCTGTGTAGCTGTGTGTGTCTGTCTGTCTGTCTGTCTGCCTGTCTGTGTGTCTGTCTGTCTGTCTGTCTGTGTCTGTCTGTCTGTCTCCCTATCTGCTTGTCTGTCTGTCTGTCTGTCTGCCTGCCTGTCTGTCTATTTGTCTATCTGCCTGTTTGCCTATCTGTCTGTCTATCTTCCAGTCTGTCTGTTTGTCTGCCTATCTGCCTGTCTGTCTGTTTGTCTATCTGTCTTTTTGCCTATCTGTCTGTCTGCCTGTCTGTCTGTCTGGTCTTTTCCTGTGTTGGATGGCAGTTACTGTCAACTGTGTTAGTTTTTTACACATCATGAGCCATCTGTCTGTCTGTCAGTCTTTCTATCTGTCTGTTTGCCTATCTGTCTGCCTGCCTGTCTGTCTGTCTGTCTGTCTGTCTGTCTGTCTGTCTGTCTCTCTCTCTCTCTCTCTCTCTCTCTCTCTCTCTCTCTCTCTCTTTCTCAAGCAGACAGACACACAGAGGCACAGACAAAAAGGTACGCAGAGAGAGAGAACTCTGAACTCTGAACGTGTTTAATATGTACATTGGCCTTAGGACACAATACACGGAGAGAGAGAGAGAGAGAGAGAGAGAGAGAGAGAGGTGAGAGGAGAGAGAGAAAGAAAGAGAGAGAGAGAGAGAGACAGACAGACAGACAGACAGACAGACAGACAGAAAGAGAGAGAACAATTTTTGAACTTTTTTTATTTTTCAGAGGGTAATAGATTAAGCTTTACATCCTTTTTTTGCATCTATCCCTCGAAAAAAATAATTAGGGCAAAATATGCACACACAGAGACAGACAGACAGAGACAGAAAGAGGCAGACAGACAGACAGACAGAGAAAGAGACACACAGAGACAGAGATTCCTCTCAAGGCAAACATACTCAGACAACACAGCCCAAAACAGACTGACAGAAAGACGGACAGATAAAATGTGTGTTGGTTTTTCCTGACCAGACGTACGTGATGACTATCATCATTAGCCATGTTTGTCTTCCGTTCCATCCTTCCTCCTCCTCCTCCCTCCTCCCTCCTCCTCCTCCCTCCCTCCCTCCCTCCCACAACATCAACCATCTTCCTCCTCCCAACTCTTCTCTTCCTCCCACAACTCAACTATCTTCCTCCTCCTCCTCTTCCTCCTCCTCCCTCCCACAACATCAAGCATCTTCTTCCTCCTCCTCCTCCCACAACATCAACCATCTTCCTCCTCTCCTCCTCCTCCTCCTCCACCATCCCACAACATCAACCATCTTCCTCCTCCTCCTCCTCCTTCTTCCTCCCACAAGATCAACCATCTTACTCGCCCCTTCTCCTCCCTCCTCCTCCTTCCTCCCACAACATCAACCATCCTCCTCCTTAACATATAAATAAAAAATAAAAGCTAAAAACTCACTCTCACTACTACTACTACTACTACTACTACTACTACTACTACTACTACTACTACTACTACTACTACTACTACTACTTCTACTACTACTACTACTAAATAATAATAATAATAATAATAATAATAATGATAATAATAATAATAATAAATTAATTTATATAGCGCTGAATCTTGTAAAAGAACAATCAAATCGAAGCGCTTGCACTCAAATCATTTACACGCATGCAACTCTCCTTAAACATAATGAACAACAGATTTCAAATCCATGCGCGCGCACGTACGCACGCACGCACACACACACACACACACACACACACACACACACACACACACACACACACACACACACACACACACACACACACACACTCGCGAACACACATAGGAGGTGAAAGATGCTGTTGAAAATTAGGGACAGATATGTGGGGGAAAGTCTCAGGTAGGAAATAAGTGTGTTTTGAGGCTGGATTTGAAGGTATCAAGAGAAGGCTTTTGGCGAAGTGAAAGAGGGAGGTCATTCCAGGTGGATGGACCAGAAACAGAGAAGGAGCGACGACCAACAGTGGTTTGTTTGAATCTGGGTGTTGGAAAGCACAAAGTATCTGCGGCTGAACGAAGGGAACGGGATGGAGTGTACAGGTGAAGACAGTTACTACTACTACTACTCCTCCTTTCCTCTACTACTACTACTACTACTACTACTACTACTACTACTACTACTACTACTACTAGTAGTAGTAGTAGTCGTAGTGGTAGTAGTAGTAGTGCTGCTACTACTACTACTACTCCTCCTACTCCTACTACTACTACTACTACTACTACTACTACTACTACTACTACTACTACTACTACTATTTCTTATTCTTATTCCTTTGCTGCTGCTGCTGCTGCTGCTGCTGCTGCTGCTGCTGCTTCTTCTTCTTCTTCTTCTTCTTCTTCTTCTTCTTCTTCTTCTTCTTCTTCTTCTTCTTCTTTCTTCTTCTTCTTCTTCTTCTTCTTCTTCTTCTTCTTCTTCATCCTCCTCCTCCTCTCCTCCTCCTCCTCCTCCTCCTCCTCCTCCTCCTCCTCCTCTTCTTCACACTCCATCACTCTCACTCACTCACCCTCTCCAACTCTTTGTGTCCACCCACCCACCCACCCAAAACCCACCCACCGACCCACCCTATCCAGGTCCCCCAGAACCTCCAGAAGACGTGGAGGTCGTCGCCTGCATCGGCCGCACAGCCCAGCTCCGCTGGGACAAAGGCCAGGACCACGGCAGTGACATCCTTCGCTACCTCGTGCAGTTCAACACCTCGGACAGCCCTGATCAGTGGCACGACTACTTCGAGCCCTTCACCACCGTGGTGTCTCCCAGAGCCAGCGTGGAGTTGCCTCCCTGGGGCACCTACGCCTTCCGGGTCAAGGCCGTGTCGGAGCTCGGGGTCAGCAAGCCCAGTCACGTGACGGCCAAGACGTGTACCACTCCGCCGGAGAGGCCGGACACTAACCCTAAGAACGTCCGGACGCGGACCCATGTGAAGAACTTGTTGGTGGTGGAGTGGAACGTGAGTTGGGATGGATAGGTAGATAGATAGATAGATAGAGGACTAAATAAGGGTGGTTTGGGTGGTTTGGTTGGTGGTTGGTGGGGGGGAGGAGGGGTTGGGGGTTGGTGGTGGGTGGTGGGAGGGGGGTGTAGGGGTGTGGTGTGGGTGGTGGTGGGGGGGGGTTAGTGTGGTTGTGTGGTTGTGTAGGGGGAGGGGGTATGGTGTGTAAGGGTGTGTGTGTGTGTATGGGTGTAGTGTGTGTGGTGGGTGTGTGTGGTGTGTGGTTGTGTGTGTGTGTGTGTGGTGTGTGTGTGTGTGTGTAAGCGGTGTGTGGTGTAAGAATATATAAAATATATAATACAGTACAGTATAGTATAACATAACATAACGTAACATAGTATAGAATAATATAATATGATATGATATGATATAATGTAATATAACATAATATGGTATAGTATAATAAAATATAACAAAATATGATATAATATAATATGATATAGTATAGTATAATATAATATGACATGATATGATATGATATATTAAAATATAATATAATATGATATAATGTAATACAGAACAATGCAATGCAATGCAATGTAATATTACATTATATTATATGATAAAATATGATATAACAAAGAATAATATAATATTGCACATTACAATGCAGTTCAATACAACACACCATAGCACAATACATACCATACAACAGAACACAACACCAAACAACACGATACAATACAACACGATTCAATACACACACAGACAGAACCACACAGTCACACACAAAAACACACACACACACACACACAAACACACATAGACAAATACAGACAGACGGACAGAGAGATACAAAAACACCCTTACTACTAAATCATTCATGTCACATGGCTCACACACACACACTCACTCTCTCTCTCTCTCTCTCTCTCTCTCTCTCTCTCTCTCTCTCTCTCTCTCTCTCTCATCTCCACATCACACACCACCACACCACACACACACACACACACACACAAGCAGACAGACAGACGGACAGACAGACACCAAAACACCACTAACGACTAAATCATCATGTCAATGGCTCACTCTCTCTCTCTCTCTCTCTCTCTCTCTCTCTCTCTCTCTCTCTCTCTTCTCACACACCACACACACACACACACACACACACAGCACACACACACACACACACACACACACACACACACACACACACACACACACACACACACACACACACACACACACACACACAACAGTCGTCTAATATCACTAGAAGTGAACAGACGTAAAAATTGAAGTCAACAACAACACAACACACACACACCACACTCACTCACACACACACACACACACACACCACACACACACACACACACACACACACACACACACACACACACACACACACACACACACACACACACACACACACACACACACACACACAGCACGCACGCACGCACGCACGCACGCACGCACACACACACACACACACACACACACACACACACACACAAGTTATATTCAGACAGTAGGCGAAGCGTGAGATTAGGCGACTAACGACCTGTGACGATCCAATCACATGAAACATTCATTCCATTTGTCACTGTGCTGCCACTGACACCTGGAGTGTATTTGTTTCTGGATGGGAGCGTGTGTGGAAGGGGGGGAGGAGGGGAGAAGAGGTGATAGGGTGTGTGTGGGGGTGGGGTGATGGGGGACGGGGTTGGGGTGGGAGGGTGTGTGTGTGGGATGAGGGTGTGGGGGGTAGTGGGTGGATGAGTGGGTTGGTGGTTGTGGTGGTGGTTGTGGTGTGTGGTGGTGTGTGTGTGTGTGTGTGTGTGTGTTGTTGTGTGGTGTGTGTGTGTGTCTGTGTGTGTGTGTGTGTGATGTGTGTTGTGTGCGTGGTGTTATGTATGTAGTCTGTATGCATGTATGTATTCTTTTATGTATGTATGTTTTCTTTTATATCGAGGATAATGGAATAAGCACTTATGTGGGGGGTTTTTACATCAAGTCCCCGTGTGTATGCAGTTTTGTAAATTTAGTCATCCGTTACCACCGGCACACAATGGCCTACTCTTACGAAAAGCGGAACAGGATTTAACGTGTGCGCAAGATGTTCTGTGTGCGTACGCACACGGGGCCTCGGTTTATAGTCTCATCCGAAGGACTTTTGGGGAGAGCGGAGTCTGTACACTAATGTTAACTCCAGGAGAAAATATCCCCTTGAGCGGGAATCGAACCCTGGTCGTCAGATTGCGAGTGCAATGTTCTAACCACCAGGCTATCCCGTCCCCCGTGTGTGTGTGTGTGTGTGTGTGTGTGTGTGTGTGTGTGTGTGTGTGTGTGTGTGTGTGTGTGTGTGTGTGTGTGTGTGTGGTGTGTGTGGTGTGTGTGGTGGGGTTAGGGGTGTAGTAAGTGTGTGTGTGTAAAGTGGGTGAGTGGTGTCGTGTGGTGTGGTGTGGTGTGTGGTGTGTGTATATGTGTGTGCTTCATCAATACTTTGGTCGTTGTAGGCGCTATGATGATAATTATTGTTTTCATGTGGTGATGATGATGAGATGATGAGGAGGAGGAGGAGGAGGAGGAGGAGGAGGACGACGACGACGACGACGACGACGACGACAACGACACAAAAAGCGCGACTCCTCCACATTTAATTAATCAATCAACCTTTTTTTTCTTCTCTTCCTCCCCTCCCCCCCCCCACACACCCACACCTACCCACCGACACACTCCTACACCCCGCACCCCAACCCCACCCATACCCCCAACACGTACAAACCCCATCACCGCCAAAACCCATCCCCCATCCCCCACCCGCTCCCACACCCACACACCCACCCCACACAACACCCATCCCCCACACTCAACCACCCCCACCCCCACCCACACCCCCCCCTACCACCCACCCCACACCCCCCCAAACACCCCCCTACCACCACCCAACAACCCACCCCCACACCCAACCCAACCCCACCCACCACCACCCCTACACCCCATCCATACCCCACCCCCCCCACACCCACCACCTCCACCCAAACACACCCAACCCCCAAACACACCCCATCCAAACACCCCCAAACCCCCCCCCAACACCACCCCCCAACACCCCACACCCACACCACCACCCACCCAACCCCACCCCAACACACCCAAAAACCCCAACCCCCCCCCAAACACCCCCAACACCCCCAACCCAACCCTAACCCCACCCCCACACCAACACATCCCTACCACACACCCTACCCACAGCTCATGGACCGGCTTCATTACAACGGGCCGGGCTTTCAGTACCTGGTCAAATGGCGCCGGAGGGGAAGTTTAGACTGGGAGTCATCCACGGTGGAGGACCCGGCGCAGACGCAGTTCCAGCAGGAAGTGCCGGGGGTCTTCGGGCTGTACGAGGTGCAGGTCCTGGCCGTCAACGACATGGGCCTGAGTCACCAGCCTCCTTTCGTCTACATTGGACGATCTGGAGAGGCCGGTATGTCTGGGTGGATGGATGGATGGATGGATGGATGGTGTGATGTGGTATGGTATGGTATGGTATGGTATGGTCTCAGTCACCAGCCTCCTTTCGTCTACATTAGACGATCTGGAGATGCTGGTATGTGTGGATGGATGGATGGATGGATGGATGGATGGATGGATGGATGGATGGATGGATGGATGGATGGATGGGTATAGTATGGCCTGAGTCACCATCCTCCTTTCGTCTACATTGGACGATCTGGAGAGGCTGGTATGTATGGATGGATGGATGGATGGATGGTTGGGTGGATGGATGGATGGTGTGGTGTGGTGTGGTGTGGTGTGGTGTTGTGTTGTGTGGTGTGGTGTGGTGTGGTGTGGTATGGTATGGCCTGAGTCACCAGCCTCCTTTCGTCTTCATTGGACGATCTGGAGAGGCCGGTATGTTGGGTGGATGGATGGATGGATGGATGATGTGATGGTGTGGTGTGGTGTGGTGTGGTGTGGTATGGTGGTGGGTAGGTTGGTGGTATGGTGTGGTGTGGTGTGGTGTGTATGGTATGGTATGGTCTCAGTCACCAGCCTCCTTTCGTCTAATTGGACGATCTGGAGAGGCTGGTATGTGTGGGATGGATGGATGGATGGTGGTGATGGAGATGGATGGATGGATGGATGGTGTGGTGTGGTATGTGTATGGTGTGGATGGATGGATGGATGGATGGTGGTGGATGTGGGTGGTGGATGGATGGATGGATGGATGGATGGATGGTGTGGTGTGGTGTTGTGTGGTATGGTATGGCCTCAGTCACCAGCCTCCTTTCGTCTATATGGACGATCTGAAGAGGCTGGTATGTGTGGGTGGAGGGATGGATGGATGGTATGGTTGGTATGGTGTGGTATGGTGTGGTTGGTGTATGGTAGTGTGGTGGTATGGTTTATGGATGGGTATGGTATGTAGGTATGGATGGGATGGGATGGATGGATGGTGGATGGGGATGGATGGTATGGTGGATGGATGGATGGATGGGGATGGATGGTATGGGTGGATGGATGGTTTGGGATGGGGATGGGGTGGATGGATGATGGATGGATGGACACATGGATGGATGGATAGGATGGATGATGGATGGATGATGGATGGATGGATGGATGGATGGATTGTGATGTGATGTGATGGATGGGATGGGATGGGATGGTTATGGTAGGGTTGGTAGGGTAGGGTATGGTAGGGTAGGGTATGGTAGGGTTAGGGTAGGGTAGGGTTTATGGTATGGTAGGGTATGGTATGGTATGATTGAGGGATTCATGGTGTTGGTGGATGGATGGATGGAGGGAGGGAGGGAGGGATGAAGAGAAGAAAGGAGGGAGAGACAAAACACAAAAACCTATTGTACATCTTATATAATTATATAGATATATGTATATAGATATATATATTCATTCTTTCCCTTATCTTTCCTTCCTTTTTTTCTCATGTATTTCTTTCTCTCTTCCCCTTTTTTTTGTTGTCCTTCCTATAATACCCTTCCGTCTTTCCTGTCTTTCTTCCTTTCTTTCATCCATTCTTTTTCTTTCTTTCCTTTCCTTTCTTTCGTTCTTTCTGTCATTCATGTCTTCGTTCAAATGTTCCACAGAGCCCGTTGTCAGCCCTAAAGACTTTCGCTTGAACCCAAACCACCCCCCAGAGGCGCATAAGGCATATTTCATCTGGGAGGCGGTCAACACCTCTCTTCGTCTGGTCAACGGCAAATTTCGCGGCTACAAGGTAATGTGTTGCGCCCCCTTGGGTTTCATTCTATGTCTGCGTATGTCTTTGCCTGTACACTCCTTCCCGCTGTTCTCAATCTCTTTCAATCCACCATTTATTGTTTGATTGCCCAATCCTAACTGACCTGTTTAAAAGGAGAGAGGAATAGATATTCCTAAAAAAAAAAATATGTCACTGTTCAAGAAGTTTTATATGACTCTCAGCAGTTCATAACATCAGTTGCTGATATTGTATATTCTTCCCCTAGTAAGACCTCTACTGTAGACAGTTGTGAGAATATAAATATACATACCTGAGAGAGAGAGAGAGAGAGAGAGAGAGAAGAGAGAGAGAGAGAGAGAGAGAGAGAGAGAGAGAGAGAGAGAGAGATGTTGGTTTGAATGAGGGTGTGTCCTTATCACCTAGTAGTGAATGGACATTAAACAAAAACAAACATCAAACAAACATCCCGCTCTCTCCGCTCTGCTGCAGATACCTTGTGCTTACGAATACCTAGATTCAACCAGTCCACCGTTGGCTGTCGCTCTTTCTCTGTTTCTGGTCCATCGATTTGGAGTGGCCTCCCTCTATCCCTTCGCCAAAAGCCTTCTTATGAAGCTTTTAAATCCGGCCTCAAGACACATTTATTTCAATTCTAAGATTTTCCCCTCTTGTTCATTTCATTTTTGTCCCTGCCCTCTACAACAGCCCAAAACC
>CM054146.1:23831550-23834050 GCA_028751875.1 Rapana venosa
ATCGTAGTTGGCATAGAGCAAATCATAATAATATATCAGAATCATGACAGGGGCAATGAAGTCTACACCAATCAACAAAATGGAAGAAGTGACTGGCATTCCACCCTATCTACAAGAAGAGAACAGAAGGCATTGATACAATCAAAGAAATACGAGTGCACTACAGATCACCCAATGAAGACAAGGATAAAACAACTATCCTCAGGCAGGCTAAAGCGATCTAGCTTTGCCCTTGAAACTAGAGGCCTAATAGGAAAATACCAAGCAAAGCTTCCAGACCATGTCAAACCTTTCTCTTTCTCTCTTGACACACCACCATGGGAAGAAAGAAGAACCAATACCAAAGTAAATACCTCTGTCTCCCACATAACAACTTAAAATGAGCAGAGTGAAATTGTGAAAAAGACTCTCACACTAGCCATGTTGGAAGAAAGATACCCCCAAGAAAGCTGGATTCACATATACACTGATGGATCAGCAACTGATGCTGTCAAGTGTGGAGGTGCAGGGGTCTACATACAGTACCCTAGTGGAGAATGGCAGGCTGAAGCTATTCCAACAGGCCTGCATTGTACTAACTACAAGGCTGAAGTAGAAGCCCTGATCCATGCAGCAAATGTCATCAACAGCAGAGTGGACAACAACACCCAAGTCGTCTTCCTGACCGACGCACTCTCTGTGCTGCAGTCCTATAATGCCGGACAACTGAGAGATCTGGAGAAGGCACTGCACAGCCTTAACGCCTTACGCATAGAGCTCCTGTGGATCCCCTCCCACCGCGGCATGAAAGGAAATGAACAAGCAGACAAGATGGCCAAAATAGGGGCAAGAGAGGAGCAAGAGAACAATCCTGTCAACCTAATGGAGATGAAAACCATCATCAAATCTCTCTTCAGATCACCACTCAAATCAGACCCTTATCACCAGCTTTCACGACAAGCACAGGTGGTCATTTTCAGACTACGCACAGGGCACAACAGGCTGAATATTCACCTCCACAGAAAATTGAAAATTGCACCATCTGCTATGTGCCCCTGTGGAGAAGAAGAACAGGATACGGCCCACATCCTACAAGACTGCAGGACTCTCCAGACGCTAAGGCTGGAAGTGTGGCCTGAGCCCACGCCTCTGGAGCAGAAACTATACGGCACGGTGGATGACCTGCAGGCAACTGCTGAATTCCTCAGAAGATCTGGTCTCACAACATAACCCAGGCAACGCAAAGAAGAAGATAATAATATATCGATGGATTCAAGATTTACACAGGTAGTGATCTATTACGCTTATGTTCATGTGTGTCTGTTTCATGATTGAAAATTTTGGGCCGACACGAACTTACATCGAAAGAAAAGGTTGTGCATAGATGACTCATTCCAATGTCTATTTTAAGACCTGTTCTTCATCTCGCGGGTTGTGACTTTTTTTTTCCCTTTTCATGTGGAAACGTTTCTGTTCTCTCTGTCTCTGTCTGTCTCTGTGTGTCTCTGTCTGTCTCTCTGTCTCTGTCTCTGTCTGTCTCTATCTCTCACTGTCTCTCTATGTCTATGTCTGTGTTGTTGTTGTTTTGTCTTCAGTTTAACGTCTGTTCACTCTTAGTGATATTAGACGAGTCTGTCCGTGTGTGTTTGTTTGTTTTGTTTTGTTTAATGTCTATTCACTACATGGTGATTTAGACACACCCGCATTCACACCAAAGTACCTATTATTACACACCGCATCTCTCTCTCTCTCTCTCTTTTTCTTTCCCCTACACGCACCCACATCCACACACACATAAGTATATAAATATATACATATATATAAATATATATATATGTATATACATATATATAAATATATATATATATACATATATATTATATATATATATATATATATATATATATATATATATATATATATATATATATATATATATATATATATAAATATATTATATGTAATTACAGTAAAGGTTTTACAGGTGAAGAATATATGACTTCAGCAACTGACACTATGAATTGCTGAGAGTCATATAAAACTTCTTGACTAGTGGCATATTTCTTATGAATATCTAAACCTCTCCTTTTATACATGTCAAGAAGAATTGGGCAATCAAACAACAAATGGTGGACTGAAAGTGGAATAGAACAACAACATGTTACATTTTTTGAATATTTAGTATTCCATGCATTTAATCTCAGTTTATGTATTAGAATTTCTAATTTCCGTGGGCAAGGAAACTGTTGATAATGTTTTTCTATAATCTTTGAATGTATGCATTTCATTAACTTAGAATGAATTTCATAAGACGACAATGCAAGATTAGAATCAAACACTTCAGTACTGTATTCAGAGGCACCTTGTTTTGCCAAAGAATCAACCAGCTCATTCGAATAAATTCCACAATGAGAGGGGATCCAGCAAAAAGTTATGCCGATGCCTCTGCTTGCAATAGAATGTATCAGGAATTTTATCTCAAATACAATATCATTCCTTATTTTACCATGCCATGACTTTA
>CM054146.1:23836550-23844050 GCA_028751875.1 Rapana venosa
TTCTTATCCAACTTTGAAACCTATGAGCCAAGTCTATTAGTTTGTTTACTTTTCTGGGGCGGGTGATTTTGTTCAGAAAAAACAACAACCTGACAAAGCTTTGTGTGCTAACAGCATAATATATTTCACGTAATATATACATGGAACTATTTTGGGTCACTCCAAAACTTAGATAAACGTTCAGGTCTATTTTCAGCAAGAATCATAAAATATGTTACACCTAAGTGTTCCAGACAAACAATGCTGAAAGTTCTGCTTTTATTGTTCTTTCTTTAAAGTATAACAGACGTCATGTGATATGTAATGTCGTCATTTCTGTTGCTGTAAAGGTTTGATTACGAAAGAATAATACATCTTACGTGACACACGCGTTCCTGTTCTAAATCGATTCGGATTCAAATGGTTTACTGCAGTATCTCCCACTGCAAAGAGAATGTTAGGGAGGGGGGGGGGGGGGGTGCTGGAAGGCAATATTTTTAAAGTTGCTGAAATTTGAAGTTAGGAAGTATATATTTTCCGTTTGCGGTCTAGATCCAGTTTTGTTACGTAAAATCTTTTTATTGCCTTTATTTTGGGTCGCGTTTTCATGCATGTACATAAGGAACAATGTGTTAAGCTGGGTATGACAAAAATTCCAGTTTCCTTTGTTTTGTTTGGTTGGTTATTTTTGGTTGTTGGGGGTTTTTCGGAGGGAGGGGGGGTGGGCTGGACCAGGTTCGCGCAGTTGAAGGCCTTAACCCAGTTAGGGACAAGACACGATTTAACGCTACATATACAAACATGCCCAGTATACATCTCGTCACCTGGAGTGGGAATAACTCCGCCAGGCTTATCTTGCCTACAAACACATACACCGTCTGAAAAATTTCGGTGCTGTGCTCTTCTGACTTCTCAGGAAGTTTAAGGAGATCTCGAGCCGAGTCAGTGGCAGTTCTACTCGCTTACTGACACAGGGGAAAATGACAGGCAGGCCTGAGTGCGAAGAGATGGTAGCACAGTACAGGTAAAGGTGCTCCCCTAACCTCTTGTATGTCATTTGGGGAGCGAGGTGTCGGAGACCTCAGCTTCTCCAGGGGTTAGCGTATTGAGGAAGGCGTCCATCTCCTCTCCTTCGCTGCTTTACCTTCCCTTGCTCCTAAAGAGGGCAGGTACCCATTTACAGATCAATAATGATTATTGATGGTTAAGCAAAATGGAAGCGGTAATCACAGTTACAAAAACAGAGCCGAATATATGGTCTGAATAATATTTCAATACACTAGCACTCACTGGCCGACATTTTGGATGTCGGTGTTATTTTAGCTACTTGCGATAATTTGGAGATTTTATTTTAGCATCTATTTGGCCAGAGATTATGCAACTCAAATCTTCATTACAGTAGGCTCATGATGCATGGTCATGTTGTTTATGTATATTTACCACACACACAAAAAGCATGATTAAAAATTTAGACCCAAATTCCAGAATTTTACTGGAAAATTGCATAGACTTGTTGTAAAGTCTTTTCGCTCTTTTTCTTCTTTTTTTTCGGGGTGGTGGTGGGAGGTGTCATTAAAACTTTGATTTGTGAATACTCATCAACATGTTATAACGTTGTTTCGTTCGGTTGTGTTGTTACTGCATTGTTTATTTCCAAAACAATTATGCATTTTTCGTGTTGATATGACGCGTTGATTTTGGTAGTTGTGTTTACTGAAACTGGACTCTTTGTGGTAACTCGTGTGTTTAGGTATTGGTATGTTATTGTTATGATATAGTTTTGTTAGCTGATATTTGGGTGCTGACTGTTGAAACTCATTGATTTGATTGATTTACTCATTCATGTTATGAGCATTCTACCATGTTGTGTTACGTTTGTCTTGTCACGGGAGACAACTTTAGTGTTTGAATAGAAGTGTTACAGTTGTTTCCCTTCGATCTCACGATCAACATAACAGAGTTGTGTGAGTGGTTTATTTCCCTTTATGTAGCTGAAGTTTCGTTTTCTCTGTCAAACTGTCTGTCTGTTTTATCTGTCTGCCTGCCTGTCTGTTTTTTCTGTCTGCCTGTCTAAATTTGAAGACTATATTCGTGTGCTTATGTTTTTGATTAATTGGCTATTATCTCATTAAATCAATATTATTATTGTTATGATTATCATCGTTATTATCATTATCATAATTAGTACTAGTATTAGAACTAGCATTATTGTTACTTTATTATTATTATTATTATTATTATTATTATTATTATTATTATTATTATTATCTGATGTTGCAGTTGCCTCGTGATGTTGTCTCTAAATTTATTCGTTTATTTCTGTGATAAACAATCGAAACAGGTAGATACAATTATTTCGTGGTTGCCTTTTGTTTCGCTTTGACGTTATTGTTTGATTGCTAGCTTTTTATTCCCTTGACATAAACTGTCTCGACTGTTTTGTGTTATGCAGAGCCCTTATTTTGATAACCAAACTATCAGTCCTTCAGTTCCGATATTATTGTAAGTCCTTTCTAGACTAAAAGCAATACGATCGATGTATATAATGATATGAAGCTAATCCTTGATAAATTGATTTCTTGATAACTAAAGCGTCATTCCTTATGCTACATATTACTTATTGTTTCCTTTGTTGTTGTTGTTGTTGTTGTTGTTTTGTTATTATGCTTCAAAGATGTCATGAAAATGACATTATAAACGGATACACAATGGGTTTGGGTCTTTTTATTTGGTTTATTATGTATCTGGGTTTTGTTTTCCTGGGGGTTTTTTAGGGGGTAGGGGGGTTCTGTTTGGTTTAGTTTTGTTGATGGGGTTTTTTGTTTGTTTTTTTTGTAAGTTTTTTTTTTGGGGTGGTGTTTATTTTTGGGGGGTGTTGGTTGGTTTTGTGTGTGTGTGTTTTTGGAGGGGGAGGGCTTCTTTTTGTGGAATGTTTTGTTTTTGTTTGTTTTCCTTTGGGGGGGGGGGGGGGGGTCGTCTTCGTCATGTTGTTTTTGCTTTGGTTTGTGTTGGGGATTTTCTTTGGAGGGGGGAGGAGGAGTGGGGACATTGTTAGATTATTTAGATAAATCATATTTTTGTTATTGTGTATCATGTGTTGTGTAGCGTCTGCGCATCATTTCGCTGTATCGGTATCTCTCAACTATTTTGTAAGACCAGTTCCCTAGAAGGTAGATGTGTTTTTTTGCAGTCATATACTTGCATTATAGATTCTTCGTGATCAAAAAAAAAAAAGTGTATACATATGTGTGTGGTGTGAGGTCAGTCGTCTGGTTATTTGTGTGCTCTTTCCCTGTCCGTCTGTCTAATGTCTGTCTGTATGTCTAATGTCTGTCTGTCTGTCTGTCTATTGTCTGTCTGTCTCTCTATGTCTGTCCGTCTGTCTATGTCTGTTTGTCTGTCTGATGTCTGTCTGTCTGATGTCTGTCTGTCTGATGTTTGTCTGTCTGACTGATGTTTGCTGACTTCTGTCTGTCTGATGTCTGTCTGTATGTCTAATGTCTGTTTGTCTGTCTGTGTGTCTTTCTGTCTGTCTGATGTATGTCTGTCTTTCTGTCTGACTGTATGTCTCCCTGATGTCTGTCTGTCTTTCTTTCTGTTTGTCTGATGTCTTTCTGTCTGTCTAATGTCTGTCTTAAGTCTAATGTCTGACTGATGTCTTTCTGTCTGTCTGTCTGATGTCTGTCTGTCTGTCTGTCTGATGTCCTGTCTGTCTGTCTGTCTGTCTGTTTGTCTGATTTCTGTCTGTCTGTCTAATGTCTGTCTATATGTCTAATGTCTGTCTGTCTGTCTGTATGTCTTCCTGATGTCTGTCTTTCTGTCTGACTGATGTCTGTCTGTCTGATGTTTGTCTGATTTCTGTCTTTCTGTCTAATGTCTGTCTATATGTCTAATGTCTGTTTGTCTGCCTGATGTAAGTCTGTCTAGCTGTCCGTTTGTCTGTCTGTCTGTCTGATGTTTGTTGATGTCTGTCTGTCTAGCTGTCTGTTTGTCTCTCTGTCTGTCTGATGTCTGTCTGTCTGCCTGTCTGTTTGTCTGTCAAGTATCTGTCTGATACCTGACTTTGTCTGTGTCTCTTCATTTGTGTATGATACTCCCCTTCTCTCTCTCTCTCTCTCTCTCTCTCTCTCTCTCTCTCTCTCTCTCTCTCTCTCTCTCTCTCTCTCTCTCTCTCTCGTTTGTTCGTTTGCGTTTTTAGTGTTTTTTGTTCTTTCTTTCTTTCTTTATTTCTTGTTTGTGTGTGTGTGTGTGTGTGTGTGTGTGTGTGTGTGTGTGTGTACGTACGTTTGTTCACTCGTTTCTTTTCATTTATAATAATAATAATAATAATGTATGGAATTTATATAGCGCTGAATCTTGTAAAGCAACAAATCAAAGCGCTCAGATTTGAATTCGGGCTGCTCTCCCCGGGGAGAGCGGGAGAACGCGTCGCCACTTAGCGCTGCGCCACCCTTTCACCCTTTTTTTTTTTTTTTTTTTTTTCTGCAGCTGTATTTGTTTCCCTATCAGAGTGGCTTTTTTCTAAGAATTTTGCCAGGGACAACTCTCTTGTTGCCGTGGGTTTTTTAATTACGTGCGCTAAATAATTACGTGTAACACACGGGACCTCGGTTTATCGTCTCATCCGAAAGACTAGCGCCCAGACCACCACTCATGGTCTAATGGATGGGGGAAAAATTTCCGGTCCAAACGGGGTACGAACCGCCGCACACTTCAGACCCGGACTTTTCGCTTTCTAGACAGGCGCGTTACCTCTAGACCACCGATCCATTTATGTCTCTGTAGTGTGGGGTGTGTTGTTGTTGTTGTTTTGTTGTAATGTTAGCTGAAAGAGAATCATTGTATGCGTTCCGTTTGTTTGTGGGCGATTGATGTTAATATGTTGACTTTGTTTGTTAGCGTTGTCGGAAGCTGTACTGGGGTTTTTGTTTTGTTTTGTTTTGTTTTGTTGACCTTTTTTGCAAGGTCACAAATGACGCTAGTTTTATTTCAGTCAGTAGAGAAATCGAACAAAATAAAGATTAATTTCTGAAACTCTGGGTATGTGTAAGTGATGAGTGAGTGTGTGTGGTGTGTGTGTGTGTGTGTGTGTGTGTGTGTGTGTGTGTGTGTGTGTGTGTGTGTGTGTGTGTGTGTGTGTGTGTGTGTGTGTGTGTGTGTGTGTGTGTGTGTGTGTGTGTGGTGTGTGTGTGTGTGTGTGTTGTTAGGGTGTGTGGGTTTGCGTGTGTGTGTGTGTGTGGGTGTGTTGTTAGGGTGTATGTGTGAGGGGGGGGAGGGTATGTGTGTGAGTGTGGGTGTGAATGTGTGTGTATGTGTGAGCGAGTGAGTGAGTGTGTTCGTGTGTGTGTGATTGAGTGTGTGTGTGAGTGCGTGTGTGTGTATGTGTGAGTTTATGTGTTCGTGTGTGTGAGTGTATGTGTTCGCGCGCGCGCGTGCGCGCGTGTGTATGTGTTTATGTGTGTGTGTGTGTGTGTGTGTGTGTGTGTGTGTGTGTGTGTGTGTGTGTGTGTGTGTGTGTGTGTGTGTGTGTGTGTGTGAGTTTATGTGTGTGAGTTTATGTGTGTGAGTGAGTGAGTGTGTGTTGGTTTGAAGTTGTTGTTGTTGTGTGTGTGTAACTGATGTGTGTGTTTGTATATCTGTATGTATGTGTGTAGGTGGGAGGGTCTATGTATGTATGTGTGACAGAAAGAGACAGAGAAAATTAAACACGCACGACATTCAAGAACTACGAATTCACACACACACACACACACACACACACACACACACACACACACACACACACACACACACACACACACACACAACAAAACAAAACGAAACAAAACAAAATCAACGGTAACTTTTACATTAATTTGTAATAAACGTAACAGGTAAGAAATAACATTATTCTCTTTGATTTTTACCTGTCTCTTTTCCTGTCTCGGAGATTTTGCAGTTTACGACCAAACTCATCTTTTAAAGACAGAAGAAGAAAAAACACTTGAACAAAAGAATAAAATATACCAGGAAGTTAGCAAACAATCCAGAAAAGAAGAAACGTTAGTTATAAAGAAAAGAAAATCAATAAACAAGCTAGTAAACAAACAAGAGAACGAGAGAGGGAGACTCACACACACACACACACATACACACACATACGCGCACACACACACACACACACACACACACACACACACACACACACACACACACACACACACACACACACACACACACACACAGTACGTACGTACGCACGCACACATGCACACACACAGACACACACAGCCTACTGGTCAGAACATTGCTCTCGCAATCTGACAACCCGGGTTCGATTCCCGTTGAAGGGGATATTTTCCCCTTGAGTTAACATCAGTGCAGACTCCACTCTCCCCAAAAGTCCTTCGGATGAGACTATAAACCGAGGCCCCGTGTGCGAACGCACGCAGAACATCTTGCGCCCACGTTAAATCCTGTTCCGCTTTTTGCAAGAGTAGGCCATTGTGTGCCGGTTGGAACGGATGACAAAATTGACAAAACCACATACACACGGGGATTGGGTATAAAAAAGCACATGAGTGCTTATTCCATTATCCTCGATATAAATGAATAAATAAAACAAAATAAATATCTAAAAAATAAACACACACACACACACACGCACGCACGCACGCACACACAGACACACACAGACACACACACACACACACACACACACACACACACACACACACACACACACACACACACACACACACACACAACACACAACACACACACACACACACACACACACACACACATACACACATACATACATACATACATACATACATACATACATACATACATACATACATACATACATACATACATACATTACATACATAATACACACACACATACAGAGGGATAGCAATGGACAGACACACAGACGGAGGTTTCGTTTTCTCAAACTAGGATCAGGGAGAAAGATGGGGAAGAGAGATGGAAAGTGGAGGGTCGTGGAATGGGAGGTGGAGCAGCGAGGGGATGGGGAGGGAAGGGGTGGGTGGGGGGGGGGGGGGGGGGGGGGGGGGGGACGAGAGGGGGCTCAAGTTAATCTAATATACAAGCATTGACTCTTTTATAAATACGCCAGGTAAATATTTAACTCAACTGTTTCCTGAAAGTTGTAAACACACACACATACACATTGTAAACACACACACACACACACATTGTAAACACACACACACACACACACACACACACACACACACATTGTAAACACCACACACACACACACACACACACACACATTGTAAACACACACACACACACAAAGAGAAAGATGTCGGTTAAGGCAGGTAAAAGTTTAATAATCTCTAACGGTTGTAACTGGAAACCATTGTTTTCTTTCCATAGGCAGTTTTCTGTTTCTGGTCCATCTACCTGGAATGACCTCCCTCTTTCACTTCGCCAAAAACCTTTATTTCTTTCTTTTCTTTTATTCTTTTAAATCGAGGATAATGGAATAAGCACATGTGCTTTTTTTCA
>CM054146.1:23849050-23851818 GCA_028751875.1 Rapana venosa
TTAGAAAGTGTTGTTGGGAAAACACAGATCTTTACGTGTTTCTGGTTTTCGATTTTTTTTATCTCTTTCATTCTCTTGATTTCACTGTTTTAGTCTGTCTGTCTGTCTGTCTGTATGTATGTATGTATGTATCTATATATATATATATATATATATATATATACATATATATATATATATATATATATATATAATATATATATATATATATATATGCATGTATGTATTTATGTATGTACGTACGTATGTATGTATGTATGTATGTATGTATGTATGTATGTCTCTACATATACTCACGTACGCGCGCGCGCGCGCACACACACACGCACGCAACGCACGCACGCACGCACGCACGCACGCATGCACGCACGCACACACGGAGAGAGACAGACAGACAGATACACACATATACACACACAGATATCATTTCAGTTTTTCCTCTTTTTTTTCCTTTTTTTTTAAATTATCAACTGGACAACAGAGAAAAGAAGGATAACCACGCTTACTTAACCCTAACCTGATCATGACATTCTGCACTCAACAACACCTTATTTGTGTCATCTCTTTCTTCACTCTTTCTTCACTCTTTCTTTCTTTCGTTTTCTTTTAAATAGAAAACTGGACAAAAGAGCATAGAAGGATATCCAGGCGTACTCCTAATCTGATCATGACCATCTGCACTCAACCACACCTTATTGTGTCCTTTCATTCTTCATTCTTTCTTTCTTTTAATAGAAAAACTGGACAAAAGAGCATAGAAGGATGTCCACGCATACTCCAAAACTGATTATCACATTCTGCACTCAACAACACCCTATTAAAAAGAACAAAAAAACAACATAAAGGGAAAATGTCGGAAATTTTTTTTAACCAAACAAACAGAGAAAACGGTTTTTTGTTCTAAAATAAACAAAACACATACAACATAGCAACAGAGGAATATCCAGGCTTACTAAACCTGACCATAAATCCCACCCAACAACGCCCCACAAAAGAACAAAAAAAACCCAAAAAACAAAAACAAAAAACAAAACTTGGAAATTTGAAAAACAACAAAAGGGAAAAATTTTTTTTTTTTGGGTTTCTAAATTATAAAAAAACAAAAACAACAACAAAACCCAAACGAACTTCGAAATTTTTTCTCTCAACAAACCTTTTTGAAAAAAAAAAAAAAACCAACAACAACAAAACCAACAGGAAAAACTGTCAAATTTTTTTAAAAAAAACCAAACATCAAACAGAGGAAACTTTTTTTTCAAAAATAAAAAAACAAAAAAAAACAGAGAATATCCAGTCCCTTTTTTTTTTTTTCATCCCCTTTTTTTTTTTTTTTTTTAAAGGTTTTTTTTTTTTTTTTGTTCTAAAATGTAAAAAAAACATAAAAACTGAAAGGAGGGTTTCCCCCGCTTACTCAAACCCTGATCATAATATTTGCACTCAACAACTCCTTATTTAAAAAAAAAACAAAAACAGCATAAGAGAAAACTGTGGGAAATTTACAAAAATAAAACAGAGAAAATGGTTTTTTTTTTGTTCTAAAAAAAAACAAAACATTTTGAACATAGCAACAGAAAATTTTCCACGCAACCCCAAACCAGCCATAATTTTCTGCACTCAACAACCCTTTAAAAAGAACAAAAAAAAACCACAAAAAAAACACAACAAAACTGTCCGAAATTTTCTGAAAAAACCCCAAATAAAACAGAAAAAAAACTTTTTTTTTTCTAAAATAAACCCCCCCCCCCCCCAAAAAAAAGAAAGAAAGAAAGAAAAAAAATGCAAAATTATGTTCCACTAACCCACAGCGATGTTGACCAAGGAGTAATGTCTTTATGACGGGTTAAACAAGGGAGTGAATTTGTGCCCATTTTCCCGTTCGATTTTTTTTTTTTTTTTTGTTTAAAAAGAAAGTGTTTGAAACAAGGGGGTAAATTCTCTCTCTCCCCCTTTTCTCTCTCTTTTCTCTCTCTCTCGCTGCTCGCTTCCCTCTCTCCCTCCTTTCTCTCTCTTCTCTATCTCTCTCTCTTCTTCTCCTCTCTCTTTTTTTTCTCTCTCTCTCTCTCTCTCTCTCTCCTTTTTCTCTCTTCTCTCTCGGCCGCGCTCTCTCTCTTCTCCTCCCCTTCTCTTTTCTCACTCTCTTCCTCCCTCCCTCCCCCTCTCGTCTTCTCCTTTTCCCTCCTCTCTCTTCTCTCCCTCTCTCCTCTCCTCTCTCTTTTCCTCCCCCCCCCCTTTCCCCTCTCTCTCTCCCCCTCCCCCTCTTCCTCTCTCCCTGTTCCCTTTCCCTTTTCCCCTTTCTCCTCTCTCTCTCTCTCCTCTCTCTCCTCTCTCTCTCTCTCTCTCTATCTTCAACATCTTCCCCTCCCTCTCTCCGCTTCCTCTCTCTCTCTCGCTCTCTCTCTCTTCCCCCCTCCGTCTCCCTCTCTCTCTCTCCCCCCTCTCTCTCTCCCTCCTCTTCCCCCTTTCTTCTCTTTCTCTCCCTCTTTTTATCTCTCTCTCTCCTTTTCTCGCTCTCTCCCTCCCCCTCTCTCGCTCTCTCTCTCTCTCCTGCTCTCCTCTCCTCCCCTCTCTCTCTCTCTTTCTCTCTCCTCTCACTTTTCTCTCTCTCCTCTCTCTCCTCTCTCTCTCTCTCTCGCTCCCTCTCTTCGCCCCTCTCTCCTCTCTCTCCGCTCCCCTTTTCTCTCTCCTCCCTCTCTCTCCTCTTCCTCTCTCTTCTCCCCTCTCTTCTCTCGCTCCTCTCTCTTTCTCTCTCTTTCCTCTTCCACACAAAC
>CM054146.1:23857318-23868068 GCA_028751875.1 Rapana venosa
GCAGGGACACGTGCCCAAAAAAAAGAAAAAAAAAATAGTGCTTGTTCTATCTTGAAAAAACAAATTAAAGCTTGTTTTTAAATTTTCATACATCTTCTTATGACAAAGAGAATGTAGATATTCCAGACTCATATCGACTTGCCCGACTTGGTGGGATTGAACATACCCCAAGAAAAAGAAAACAAAGGAACAAAATTTGCAAAAAAGCTTTTTGGGAGACAGAAATTATTTCCCCTTGGGATCGTTTTTCGCAACTTAGAGAGTTTTTTGCTAAAGGGCATGGCAAGCGAAATCAAGGCATGTCGATTAAAGAATGAATGAATAAATGAATAAGGATAAACCAACCAACCAACCAACTAATCAATCAAAACGCCGAACGAATAATTAAAATGGATCCTTATTTTTATGTACTTTCATCTGTATTTATCATCTAAAACAAGGGGTTTAAAAAAGCAGCACACAGCACAGCAGTAGGGGTGGTAGCAGTAGTAGTAGTAAAAATAATATAAAAATAAAATAATAAAAAAATAATAACAAGATGGAACTATAAACGCTGAATTTTCCCAAAGTAAAAAATCAAAGCGCTTGCATTCAAATCATCCAAAAACGCATGCAACCAGCCTAAATATCAAGATAAACAAATATCAAATTTATATACAAACCAACTTAGGTGGGGTGGTGGGGGGTGGAAGGCACTTTTGGAAGGGGAAAACAATAACAGGGAAGACCGAGAGAGTATAAGTCGTTTTGACTGTTTTAAAAGAATCAAATAAAGGGGCTTTTGGCGAAGGGGAAGGGGGGGTCTTTTCCATGTGGGGGGGACGGAAACAGAAAAGAGCAAAGGCCAAAACATGGTTTTTTTAAATCTGGGGTCCGAAAGCACGGGGCATCTACAATAAAACAAGGGGAGCGGGACGGATTGTACAGGTGAAGACGTTACAGAGATAAGAAGTGCAGATTTGTGGAGACATTTGAAACAAAGGGGATTATCTTATACTTATTCTTTGTAGACAGGCACCAGTGAAGAGACGCAAAAGAGGAGTGTTTGGTTCAGATTTTAAAGGCAGTAGATGGTGATGCCGGAAAAACCCGCCAAGAAGAATTCAGTTGTCCAGTCGAGGGAAAATGAAGAGGGACAATTTTTTGGATGTTGCTTCAGTAACAGATACTTGCGAATTCCCCTTATGCCCCGTAATTGATAAGCAAGACTGGCGGGGTCGGGGTGAGAATTTTTTCATAGAGAGTGTGTTTCAAGAACCCACCTGATTTTCACAGAGCTGGACAAGGAACCGACGATTGCAAATTCCACTGAAGTCGTTGTGATGGGGGAAATTTATGTTTGGTCCCCATGGCAGGGCTTCCGAAAAAATCGCATTTAGCTGAATTTTTTTTTGAGTCATCCGTTTTAAATGCAAAAGGGCGGGGGGTCATATTTGCAGGGGAAAGGGCAGATTTTCAAGGGTATTGCTACATTGAAGCTGAGTGTCATAGCTAAAATCATACAATATGATGGGGTTTTTATGTGAGTTTTTAATTAAAAATTTGGTGTTAGAGTAGTAAAATATAGTAGTGAGTGGTGGGGTGGTGGGTGGTGGTGGTGGGTGGGTGGTGGTATTGTAGAGTAGGGGTTATTTGTTTGTTGTTGTTTTTTTGTTGTTATGTGGCACAAAGTAATACTAGTAGTTTCGTTGTTTTTTGGTTTTGATGTTGTTTTATTGACCCTTTTTAAAACAGTTTATAACCGTTTTCGTTCCAAAATTTCTGTCTCTTGTGGAAGCCCTTTCCGTTTAAAAAAAAAAAAGTTCGGAGAGGTTATTTTTTCGAAAGCAAACCACATGTTTATCATTCCTCCTTTGTGGGGGAGTGGGGTGGGGGTTTGGTGGTGGTCGCGGGTGGTGTGTGTGTGTGGGTTGGTGGGGTGGTGTGGTTGTGTGGTGTGGTGTGTGTGTTGTGGTTTTGTGTGGTGTGTGTGTGTGTGTGTGTGGTGTATGTGTGGTGTGTTGTTTTAAAAATAAAATAACAACAAAAACAAAACAAAAATTTTTAAATTTCAGTTTTTGCGGGCCCATAGGGATGGAAAAACATTAAACATTATTTTAGTAAGGTGAACCCCTTTTACTTTAAAAATCTAAACTTTTAGTAAGAAAAAATCCAACCTTAAACTAAACTAGGCTAAGTTTCATACAAAGAAGCTCACTTTCAGATTCGATGGAAATTTGTAATAATACAAAGGAATTCATTTTCTTCGCAAAAACAGCAATTTTGGGCATAGAAATAAAAAGGAAAACCTTAAATTTTTGTGGCAGAATGGATCAGAAATGGGTTTTGCCAAAAATAAAATTCCATTTAAAGGAACTTTTGACCTCAAAAACAAAATAGCTCTACGATATTCTAAAGATTCTACTTGACATAAAAAATTTCTCACAAATAATGGGTGATAATCTAAGTAGTGGGGATCTGATAAAGAATCATGCCTTTTTGTTGGTAACATCTGTATTCGTTTTGGAATTATTTCATGAAGGAGAGAATTACACAATTCTGCATTGTCCAAACAAACCCAAACCCGGGGTGCATAAACTCCTAAAATGTGTTACCCAATTTGTTCCCCCTGCTTCACCTGTCTACAAAAATATTGTAAATTGTCGGATATCATGATCGGCTACCCCAAAATTTTTTAGCCAATTTTTTATTACCTGGAACAGGTCCAAAAAGGGGGAAACTGCCACAATCGCCAAGGGGCAAAATGATTTTAACCCCTTGCCGCCCCCCAGGACCATTTTGAAATTTTTTACCTTATTTTTTTCAATATCTTTATCGCTAAAACCCCCAAATTTCGAACCTAGAGGGGGTTGGTTTCACTGTTGTATCAAAAAAACTAAAAACTGTAGATGCGGGAAGATTCTTTAACCTAAGTACAATCTTTGATCCCAGAAACAGCTTTTCAATGCTTTTCCAGAGAATTTCGATACTTTTGACCGTTCAATTTTGACCAAAAACCAAAACCCAGATAAATAACTAGATTCTATTGAAACGTTTTTCTAAATAACACCTTTTTTCAGACTTTTTATAAACCCAAACCCTTTTTTAAAAACGCTTTTTTAGTTTGTCCATTTTACAGAAACCCCCCCATTTCTTACAAAAATTTTTCCAAACAATTGATCTTTTTCTGCAAGTCTACACTAATCAAAAACTAAAGCAATATCATCTGCATCCCATAAGTAAAGTATCCGAGTAGCTCAGCAAATAATCTATGCCTTGATATCTGATCCAAAATGAATCTGATTCTAGTTCAAAATAAAAATCGAATATAATAGGGGACTCAACTCAACCTTGTCTGACCCCAGAAATGCAATCAAAATATTCAAAAAGTGACCCCGACTCTCACAGTGCCTTCACCTTTTGTACATGCTTCGCGTCATAACTTTTATAGGATTCCTTTTTGCGCGCAGAAATAAAAGTTTTATTCTGTCAACACTGTCAAATGCTTTGGAAAAATTAAAAAAAAGAGAAAAACCTACCCCCTTTCTTTGTTAGTACTTTTTTCTAGGATAAGTGAAAAAAAATTTATCATGGGCTGAACCCTTTTGCGAAAACCACCTGTATTAGGAATTAATGTGGCACTTTCACAGAACTTTGTCATCTTTCATTCAGAATTTCTTACAGTTTCCCAAAATTATGTCACAATGAAATCCCTCTATAATTATAAAACATGTGCATGCTACCTTTTTTTATGAAAGGGGAAAAATCACAGCGGTTCCATTTTTGGGTATGTTCCTAAAGAAAACACTGTGTTAAACGAGGCAATAAAAATCGGGCATGAATTTCAGGGGCATGCGGGAAAAAAATCTGACATCAAACCATCAACCAGAAGCCTTAACCCTCTCAGTTTTTAAGACGTATAAACTTCACTCTCATGATATCATCCCCAAGTTGTGAATCAACCAATTTTCAAAATTATGGGGGCGCAATTTCAATTTCTTAGTAAAATTTCTGTTCATCGATGCGTTTTAAAGGGAAAAACATGAAAAAAAATAATCTAGCCATGTGCTGGTGATATTTTCATTTGTTTCTTGGTTTAAAAATGTCGTGTTTTACTCTTCCAAAAGGCTTTTGAGTTCTTACTCATGATAAATCATCAATCCTTTAAAAGTGTTGTTAGTTCAACTTGTTTTCTCTTACACAAGGGTTTGAAACTTTTCTTTTGAGTATAAAAGCATCTAAAACTCCCGAGAGTTTTGGTCAAAAAATCTTCAGTAAGTGTATTTTTAAATTTTTTGCTTTCTTCACAATCAATTCCCACCATGGGGGCTGAGAGTGGTTTTAATTTTTTTTCTTTTGCCTGAATTTCTTTTTTTTAAGCAGCACCGTTAAAGAGATATAAACGTCGCATGCTTCATCAAAACTTCTAAAGAGAGCTGCAGTAAAAAAGTTTAAAACACAATCTGTACACTGTCAAGGAAAATACTTTTAAATAAACCGGCATGTCATCTTTTCCACACGTATTTGATATTTCCCTTAATTCTTTTGTCTTCCCCACATGTTTCTTCATAAGACTCTATAAAAAAGAAATGAAAATTTGGAAAATGATTGATTATATCTACTTTCAACAAACATGCAACGACAATTCAAATAAGGAAAAAGAACAAATGAAATAGTCAACAATACTCTTCCACTGTTTGCAAAAGCAGGTTTTTTCCCTTTCTTTTTCACCCTTGATCTGCCATTACAAAAAATAGCTAAGTAAAAACCTCCACAATTCCAACGACTTTTTACCAAAATATTTACACTTCCGTCTTTTATTTACGGCTAACCAGTGTTATTGTCAGACAACTGGTTTAAAAAACATCAAAAAATTTAATGTGCTTCACCCTAGTCGTGTCAACATCAAAAGATTACCGGTGCCACATTCCTCTCCACTGACAACCAGGGGGGAAACAGGGTACATATTTAACTTCGCTAAAAATTTTCGAGAGTTTTTAAAACCGCCCTATTTTTTCATATATATCATGAGCTTTTTTGGGGGACATAACAAAACAGCAAGAATGTCAGAAAAGGTACTTTTGAAAAACACAGTCCTCGCCTTTTTTCCCAAAATCCTTTCCCACGTGACATGAAAACTCTTTTTAACCACACTGCCACCCCCCTTTTATCTTCAGTCGAGGACAAAAAAAAACTGATAACTGAGAAGCCTCTTCATTGCACTTTTTACCGCAAGCCCAAATTCACAAATCCAAAATTTTAAAATTTTTACAAAAACCCTTTAAAGACAAGCAATTCAATTTTCTTTCCAACCCTTTAATATTTTCCCCATCATGATCGAAAAAGACTTGTATTTGCGTAGCGTGGTTCTTTTTGTATTGTATCGTCGCCCTTTTTATTTGACACAGTGAAAACAAGAGGGGGAAAGGGCCTTTCGAAATCTTTTCCAGGAAACTTGGGGGCCGGGCCCGATCTTCATTTTTGTGCGTTCTTTTTGTCCCGGGGAGCTCATCATACAGGGAAAACACCCTCGATCACAAGACATATATTCATAAAAAGGGCCCGCTTCTTTTTCCCACTTCGCCTTTTTTTAAAAGGGCAGCAGCAGTTGACGGCATCCCCAAAATCTTTGGAAAAACTTCCCCAATGAAAAGTGTTCCCGCCTCCTTCAAACTTTTTTGTCTCTCAGAACACGCCTTGTCTTTGAACTTTGGGGAACAAGCGATGATGGGGAGTTTGGATTGTTGCCCCGGGTGCACACGTTAAATTCAACGTTTCCTTCAAGTTTCAGCTGGCTGTGAAGGACACTTGAACAAGCTTTTTTAAGTCACCCAGTATCTGGCTGTGAGGTTTTACGTTTTTCCCTTGAAGATTAAATTTTTTTTTTTTCTTCCTTCAAGATCGTTAACTTCCTCCTGACTCTTTTCCCCCGTTAAACAATTCGTCATTTGTGTTTCAGGCTTGTTTTCCTTTTTCAGACATTTTACCGACTGAGCGCTGGCTGACTTTATACAAAAAACCCGAAAAAAGCACTGAAGGTCCACCGATTGTTGACCGATCAAACCCAGAAAATCCTCCTTTTTGCCAGTCAAACTTCCAAAAATGACGTCAAGTAGGCTCTGTTTGCTGCTTGTCTTTTTCAGGGCCCCTTCCCCCCCCCTCATATCCTGGGAAACCCCCTGCCCCACATGCTCAACGGGGTTGGGTTTTTTTTAGTAGGGCCAGGGTTCACTTCCACATCTCCTGGCTGAAGCAGAAGCTGGGCCCCAAACCCCACCATGCAAAGGAAAAAACGCATGCTGCCTAGCTCAACCATTCTCACGCATACTCCTTCGCTCGCTTGGCTCGCTTGCAGAAATGAAAAAAATCCACAGAAATCCTCCACATTTTGCTCTGAAAACCCCAGGGGCCAAGGCAAAACCTTTGACAATCTTGTAATGAAAAATTTAGGAACAAAAATTGATGTTTTGCTTAATTAACATTAATTAGCAAATTTAAAAGGTGTGTGTGTTGGTGTGTGTGTGTCGGTGGTGTGTGTGTACAGTGTGTTGTTGTGGTGTGGTTTTGTGTTTGTGTGTACAGGGTTTTTGTGTGTGTGTGTTTTGTTGTGTGTGGTGTGTATGTTTGGGTGGGGTGTGGTGTTTTGTGTTGCTCTTTAGTTAAACGTCTTTCACATTAAGTGATATTAAAAAAAAAAACTGTGTGTGTTGTTTTTGTATGTTTTTTTTGTTTGTGTGTGGGATTGGTGTGTGTGCGCGGCCCCTGTGTGGTTTGTATGTTTTTGTGCCGCGCGCGTGTTGTGTGGGGTACGTGCGCGCGTGCGTGTGTGTGCAAACGTAATTTTTTGTGTGTTGGGGTTTGTGTAGTGTGGTTTTTGTGTGTATTCGATTTCATTTACGTCATTTCACAAAATGAAATTAGACACTCTGTGTGTGGTGTGTGTGTGTGTGTGTGGTGTGGTGTGTGTTTTGTGTGTGGGGTGTTTTTTTGTGTGTGTTTGTGTGTGTTGTGTGTGTTGTGTTGGGGTTTGTGTGTGCATGTGGAGTGTATGTGTGTTGTGCGGGGGGCGTGTGTGCGTGCATTGTTGGGGTGCGTTGTATGTTGGGATGCGTGTGGGGGGGGGGGGGGAGGAGGGGTTCAATAAGACAATGTCAAGCTCTTTCGAAAAAATCATACCGAGGGGAAGCCATTTTTATTTTTTTTATTTTTTTTTCTTTTATATCGGGAAATGGAATAAGCATTTATGTCTTTTTACAATCAGTCCCCCGTGGGTATAAGGTTTTTTGTAAATTCGTCACCGTTCCCCGGGACACAATGGGCCACCTCTTTCAAAAAGCGGATCGGATTTTGACGTGTCGCAAGATTTCGCGTGCGTTGGGCACACGGGGCCTTTGGTTTAAATAGTTTTCATCCGAAGGACTTTTGGGGGGATGAGTCTGCCTGATGTTAAACCCCGGGGAAAAATTTCCCCCCTTTAAGGGGCGAACCCGGTCGTCAATTTGACGCAAAGTCCAAAAACTTTAAGGCTACCCTCTCCCTTGGTTTGTGTGGTGTTGGTGTTGTATTGGGGTGTGTGTGTGGGTGTGGTTTTGTGTGGTGTGTGTGTGGTGTGTATTGTGTGTGTGTGTGTTTTGTGTGTGTGTGTTTTGGGGTGTGGTGTGTGTTTGTGTTGGTGTTTTGTGTGTTTGTGTGTTTGGTTGGGGTGTGTGTGGTGCGTGGTTGGGGTTAATTGACGTTGGGACCCACCTGGGGTCTGCCTTTTTTAAGTTAACACGAACAAAAAACAAACAAAAACAAAGCCACAATCCATTAAGAACTTTCAGACATTTCTATAAAAAAAAAATTAAAATTGGGTTTTTTTTAAAACTTACAAATTTAGAATAGGGGGAAAATAGGTGGCGCAGAAGGGGGAAAAAAGTGCTGTGCTTTTGGAAAAAAAGGGGGTGTGTGGGTTTTGTTGTGTGTGTTGTTGTGTGTGTGTGTGTGTGTGTTTTTTGTGTGTGTGGTTGTGTTTGTGTGTGTGTTTGTGTGGTGTTTTTTTTTTGGGTTTTCAGTTGTTTGTGGTTTGTGTTGTTTTTGGTGTGTTGTGTTTTGTTGTGGTGTTTTTGTGGTTTGGGGGGTGTGGGGGGTGTTGGTGGGTGTGTGTTGTGTGTGTGTGTGTTGTGTTTGTGTTTTTGTGTGGGGTGTTTGTGTGTGTGTGTGTGTGTGGAAAGTGGTTTTTTGTGTGTTGGGGTGTTTATTGGGGTTGGTTGGGGTGGTTGTGTGGTTTTTTTTTAGGTGTAGTTTTTGATTGTGTGTGTTTTTGTGGTGTTGGTGTTTGTGTGGTGAGTGTGTGGGTTTTTGTTTGGGTGCGTGTTGGGGTTTTGGGGGTGTTTGTGTGGTGGGCATTGTGTGTGTGTGTGGTTGTGTGTGTGTTGTGTTTGTGGTGTGTTGTGTGTGTGTGGGGTTGTGTGTGTGGGGGGGGTGTGTGGTTTGGGTTTGGTGTGTAGGTGGTTGTGGGTGGTGGTGGGTGTGTGTTGTTTGTTGTGGGGTTGGTTTGGTGTGGGTTTGTGGTGATGTGGTTTTGTTTTGAGTTTGTGTTGAGTGTGGGTGTGGAGGGTTTTTTTTTTTTTGTTTTTTTGTGTTTGAAAAAGTTGTGTGTGTGGAGTGGTGTGGGGTGTTTGTGTTTTTGTGGTTTGTTTTTTGTGGGGGGTTTGTTGGGGAGGGGTTAGGTTTTTCATTAAGCCCCTTCCCAACCAAAGTGAAAGACAAAACAGAAAAGGGGGAGGGGGGGGGGGGGGGGAGGGGGGGGGGGGGGAGAAAAAGAAAAAGGAAAGAGGAAACGAAGAAACAGAAGAAGAAGAAGTTTAGGGGGGTTGGTGGGGGGGGGGGGGGGGGGGGTGGGGGGTGGGTGTGTTTTGTGTGTGGTGGTTTTGTGTGTTTTGTTTGTGTGTGTGTGTTGTGTGTGTGGGGGGTGGTGGGTTGGGGTGTTGTTTGGGTGGTGTGCATGTGTGGGTTTCGGGACGGGGGCGGGTGCGTGTGCTTGAGGGCGTATGTGTCTGTGGTCTGGTGTGGGGTGTTTGGGGTTGGGATCATTGTGGAAATGGGGTAAAAATCCTTTTTTGTTAAAATTTGGGACACGGGGAAAAAAAAAAAAAAAAGCAAAACCCCCCAATTTTTTGTTTAATTTTTTGGGGAAGGGGAAAACACAAGTAACCTTAACAAAAATTTTTTTTTTTGGCTTTTTTGGATGGGCGGGTTTTGGGAACAAAGAAAAACTTTTGGGTGATTTTTTTTTTTGAAAGAGCCAAAAGGGAAAAAAACCCAAAAATTAAAACGCGTGATTTTTTTCAAACCCCCCCAAAAAAAAAAAAATAAGGGGAAGTGATTGGAAAAAAAAAAAAAAATTATAATAAAAATTAATAAGATATAATTTAAAAAAAAAATAGTAATAAAAAAAATAAAAATAAAATAAAAAATAATAATAAAAATAATAATAATAAAAATAATATAATAATAAAGAGAAAGGGAAAAAGGGGCGTCAAGCTCAACCACTTACTGTTTATCCAAAACCAGGCAACTTTGGTCCGATTCGGCTTCGCCTCATCGAACCAAAACTTGCATAGTTTTATATAAAAACTAAACAGTTTACCTTGACGCCCCTTTTTCCCTTTCTCTCTACTAAAACTGAAAGTAATACTAATTTATTTTTGATGGGTAAAACTATAACATTATGGGAATTTATGCTATACTGGTCCACAGAAAAAGAGTTGAAGAGGGAGAAAGAAATGGGGTAGGAGACACACACCTCACCAGCTGCTTGAATGACACACAGCACGCCAATAGGCTTTGACAACTGAATAACGAGATTTTAATAGGTAGGGCTAGGGTGTCTCGGTAGCGCTAGGGTGTCTCCCGCCCCCATAAGACATATCTAGACATGTTACTTACCTTTCCCCAATCACAAGACTAGATAGAATCAGCTGATTAGTAACAGTGACGACATTTCCGCTCAGAACTCTATGTTGTTAGCAACCGAGCCCTAGCTGTCTTGTCATTTCGCAGTGTGAAGTTGTGCAGTGAAGACGTGCGAGCTTTTCATTAAAAAAAGTGTTTGAATTTATCTTACCTGTACCTTGCTTAGTTTGTTAGGTAATGTCAGATATTTCGTCAGAATCAGAACAACCTCTCACCCTACCTAAAACACAGGATCTGCGAGCTTCTCAATGAATATTATGCATAACTGCTCAGGTGCTGTGCCGCTAACGAAAATGATGTGGTTCTAAAAATAACGGTTATGCGTAACCGGTGGATCTGTCTGACTGCACCATGACTTTGTATATAGTGTATATAACGTTTTTCACCTGCTTTCAATGCCTGCTTCGTCTACTCGCTTCACTTCACCCTGTAAACAGCCTGCACTGTTTAAAAAAAAAAAAAAAAGCTATTGGGTTTTACTCGACACAATATCTTGTTGGTTGATCTGTTTTAAGTATTAGTTTACTATGCTTTGAGCTTCTGAGTTTTAGTTTTATTCTTTCTCTTTCTTGTCCGTCTGTAATAACATCATTCTCCCGAAGGCAATTATTAAACCCATCTCTATCTTTCATGTGAAAAATTACAACGACTTTGATTTGTTCACGGTAATCTTTTAATATGCTATTATATTTTTGTGTCAGCAACCAAACAGATATCTGTGCATGTCTCCCACTGAAAGCGAGCTTAGACAAACTATTCCTTTTCTTAACAATGTCACGCTCTGCTGAGCAGTCGTCTATTAAGAAAAGGGTCT
>CM054146.1:23868568-23871068 GCA_028751875.1 Rapana venosa
GAAAGGCTCCCGGGTTAGATTCAAAAGCAGTTAGAAATATTAGACTAGCTTAAAAATACACACAGCCACACATGCGCAGACATACAATTATACATATGTATGCACACATGGCGCATAATTCTGCACACGCCTAAGCACAAACCATACACACAATACCTCTCTCTCTCTCTCTCTCTCTCTCTTCTCTCTCTCTCTCTCTTCTCTCTCTCTTCCTCTCTCTCTCCCTATCTCTCTCACCCTCACAAACACACACAAACTCATACATATACACACAAATACACACACAATTATGACACTACAAACACACACATGCACGCACACCACATACACACCACACCACACACACACAAACACACACACGTGCAAACAAAAACACCACACGTAATACATTTAAACACAAATACACCAAACATCACACATATACCCCCACAAACAAACACACACACACACACATTACTCCCCCCCCCCCACACACCACGCACACAGGTACCATCCACTCTCACTCTCTCACACACATACACACAGGACACACATGCGCAGACATACACACACACTATATTATATATAAAAATATATATATAAATATAATATACAATATTAATATATATATTATATATATATATATATATATATATATAATATATAACATTCATGCACTCAGAAAACGGATAAGCAAATTTAATGATTTTCATGCAGACCATTGTCCAGCCTTAAAAATTAGTCTGTGCAGACTATGCTCTATGCTAAAAATGTCTATCGCATCTGATTTCGATAATCTGGCAATGGCACCTCATTTCCAGGGCTTTGGTTCCTCTGTTCAGATTCATGCATCAGTGTCTGATGGACGCTATAGCCGAGTGGTTAAGACCGTTTGACTTAATCCTCTTGGTCTGTGAATTCGTGGGTTCGAATCTCAGCAAGGTCTGTTAAGGAAAAGGGTGGTTGTTGTTGTTGTTTTTTTATAGATCATTTAAGTGAACTTTCAGTGTAAAGGGACATGCCCACACACACGCAAACACAAACATACGCACATACATACACACATGCACGCACGCATGTAAACACACATGTATGCATGCACACACACACACACACACACTCACACGCACACACACACATTCATGTGTGCATGCATGCAAGCACACACACACACACATACACACATACACACACAAACATAAAAACACACATACACACATGTGCCCTTTCCCCCTTCCCCCCCACACCCCCCCCCCCCCCCACGTGCACACACTCACACACACACAATCACACCCCTCCTCCCCCCCAAGCACACACACACACACGCACACGCAATCCCCCTCCCACCCACACACACACACATGTACCCCCTTCCTGACACACACACACACACACACGCACACGCAACACACACACACACACACACACACGCGCGCGCGTACACCCCCCACCCACCCCCACCCCCACCCCCACACACAAACCAACACTAAAAGATTCCCATCAGAACCAATACGCTATTTCATGATATTCATGCAGACCATTGTCCTGCCTTATAGATAGTCTGTGCAGACTCTGCTCTATGCTAAAAAATGTCTAACCTATCTGATTTCGATAATCTGGCAATGGCACCTCATTTCCAGGGCTTTGGTTCCTCTGTCCAGATTCATAAATCAGTGTCTGATGGACGCTATAGCCGAGTGGTTAAGACCCTTTGACTTCAGTCCTCTTGGTTTATGAAGTCGTGGGTTCGAATCTCGGCAGGGTCTGGTTAAAGAAAAGGGTGGGTTTTTTTAAAAATAAGATATTTTAAGTGAACTTTCAGAGTAAAAGGACATGCCCACACACACACCCGAACACACACACATGCACACATGCACGTACACATACACTTACACTCACACACATTCGAGTGTGCATGCATGCAAGCACACACACATACACACAAACATATAAAAACACACATGCACACACATACACACATGTACCTCTCACCCTCCACCACACACACACACCACCCCCACACACACACACACACCCGCACACACACACACACACAGGGAAACCCCTCCACACACACACACACACACACACACACAAACATACACACACAGAGCTACCCCTTCCCCTATACCCCCCCCACACACACACACAAACACACACACACACACATACACAGAGCTACCCCTTCCCCTATACCCCCCCCCACACACAACACATACACACACACACAAACTAACACTAACAAACACTCATCAGAACAATAAGCAATGTCATGATATTCATGCAGACCATTGTCCTGCCTTATAGATAGTCTGTGCAGACTCTGCTCTATACTAAAAATGTCCATCCTATCTGATTTCGATAATCTGGCAACGACACCTCATTTCCAGGGCTTTGGTTCCTCTGTCCAGATTCATAAATCAGTGTCTGATGGACGCTATAGCCGAGTGGTTAAGACCCTTTGACTTCAATCCTCTTGGTCTGTGAAGTAGTGAGCTCGAATCTGGGCTGGATCTGGTTA
>CM054146.1:23873568-23883855 GCA_028751875.1 Rapana venosa
TGTAAATTAATGAATATGCAAATTTTGCTTTCAGAAAGAAAACGGCATTGAATGCTATAAAATGAAAAAAAAAGAACAGGGACAAAAAAGGGACAGCAACTTTTTTTCTCTTTTTTTATCTTTTCTTTTTTTTGTTGGGATTTTTATACTATAAGGTGCTTTGTTGTTGGTGGTGTTGTTGATGTTGTTGTTAATGCTTGTTTGTCTGACTAGCAAACTGTTAGTTTAGTTTTTTTTGTGTGTTTGTTACTTTGTCTTTTTTGTTTGTTTCTTTGTTTTTTGTGTCTGTTTGTAGTGTTGTTTACTGGAACAAGGGGCTGATGGGTGTTGGGGGTGGGATCTTGGAATAAAATGAATGTAAAGGAACAATTCAACCAAAGCAAAAATATGTGTTTTGGGGGGTGTGCTTATGATCAGAACAGGGATAAAAACGAGATAGCTCAATGGTCAGAGCACTCGCCATTCAAGTTAAACAGCCTCGAGCATAGTTACCAGTTGGATAGGTGACCCTTCGTGTGCCTTGGCTTCAATACAGTTCCCCCAGTTCACCCAGCTGTAAATGTGTACCTGCCCATTTTAGAGTCAGGGTAGGTAAAGCAGCGAGGGAGAGGAGAGGGGCGCCACTGCCCTCAATATGCTTGACCCTAAAGAAGGGAGATGTCTAGCTCATCTTCAGCCACATAAGTTATGAAAACACCTTTACCTTTTCTTTTACAATCAAAACACGCAACATACAATATGTTTAAACTATGTTACCACCAGTACTGCATGGGGAATCGAGTTGAGGAATATGCACATACTCTAAAATCATGTAGTGAGTGGATGGAGAAGGAAGAGTAGAGACACTAATAAGGGAGACAGAGGAAGGGTGTGTGTGTGTGTGTGTGTGTGTGCGGGTGTGTGTGTGTGTGTGTGTGTGAGGGAGAGAGAGAGAGGGGGGGGAGAGATATTCTTATAAATTTCCCAAATAAGAAGAGAGATAGGAAAAAAGCCGAGTCAAGCTCAACCACATACTGTTTATCCAAAACCAGGCAACTTTGGTCCGATTCGGCTTCGCCTCATCGAACCAAAACTTGCATAGTTTTATATAAAAACTAAGCAGTTTACCTTGACTCGGCTTTTTTCCTATCTCTCTACTAAAACTGAAAGTAATACTAATTTATTTTTGATTAAAACAGAAAAAAAGTGCAAAACCATCTCCTCTGCCCAGGCTCCATTAAAGCATAGTGCACTTTTATCCGGATGCTTTAATGAAGCATGGGCAGAGGAGATGATTTCCGGCATTCACAACCTTTGGAATGCCGACACACGCATTCGCACAACACATAAATTCATAATGGACAGTGACAGCACAATGTTATAATATAACATTAATAACATTAATAACAGTGTGTGTGTGTGGCAATTCAGAGTACAGCAAATCTCAACCCATTTCATTTTATACTTATCGAAACGAAATATAAATATAAAAATCGGGGACTACCGGGACTCGAACTGGGAACCACCAACCAAACACCAATTTGTCTTGGCCAAGACGACAAACTGCTAGCAAGTCTGCCACCCGGAGGGCGAAGATTGTGTAAAATATTAACTATATAACTTTCAGCTTAGTATGGTGCAATAACCAGCTGGCTTTCTGATTGGCTGAATGACTCGCCGCGAGGCGGCTGGCCTAGTGCACACAGCCACACAGCCAGATGATGATTCAATCAATATAGTATGTGTGTCTCGCTGCATGTTCTTGTGTATGTGTTTAAAAAAAGCTATTGGGTTTTACTCTACACAATATCTTGTTGGTTGATCTGTTTTAAGTATTAGTTTACTATGCTTTGAGCTTCTGAGTTTTAGTTTTATTCTTTCTCTTTCTTGTCCGTCTGTAATAACATCATTCTCCCGAAGGCAATTATTAAACCCATCTCTGTCTTTCATGTGAAAAATTACAACGACTTTGATTTGTTCACGGTAATCTTTTAATATGCTATTATATTTTTGTGTCAGCAACCAAACAGATATCTGTGCATGTCTCCCACTGAAAGCGAGCTTAGACAAACTATTCCTTTTCTTAACAATGTCACGCTCTGCTGAGCATTCGTCTATTAATAAAAGGGTCTGCCTATTTTCAAAGAGCTTGTAATAGTATTCTAAACACTCGCTTAGCCTGTCAGAGGGTTGACTATAATTATATTCTCATCCTGTCATAATAAATCGTCTCTCTCTGTATGCTAAATGTTGTGCTAGGTGTTGGACAGAATATATACAATGAACTCGAAATGATTTTTTGTACACTGTTTTGTAATAAATCTAAAACAAATACAGTCTTCGCCACAGCCATTTGCCCGCATATTAGAGACCAGTGTGCTTCTTTTGTATAAACTTAGCTTGGTCCATCAGTAAACAATTTCTTTTAGTCATTTCCTTCATGTTGAGCTGTGCATCATCACTACAAAAGATATATTTTTATGGGCTCCATCATTTTCTTGCTCTTCTCTATTGTATAGTATTCTCTGAGTTCCGTTTTCAATGCGTCTTCTGAACCATATGCAGCTTATCATCATCTGTTGATCTTAAGTCAACCCACAATGCATATTTAGATGTAAGTTATCATATAAGCCTAACATTATGTAGATTAAAGATTTGCTTGTAACACCATAGTGTATCATTGTGTTGACCAGAACCAAAGTATTTTCTTACCTCATCAAAGTGTTGATATGGTAAATAACCTGAGGCGTAGACTTTGATTTTGGCTGCCCCTTTATAGTACATGATAAAGTTTAAAATACCGGGATTAAAAAACACTCACTTGATCTAGAAAAGGGGCCGGCTGGTTCTTCAAACAGCATTAAAAATTCCAATTAATGATCTTGGCCGGTGTGTTTCAGATTTATGTTCCACACAGTATCTTCTTACTCTTATTAATGTGCTAATTTTAAGGACTCTTTTCATAATAAATAGCCACCTTGACTGATATTGCTGTGCAATCAAACGTGCAAGCTCTGGGTGATTGACAACATCATACTCTAAAGATATACAAGATATTTTACTTTGCTTCAGCGTCACTGAGGATGTAATAACACAGCAACAGTCATCTAAAGGTTTAGCTCATATGACAGTCCTGTCTCTGAGTGCGCCCTGAATAGTAAGTCATGTGAGAGCTTAGAAGTTCAAATTCAAGAGGAATACAAATACATAACCTGTTTACCATAGCTTTTGCTATGGCAGCATCTTTTTCTTGTTCCCTTATCAGCAGAACCTACTCTGGTTTTAAGTCTCATCATCCTGTATGCTCTTGATAAATAAGATCATCGCTTTTTTTCTTATTCATCCATAAAACAGTATAGATTCAAGAATATGTCAGCATTGTCAATAGCACTTCCCTGCCTTCTAGCTTACACTAATCTTTTTTATTAATAGCCATACCTAATTTGGCTACCACTACTTCTGTTTGGATCATCTTCAGACACTAGTCAATCTGAAAAGCAAGCCTAGTTTTGCCCTGGAACAATGACATCATCTTTTCCTAAATAGGAAACCTAACAGTCAGAATCTGATTTTCATCAATAGTGGAGGGGTTGTTTTTGGTAATAACGATTGTTACTGTCTTGTTTCCTTAATGCCTAAGGGATCTTTTAAACAAGTCTGTATGGATCAAGGATTGCTCCAATGTTTGTGCGCCATCATTTTCTATAAGTACAAAATAAAAAGAAAAAACAATAATAGAATAAGGAAGACATATATAGATATGGATGATGTGTTTACGCCAGCTGATGATATGGCTGAAGCGACAGCCCTCTGTAGCACCCTGCATCAGTCAAAGGAGATTATTAGAAAGCAGAGTTAAAGAATATATCACACAAGATGAGGGACACCAACGCCAGAAGTACTAACCATACTGACTATGATATGGACAACAAAGACACTTCTTGGTATGCAATAACTGATACAGGAGAAAAGGTTTATAACCAACGAAAAATAAAAAAACAAACACAACGCAAGAGATGCAAAACATGATACATAATCAGAAAAAAAACAAATAAAAAAAACATTACAAAACTACTAAAAAATAGCCCCAGGAGCTTGCAGTTTTAGCAAAAAATACACCAAATCAGAGACTAAGTGTTGCTATGCAGAGAAAACTTATTGGATATTAGTGATGCACTAACTACTACAGAACGCCTACACATGCCGTTGCACTACTACAAAATGCGAACAAATATTACCAACATACATTGAAAGTCTGCCACTTGAAGACCTAGCACAGTCGGCAAACACAACAACTGAAACTATTCAAGAGTTGGAAACTAGCTTCACAACAAGAAAAGCAGAACGAAGACACAGCACTGAAACAATAAATGATCAACCCCTACCCATGCGAGAAATAATTGTCTCAATCAGCGCCTACAGAGTATTAGATGCGACTGATAAATAAGTTATCAACGCTAGGCGATGTAGACTCACGCATAGAAACTAGAAACGAAAAGCTAAGCAGAAGCCAGACGTTGCAAACCTTACCAGGAAGTAAAAGAAAGAACACACACCAGCGTCTAAAATATCTACAATCGAACACGCCAACAAGATTAGAAGGTCTTAAACAAATAACAGACAAACAACTACAATCTCAGGTAGCAGAATAAAACGAAACAATACACCGATACTTTAGAAAATACAACACTAGCCGAAAGAATCCAACACTGTTTCGCGAGCAAGGCATCACACTTTTGTTACGATAAATAACAGCTTTGGGTTTCGCTATTAGCACACTTGTGTATGCGCTGACAGAAGCACACTTCCGCCACCAACCACCCACCACCACCATACCTTTCCCCACGTCCCCCCACAGGGCACATCCTGGGTTAGGAAACAAACTCGTCAATTAGCTGATCTACTAAAAAAATTAGCCTACAAAGCTGGCCGACGCTCTACCAGTATAATCGCTCTGTTGTTAGCTGGCTAGTCTATCAACAGCAATGAAAAGTTGTGGATTTATGGCAGAGCATTTATGGCGTTACTGTTTTAGGTTGTCCGGGTTCATCTTTCTAAAATATAAGATAAGCAAGGCTGCTTAAAACAAGTATACATGTTAAATGCATTTATTTCGTCATAGTGTCTGACTCTACAAGGGAATAATTAAATTTTTTGTTTGCTTCTGTGGATGAGGGTAGTAGTTCTTTCCCTAGATTCTTGTATCGGGCTTACTACTGATACACTGATGGTGTATGTTTACACTTTCATTTTTCCAAGCTGCACACATCTTCCCAGCTATAATAATATTGTTGTTGTAGTTGTAATTGTTTCCTATTTTGTAACTGCATGTTGAGAGGCAGCAATATAAACCATGTCCTATAGCAAAGTCTACCTTAGACCGTGCATAGTGAAGAACATCTTGATATCGTTTAAAGGTAAATCTTGAAGATAGTATTAATTCTGCTGTATACTTGCACTCGAAATAAAATTAAAAAAACATAAACACTATAGGAAGATGATAACCGCGGATCCTGACTATGCTAACAACTTTCGTTTTATAACTACAACAAAGATGCAACATGACATTGAACAAGAATTGGCAAAGTATACAAAATGTAGACGTAAGTACAGAACAGCATTTAATGTGCTGGGCTCTATTACTACAGGTGCTAGCTACACTATACAGCTATAGCAGGAGTAGGTAATGCTCTTTTAGGCACTGGAATTGGAGCACTTCAACTATTGCTTTAGGTTCTATTTCAATAACACAGAGCCTGGGGCCCCCCTCCCAAAATGTTATCAGCATCAGTCTTTCCTAGAGAAGGTTATTTAATAAGTTAGGAAAAACATGAAGGCTGTTGTTTCCTGACATTATCCAAGCTAAGCTCATTCAGACTTATTATTAGTAATGCTCTAACAGATTCAACAATATCAGAAGAGGAGTTCAAGCGTCTTCAGGATGAATACGATGACTACAAGCGTCAAAAGTTTGACATTCAGAAAAAAGCGAAGAATAACATACAGGACAATGAATTGATAAATAAGGGATATGAAATTAACAATGCACAGGTAAAAACTCTGCTGAGAAATTAAATAATTAATTTTTTCTTAACTGAGGCTCATTATGGACAAAGTGTTTCAGACAATAGAGCTACATGTCACACATATAGACAATGTCGTACAAAGCATACAAGATGCAATTGCACAAATACCCAACAAGATAACAATAGATCCACCAGTAAAGCTACAGTTAGTTGTCGAGATACAATACAATACAACAGATGAACAATTAACTGTTTCATGTACAACATCACAGCAAGCACTGAACCCTTTGAGGACCTTAACAACAACGTGGGCTGAAAGAGATGCGTAACTTTGAAGTATGCAAGCAGAAAAGCAAGAATTAGGATCAGGAATGGACAGTTGGTAAGGTCTTAAATAGAGTAAAAGCAAACAAAGTTTCATGACCCATTGTTGGTAGAAGTTACATTCCCTTGTCACAAGAAATATAGTTTGCTAAAAGCTGTTCTTAACAAACAAAGCAAAGATGACAAGTGTATATGTGGTGTGTGCTGCTAAGTTAATTTCATGTAACAAAGAAAGCAGAGAGAGTGTCAGAACTATCATGAACAATGCAACAAGCTAACTTCACAGGCGCATGACTTTCTGTAGCTGTTAAGAGTATTGATCCTCTTTGAGGAATTTAAATCCGCCAATCATGTTAATGTGTACACTTGGAGGATGAATGCTTGGTGGTTGTGGAATTACGAACCGCTTAGGATTTACTCAAGAGATCTCCAAAATAGGTACTCCTGACAAGAACCATGTTGATCTTTTATTAATCAGCACGAAGCATCCCCACGGGGTGGCCGGAGCCACGACTATCACTAACACTATACACTAATTAGAACAATGCGTAGACTAATAGCACAGACACAACAAAACACAGCACAAACTAGAGTTTTGCAGACAAGCTTGGTCGTTACCATCTTTACAAGCTGGCAGAAAACACAGAAAATCATTGTTAATAGGAAGTTGAAGCAATTACAGAACTTGTCCACGCCGAAACCTGGAAGCAAAGTGTACGTCAAGAATATAATTAAAGATCAAAAAGAGTCCATAATGGTTGTGTAATGCTGACTTCGAGTCTATCCTTGTACATACTCAAGGGCCCAACCACCAGAAAATATGCCTAAGACTACCTTGCTTAGTAATCACCAATCTGTTCAGTTGCTTATAGTTGTTGTTAGGTCTGAAGGTGTACATACAGAACCATTTGTAAGAGGACCAACGCAGCACAAGCTTTTCTTGAACACACGAAAGCTAATCATAGTCACTTCTCTCAACAGCTTAAATTTACAATATATCAGTATGACAGAAGAGGATCAGGAGCAGTAAGATACAGCAACCCATTTGATGATTTGCTGAATTATTTAACACCAGATGTCGTGGATAACAAACAGTCATAGAACATGACCACAATAGTGTTAAGTTTCGTGTAGCAGCACATAGTAAGTGTAATCTACAACAAAATGAGATCCCAAAGTTTGGAAGTCTGCCAGTCATCTTTCACAATCTTCGAGGTTTATGACTCACACCTAATCATAGCAGGCAGTGACATGATGATATAAGGCTTACTGCATTGTCACAGTCATCAGAGAGTACGACTATTACACAAATAGTTTATCCTTCTTTGATTCTGCACAACACATGGCTTGCCATGAGCTTGCGTGTCTGATGGGATCTCTAGAGTCCTTGTCTTCATCACTAAGTACTTGTCCAATTACAGAAAAATACTTCGACACAAAGCTCGTGCGAAAAGGCGTCTATCCTTATGAGTACATGGACTCATGGGAAAGCTTTTGGATGAAGAAGAGCGGCCGCACAAAAAGAGCAATCTTCAGCAGACTGACAGGCAAAGGAAACAGTGATGATGACTATCACATGCTCATGGGCATGGCACAAGACGCAGTGTCGGACGATGGGCGATTACCATGATCATAATCTTCTTGCTAGATGCATGTTTGCTTGCTGATGTCTTTGAGACTACAGAAATACTGGCAAGAAACCATTATGGACAGACCCAACACATTAAATTACAGCACCGGAATGTCTTGGGATGCTCTTCATGAAGTTACTGTGTTATATTGAATTGTCGTCTGACTTGCCAATGCTCCAAATATTGAAGATGTCTGCGTGGAGGTAATTAGTATGGCATCACATAATTACTGTAAGGCAACAACAAATAGTTAGAAGATTATGATCCCTAACAAACCATCAAACACATCATGTACTTAGATGCAAACATCTGTATGTGGGCTAGTGTCAGTCGCTGCCGTTGAGGAACTTCAGAATGTATAGTGGTTCCTTTTGGTGTTGATAGACATTGAAAAGCATTGTCTGGAATGGAGCCTGATCAAACACTTGGTTGATCTTAGAAGTAGATTTAATCTACCTCATGAACTCATGATGCACACAATGACTAATCCATAGCTGCAGAAAGTCAAAACAGCTCCTAAAAGACCACCAAAGCCTTGTACCAAACTTAAATGACAATAGCAAGTCTTTTTGTCACTACAGACTGCTACAGTTCTACCTAAGGCATGGGTTAATTCTTACTGCAGTACATTGTACATTGTGGTTAGACCAAGAGCTCATTCATGAAACCATACATCATGAAGAACACTGATCTGAAACGAATGCAACCGATGCATCAATAAAAGGATTACTTCAGCACCTGAACAACAGCAGCATTGGTAAAAACAAGGAGAACCCACACAAAAAAAGATGTCAGACTAGTCACAAAGGAAAAACGAAGCCATAAAGCTAACATCAAAGCCAAGCTATCAAGACACAGGCAATTTCATGACAGTCTGTAAGGCATCATGATGAAGAAGTTGAAGGTAAAACTAAGACAAACCAGTATTCATTGGGTTAGTGTGCTGTATCTTTCAAAGCTGTTGATGCTGGAGTTCTTGAAGATTACTTGAGGTTAAGCATCCTCTTTGTAGGGTCCTTGTACACAGACACAGACTCTTTCATCCTAGACATACCCACAGAAGATATATACAAAGACCTTGTAGAGGAATGTATGCTTGGAACAGAGTCATGGTATGACACCAGTTGATTATCCAAAAGACAGTCCCTTGCATTCATCAGTAAACAAAAAAGTTATTGGTAAGATGAAGGATGAGATGAACGGCACTATTATCAAAGAATATGTTGGGCTAAGAGCTAAGATGTATAGCGTTGCAAGCCAGACAGGTGTTCATAAAAAAGGCAAAAGGTGTTGGCAAACAGGTGGTCAAAACAAGCATCAGTCATGATAACTACAAAGAGGCTCTCTTTGAAGGTAGAGTATTTCATCATGACAACCCAAAAATTAGTTCAACATTGCACCAAATCAACACAACTGTGGTTAGAAAAAAGACATTGATTGCGCAGGATACAAAACGAATATATTCTTCACCAGAGCACTCATACGCACTTGGACACTGGAGAACAAAGTAATTAATTAATTAATTATTTTTTTTTTTAACATTTATATACGAGCTAAAAATTTGGATTGAAACTCACAATGGATTGTTTACTCTTTATCAAATACTATGGTAGTGGTACAATGCCACGTCTCTGCTTTTACAGTGCTGACATTCTAGAAGACTTTGGTGAGCAAGTAGAAATAAAACTTGATCATGGCACAAAAGAAGAGGTGCTAAATAATATTCTAGGAGTTGTTAGTGGGATGAGAGAGTGTCCAACCCACTTCAGTATTATCAAAAGTGTTCCCATAAATTGTAGTAACAAAAAACAGTTAGATGAGACCATACAGTCACTTACTTCTGATGAAATAGTGACCTACCTTACTGAAGCGGGACAGTATTAGGTGGCACTAGCTGCAGTTCCTCTCTAACAAAAGCCCGCTGTGGTGCAGGTAATGACAAATAATAAATAGGAGGATCCATCTCCACAACTTTTTTTATTTCATAAGTGTCTATGCTCCAGATGGGATCTGTTGCTCGTTTGTGACTGTCGCTGGCTTCAGCTTCTCCAGGAGCATACAGATATCTCAGTTTCTTCCCAAAGGGTATTAGTGGTTGCTTAGAAGGTGTTGTTTGGATGTGCTGCTGTATTGTTTTGTCTTTGATGGCGTCCACAGGTTTTAACCCTGTGGCTTTAGTTATCTCAGAGTTCATTGCTCTCAAAACTGCAGGCAGTCTTCTTACCCACTCTGTATTTCGTGTGCCTGGGATCATGATTTCTTGGTGGTACTATAAGCAAACAGTCCTTTCTGCTAACAGCTTGTTAAACTTTTAACCAGTTGCTTTT
>CM054146.1:23891855-23899355 GCA_028751875.1 Rapana venosa
GTAAGCGCCCCAAACGCGCGAAAAAAAACGCCGCACACAAGCCACACACACACATACCCACGCGCGCCCGCCGCCACACTCAAATGAAAAAAAAAGGGAAAACTTTTTTTATAGCACTTTTTTCTCTAATACACTAACGGAAAAGACGTTAAATAAAAAGAAACACAACCCTTTATAACCAAGCGGCAGCACACAAACTCACAAAACATACACACATACACACAGATACACGACACAGACACAGACACAGACCAACACACCCACACACAAAACACACCACACACACACACCACACACACACCACACACACACCCTCGTCTAATTCACTGAATGAAAAACGAAAATTGACGTCAAAAAACAACAACACACACCACATACACACCACACACACCAACAACACCAAAACACACACACACAACACACCACAACACACACAACACACACACACACACACTCAAAGAGGGGATACCCGGTTTTTTAAAGTGATTATTCGTGATCTGCTAACCCGGGTTCGATTCTCGTTCAAGGGATTTTTCCTTGGAGTTAAACACAGTGCAGACCCACTCACCCCAAAATCCCCTTTAGCTTTTGCGCCTGGGGGCAGCTTGGTGTGTGGTCGGAAAGGGGTTGATTTTTGGTGTTTTCTGTTATCGTATGAGGCAATTTTATATCACTGTGTTTGTGTTTTTGTCGGATTCGAAGGGTCACCCCCGGGGTTTTTTTAAATTGCCTTTTTGTAAAATATTCAATTCAAATTTTTCATCTTGAAATATTTTGTTTAAAAAAATGGCAACTGATGATTTTGTTTACCTTGCTGTATTTTTTTTTCCCAACCCCTTTTCTACCCTGACCCTGCTGCATGTGAAAACTGCACGTCTTCACGAATTTTAATCTACCACCACCCCCAACATCCAGTTTCCCCATCCCCCCCAATGCAACCCCACGAGATCTGAAACACGTTTTATTTAAAATCGCCGCAAACAAACGGACTTGAGAAGCACAAAGCAAATACTAAAACCCTTTGGTATTCTCGCAGAAAAACCAGAAGAGGACACGTGCAGGCAGATCATCCCCTCAGGTCCCGGCCCCACGTGTCCCCCCCCTCACCTCTGACTCACTTCCGTAACCATGCCCACACTCCCTATCTCCCGTGAAGTTTTTTCCCCCTGTTATTGATTTATCTTCTAGTGTAAAACGAAAAACTTTTCTTGTTTTAAATGTGCTTCACGCTGTGTACAAATTTCAGATCCCTGTGACTCGTTCCTTTCCCACCCCCACACATGACTATCATGAAAAACTCTTGTTGTTCTCCACTGTTTTTTATTGCCATCGCCTTCATCTTCTTCTCAATCCTTGTCCTAACTCACCACTTTCTCCTTAACCCTCTCCGCCCCTTAAAATCTTTTACATCTGTCTGCACAATGTCAATCTGTTTGCCAGGGGAAAGGCTGTTTTCCTTTCCGATTTATCTCTAAAAAAAACCTAGATTAACTTTCTCACAGAAACAGGTTAAAACAACAAGCCAGAACCAGATAAAACACAAAACCCACCTGGCTAAAAACCCTTTTTCCCTCCCCCCGACTCCCCCGTGGAGGTGGCTCGCTGTCGTTTCAAGGACACGCTGCACCCGGGCTCTTTCTTTCTGCCACCCCTCCCTTTCTCCCGGAATTTTTCGAAGTCTGTGAACTAAACCTAAATCTCCCCGGCCCATTCTGTCATTTTCTGCTCCCTTTTTCCGCCCCCCCCCAGCCGTAAAAACAATTAAATTTTCCTTTTTTCATCAAGATTCCCAATCTCCCTTGATCCTACAGCCTCTCTCCAAGAAACTTATCATTTGGGCGATTTAACTTCCACTTGACCCCCATCTTCCCCTGACTCAAGCTTTTTTCTTTTATTTTCAAACCCACTCTCTGCCCCCAGCTGGTAAAATGAAGCTCACACAGATCGGGTCATATTTTAGATTGGCTCATCAGATGTTTCAATAGATCTCATCATCTGTATCCGTCACTAATGAACGCTTTCTCCATTTGCCATTCTTTTCTTTTCCAAATTTTTCAAGGGCCTATTAAAAAGAAAAAAATGCATCACCCCTCGCAATTCAATCCATTATCCAAAATTTCTCTACCCCAAACCGAACGCCTTTACAAATCCCTGACCCACGAAACCGTCTAACACACAAACTGTTCTTGGCCCCCGCTCGATGAGCATGCGCCCCCCCACCGACCCCATTCTTCCCGATAGGCCTTGCGCCCCATGGTAACCCCATGATATCCGGTCGCAAAAAAGCAAACCCGAAATCGAGCGACAATGGGGTAAAAAAAAACTGAAAAAATAAGCAACTCCTTTGAAAAAAAACAACAAAGTCAAAACCTTAATCCCTTCAGCAAAGACAAAGTATTCTCTGCTCAAGTTTTTGATGCTTCCCCTGAAAACTCTCTTTTCCCTCACCTCAACTCTTCGGGGTCCGCAAAAAGGGAAGCCCTCTACCCCCTGTTCACAGCCCTCGAAATTCCCGCTATATTTTTTTCTTTTTCTCTGACAAAGTCCGCAAAATTCGCTCCGACGGATCGACTTCTTTTCCCAACCCCCCACCTCCTGATCCCCAATTCACTGGCATTCCCCTCATTTTTTTTAAACCCAACAAGGAGAAGAAATCAAAACAAATTTTGAAAAAAAAGACAAAAAAATCATGTGTCTCGATCCTATACCTGCTTCTCTTTTCACTCAGTGATTCCACAGCTATCCCACTATCACGAAAATAGTAAACTCTCTCTTTCTCAGGAATTTTTTTCCTCAGCCCCCAAAACTGCTAAGTTACACCCTACTCAAAAAGCACGACCCCGACCTAACATTCTGAAGATTACAGGGCCCGTTTCTAAAACCACCTTTTTTTCCTAAAGTCCGAAAAAGTTGTTCGAAACAACCAATGCCATCTCATTCCCAAAAATCTCCTTCCCCCCCTTTTTAGTCTGCCCATGTGCCAACCCGCACCGAGACCACCCCAGTCCACACTTTAACACGCTTTTGCACGCTTCTGACCAGGGAAAAAAATCCCTTCTCACTCTCCCCGACTTTTTCTCGCCCCCCCCCTTTGACACTATGCCCCCTCAATTTTCTCTACCGTCTCCAGAACACGTTTTGGTATTTAAAGACACACCCTAACCCGGTTTAGTTCATACCTTACAGGAAACCCATTCCACAAGTTACAGTAAAAAAAGATTCAATCACACCTGCCAAAATGAATGTGGAGTCCCCAGGGGGCATCCGGCCCCGTTCTTTTTACTCTTACACTGCCCACTTTCACATTAATAAACCGTCATCAAATCACCATCATTTTTTTTCAACACCCTCAGATTCTTAGCAGTGAAACTCCCCAAAACCTGCCTTTCCCCTCTTGACAAAATGTCCTGCTGCCCTTCCCCAAAAATCCAAACGGATATAGAGAACAAGTTACAACTAAATCAGATAAAACCGAAGCCATGTTATAGGGACCAAACACAAAATCTCTTCCCAAAAAAACAGCTTTAATAGAAAATTTGGCAATACGTCTGTCCCCCATCCCCTGTAGTGAAATATCGGGGGACTACGATAACACGCTCTCCATGCAAAAATTCATCACCCAAACCCGCCAGTCGTGTACTATCAATTACGGCGCATTAGTGCATTCGAAAATATCTGTCCATGATGCCATCCAAAATAGTCCACTCTCATTTCCACGTCTGGACTTTGCAAATTTCCCCTTTTGGCTGGCTGCCACATCTCTATCCACCCTTTAACGTAACAAAACTCTGCAGTCGACTAGTCCTCGAAAGAAAAAATTGAGCACATTATCCCCTCTTCGATCTCCCACTGGGTGCCGTGCCCCAGAGAAAAAACATAAATCTGACCCCCTGTTTAAAAAATCTCCACAAAACGGCACCTTTCCACCCTGTGAATTCTTTTATTTTACCTCCTTCTCGTTCCCCCCGCTCGCTGCAGATACCCTTTTGCTTTGAATACCTAGATTTAGCCCGTCCATGTTGGCCGTCCTCTTCCTGTTTTTGGCCCTATCTGGAAAGCCTTTCCCCTCTCCCTTTGTCAAAAGCCTACTTATGATGCTTTTTTAAAACCACCCAAAGACGCATTTATTTAAACCTAAGATTCTCCCTTTTTTCATCTCATCTCGTCCCTGCCCTCAATAACCAACTCCCCCCCCCCCCCCCCCCCCCCCCCCCCCCCCTTGCCTGCCCGGTGTACAAATTTTTGTGTGTGTGTGTGTGTGTTGTGTGGGGCGCGCGCCGCGTGTGTGTTTACATTTTTATTTGTAAAAACTGTTAATTTTGCGCGTGTGTGTGTTTACATTTAATTTGTAAAAATCTATTAACATAACTGGCGCATGCGAAAAAATAGGATAATAGAGCGCTTTTGTTTGTTTTTTTTGCAAGATTTAGCGCTGTATAAATTTTCCCTGTATTATTTTTATTTTTATTAAAACCCCTTCGGATGAACTATATAAACCCAGGCCCCCTGTTTAGGGCCACGAAACATCTCGCGCACCGTTAAAAACCTTTCCACTTTTCAGAAGATTAGGCCATTGTGTGCTGGGGGGAAAAGATAACAAAATTTACCAAAAAACTGATACACATAGACGGATATTTTTTTTTTGAAAAAGCGCAGTGTGTGCTCAATCCAATATCCCCGAAAATAAGAACAGTATAGAATAAATAAAAATGTTAAAAATTCAAAAAAATAAATGAAAAAAATAAAATAAAATTTGACAGAAAAAACTTTTTTCCCCTGTATTTGGGTGCAACAACATTGCGAAAATTTGGGTTACTGGGGAGGGAGAAACCCCCGGGGGGTCACCCATGATTATCGACACGATAATAATAGCAAGTTGAAATAATCTCTGCAGCAAAGTATTTTATCTATTTATTTATGTATTTCATTCTTTATACGAGAATAATGGAATAAGCACTTGTGTGTTGTTGTTTTTTACATCCAGCCCTCGTTTTGTAAATTCTGTCATCTGTTCCCACCGGCACACAATGGCCTACTCTTCCGAAAAGCGAACAGGATTAACGTGTGCGCAAGATGTTCTAGAGAGAAGGGGGTATGGGGGGGGGGGGGGGGGGGGGGGGGGGGGGGGGGTTGGGGGAGAGGGGTGGGGGGGGGGGGGGGGGTTTTGGTTTCGTTTCTTGGGGGTTGTTTTTTTTGTTTTGTTTGTTTTTCGCTCGAGGTTTTAAGCTCCTGGGTTTACCAATGTGAGATTTTTTTTGGCGCGTAGGGACCTTTTTGGGTCTTCCGCCCACACCCCACACCTCCACCCCCCACCATTAAGGAGGTATCGCTTTCATTCTTAGTTGGGGGATTAGTGCAGGGTGAAACTCCTCTCTCTCCTCTCTCTCTCTCTCTTTTCTCTTCTCCCCTCTCTCCCCTCTCTCTCTCTCTCTATATATATATATATATTTTAAAATATTTATATATATATATTAATATATATATATATATATATACTGTTCCGTTCAATGAGGCATTTCCCCACCCACTGGAACAGTAATACAAGGCAATTCTATTCTAGAAAATTACCACCCAAAAAAATTAAAAAATACTTTTTAAAAAGATTGCACCAAAAATAAAAATCAAGGAGTAACGTGGGGTGTGCGAGAGAAATACCCCTCCTAACCTAAGATTTTTACGAAGACCGTAAATAAAAACGCAAAAATAAACTTTTTTTTCATCCAAACTTTTTTTTTTTCTTTCCCCCCCCCCCCCCCCCCATAATCAAAGAAGATAAAGGCCAGCCACCAAACAAATAGGCCAAAAACCCAGCTGAATGAACTACTGGCACGGATGAAGCCAATAACTCAAGCATTTAAAAATCAGCAACCCCCCCCCCACCAACCCCCACCCACCCCTTAACACACACTTTTCTCTCCTCTTTCTCTTCCTTCTCCCCCCTCTCTCTCACTCCTCTCCTCCTCCTCTTTCCTCTCTCCTCTCTCTCTCTCTCTCTCTCTCTCCCCTCTCTCTCTCTCTCTCCTCGTGGCGAAGGAATGGTCTGTGCTAGATTTCAGACTCCCCTGCCTCCCCTCCCCCCTTTCTCCCCAAGAGACATGCATGAGAAAGTTCGCCACGTGCCCTATTGACTTGGAAATTTAAGCTGGTGAAAATTTTAAATTGAAAAAATAAAGACGCAAGAGAGAGAGAAGGGGGGGGTAATACGGGAGAGAGAGAGAAGGAGAGGAGAGAGGGGAGGACAGACAACAGAGAGACAGAGAAAATGGGGGGGGGTGGGGACAGAAGAGATGAAGACAGACAGAGGAGAGAGGACGGGACATGAGAAGAGAAAAGACAGAAAGAGAGAGAGAGGACAGGACATGAGAGAGAGAGACAAGACAGACAGAAAAGAAGAGAGAGGGGGACGGACAGGAGAGAGTACAGGAAAAGAGAGGGGGGGGCACAGGGGAGAGACAGAGAAAGAAGAAAAAAGCTGATAAGATTAGATGAGAACAAAAAAAAAACCTACCAAATACCACTCACTCTGCCACATCAGTAGATAGATATATAGATTTTTATATAAAACCTTATACACCTACCTGCTTTTTCTCTATCCACGAACCTCGGGTGAAAGGGTGTGACAGAGCTATAATGGAAAAGGTGTGGGCAAGTCACAAGAAGAAGAAAAAAAAGCCGCTACATACACACACAAAGAATACCAAACCACCAAACCAAACGCCACCCCCAACACCCTTCCCCCAAACACACCCCCCCACCCTCCTTCCAAAAGCAAACAACAAAAAACAAAAACTGGGGTCCTCACCAAGTGTGATTTTGTAACTATAAATGGAACAAAATGTTAGGCTAAAAAAAAACACCCCAAAAAGTTCTTTTTATGACCAAAAAAACCACAAAAAAAAAAAAAGCAGCAGAGGAGGAAAAATGAGTAAAACGTTACCGATTAAAGCAAAAAATAAAATCTGGCGCTTTCAATCTTTCTTTCTTAATTTTAAAAAAAAATTAACAACAACAAAAACAACAAAAAAACAATACTTTTTGTGATTTAAATTTCTCCACTGCTTCCCCCCCCCCCCTAAATAACGAAAAATATAATTTATGACATTTCAAAAATGTTCAACATGATAAAACTGAATAAAAAAAGGTTTTTTAAAAAAACAAACCTAAAAAATTTCAAGACTTGGGCAAAGAAGGTTAAAGACTCTCTCTTTTCTCCCCTTTCTTTTCTCTCTTCGTTCTCTCTCTTTCTCTCTCTCCTCTCTCTCTCTTTCTTTCTTCTCTTCTCTTCTTCTCTCTCTCTCTCTCTCTCTCTCTTTCCTGCACGTGGATTACCTTTAAAATAGCCTCATAGGTAACAGTGTGGATCAAGTATTACTTTCCAAATTTTCCAGTGTCCAATTTCGCAAGAAGAAGGCCTCGAACTCCATCTTTAAAAAAAAAACCAAAAAGTCTTAACAGTAGATAGAAGTAACTACAGAAATATCCCTTTTGAAAGGTGGGGGT
>CM054146.1:23911855-23914355 GCA_028751875.1 Rapana venosa
CAACCCCCAAAACCTTGGAACAAAAAACACCCCCAAACCATCAAACTTTCCTTCCAAACAAAAATCCGGCCGGGGCTTTCGTAAGGGAGGGCAAAATTTTTTCTTAACAATAAACTAATTTAAAAACAAAAACCCAAAACCCCAACTCACAAAAAAAAAACCCAAAGGGGCACCACACCCCTCCAAATAAAAATAAATTTAAAATTTAAAAAAAATAAAAAAACACACAAACCCCAAACTTTCCCCACGCCCCCCCACACAACCCAAAAAAAATTTTCCCCTTTCCTTTTCCATCCAAAGGGCCCGGTTTTCTAACGCTTGCAGAAAATTTGGAAACCAAAAGAAATAAAGTTCCCCAATGCACCATTTTGTTAAGGGGGTTTTAAAACCGAAAACCCCCGGGGGCCTGGTTTAAAAAAACACTAATTTTTTTAAAACCCGAAAAAAGAAAAAAAAAAAAAACACCAAAAACAAAACCCCACCCCGCCTTACACAACCCAAAAAGAAGATTTTCCTTTTTCCATTTTCCTCCCCCCTTCCCCCTCACAAACCACAAAACGTGGAAAAAGTTTTTTAAAAAGAAATAAACATTTCACTCAAACAAACCCTATATTAACACACAACACAATACCCCAACAAACCTTGGGGACGAACTAAACCCACCATTGAACTACCCAAAACCCTTTGACACAAAAAAACACAAACACCCCAAAAACAAAAAACACCCAAACACAACCCAACAACATTCAACACACACAAAAAACCCCTTTACACATACAAAATTTATTTCCAACCAAAAAAACCCCCACGGACAAAACACCCCACAAAAAACCCACCCTCTCCCCAAATACAAAACAAATACAAACAAAACACACAACACACATACAACACACCCACAATACACCCCCACACACACACTAACCACACTACAAATAAAAAAACACACTAAGCTCCATAACAAACAACCTCACACAACACCCAAAAACACAAAAAACACCCCACACCCCCGACACACCCCCACACATCAAAACATACACACACAAACACACACAACAAAAACTCACCAAAACACACCCCAACCACACACACAAACAACTAAAAACAAAACTAACACACACCACACTAAAACACACACAACCCAAACACACACACCCCACAACAAAAACCCCCAAAACACACACACACATACACTACACCCCAACACACACACACACACAACACAACAAACAAACACCCCACACACTCACACACACACCACACACCCCCCACACCCTAAATAACAGACTCCCAACCTCACCACAACACTACACCCTTTTCACATACTCACAACAACACACCACAAAAAAACCTCCACCCACTACAAACCCATCCACCAAAAACCCCTCCCCTTACTCGCCCAACAACACACTCAACCCCCCACACACCCACCCACACAAAAACCAACAAAAACCCAACAAAAAACCACACCCCCAAACAACACACCCCTTTTTTAAACACTACACCCCCACTAAAAACCCAACTACACAAACACACAAAACCGTCCCCCCCTCCCCAACCCCAAAAAACACTCAACTAAAACACGACACACAATTCTTTTTCCCCACACACACACACACAACAACTACCCACAAGACAACCCCACCCCCAACCACAAAATTACAAAACCCCACACACAACAAACATTTACCCCAACACACACAAAACTACACCACACCCCACACACCACACACCAAAACACCACTCACAGCCCCTTCCCAGCAAAACACACTCCCCCAAAAACCTTCACTTAAAAATCCCCAGGGCTTTCCTCCGGTGAAAATTCCAAAAAAATTGTATTCTTTTTTTGGGGGGCAAAACCCAATTTCGTTCTTTTTCTTTTTTTTTTTGGCTTGGGTTTTTTTTCTTTTTTTCTTTATTTCTAAAGATTTGGCACATTTAAATCAAAAAAAAATTTAAAATATTTAAAAAACAACTTAATAAAAAATCTATGCGGAAAGACAAAAAAATCTGAAAGAGAAAAGAGCGGGACGGACAGAAAGACAAGAGACAGGGAAAGGCAGAGAACAGAGAGACATAGAGAGAGACAGAGTGAGACCCAAAACCCAGAAGCCCCCAAAAAAAAGGGGAGACAGAGAAAAAAAAACCCACAAAAAAACACATACAGACAAGAGACAGAGAAAACAGAGACACTAAAAAGGAAGACAGGGGACTAGAGCCCAAAAGAAAGAAAACAGACAGAGGGGAGACAAGACAAAGAAGAGAGAGACAAAAAACACACACTTTCATACAAAACTTTCATAAAAGACAGAGACGGGAGAAGAAAAAGGAACCACAGAACAGAGATCCAAAAGGAAGAGAAAAGACCGGAGAGGGGAGAGAGAAGAAAACAGAGAGGGACAAAGAAAAAAGGAAAAGTGAAAGAGAACAACGACAAAAAGAAAAGACAGACAGAGAGCCAAAAGAAAAAAAACGGAGAAAAAAAGGAAAAAGAGAGAGAGAG
>CM054146.1:23921855-23937670 GCA_028751875.1 Rapana venosa
GTCTGTGTGTGTGTGTGTCTGTGTGCCTGTGTGTGTGTCTGTGTGTGTGTGCAGTGTGTGTATGTGTGTGTGTACTCTGTGTGTATGTATTCTGTGTGTGTGTGTGCGTGTGTGTGTTATGTTGTGTACAGCGTGTGTACAGTGTGTGTGCACGATGTGTGTATGTGTGTGTACAGTGTGTGTGTGTGTACAGTTTGTCTGTGTGTCTCTGGTGGTCCACAGTGTGTACAGTGTGTGTACGGTGTGTGTGTGTATTGTTGTTGTTGACTTCAATTTTACGTCTGTTCACTTTTAGTGATATTAGACGAGGGGGAACAAATGGAGGGGTGGATGTCTTATTTACAACAAAAAATAGATAAATAAAAAATAAAAAAATTAGCCCCCCCCCCCCCCCCCAAAAAAAACCCAAAAAAACACCAACCATGCTTTTACAAAAAAATCACATAAAGAAACTTGGCAATGCAACAGGAATTATAAAAACCTAAAAACATGTCATTAACGTTAATGCAACTATAACAAATGTCCTAAGGGACTGCGATAAAGGCCTTTCACAATTTCAAATGCCAGTTTTAAATTATTGAATATGCTGGTAAGGGAATTTGCAGAAAAATGGGGCATGAAAGGTTTTACACTCTGGCAGTCAAAAAGTATATGAGTATTGGTGGTATTCTCACCACATAGACATTTACCATTTTTTGCTGAATTTGGTTATCAATGCATTTACTTTCATTCTATAAAATAAAGCAGTTATTCTTCTTGACGTAAAAACATTTACACAATCCTTTGAATGGTTCACGACTGTTAAATTATCGGTGTTAATTGCAGTTCTAGTTAAAGATCTATCATTTTGCTGATTAGTTTCGGTGACCTTTCTCCATGATTTGTGTTCTAGTAAGCTGTAACCCCTCTTTTAAGGATAGAGGCACATGCAATTCTATTGCATTCCCGTTCATGTTTTGCACCTTTTTTTTGGCAGCTCTATCCACCCACTCATTGGAAAGAATCCAGTGTGTGAAGGCACCCAACAAAAATTAACACTTTATGCCCTTTAATGTTAAGAGATGGATAACATGCTTAATTTCTAATATAATTTTTGAAGTTTTCTTATAACATGGAGATTTTAAAGCATACAATACCGACTTAGAATCAACGCAAAAGAAGGATTTGAAATATATACAATGGCAAATCAAGAATATAAGTAAGACCCATTAATATTGCTATTAGTTCTGCTGTAAATATCGAGTGATATTTACCAACATAGTATGATTTTTTCCATTTTCAACGCTGGTATAACAAAAGCAGAACCTGTTTCTTGATTATCTGGACGCGATCCGTCTGTATAAATTTGTAAATGGTCAACATATTTATGATGAATGTGGGATCGGACATCAGAAACCATTATATTCAAATTGTCATTCTTGTTTACATTAGACACCTCTATGTCAAAGTGTGCTTTATTCATCTCCCATGATGGACAAGGTAAGATTGCTTCTCGTGTGTCCATGCTGAGTTGATTGACTTCCGAGTTTTGTACCAGATCAGACACATATGTACTTGCGCCCCATGGTACACCCATGATATCCTGGTCGCAAAACGCAAACGCCGACAACTCGAGCGACAATGGCGTAAAACAAAAACTGAAATAAATAAGCAACTCCTTCGAAAACAAATCAACAAAGTCAAAACCTTAATCCTTTCAGCAAAGAAAAAGTATTACTCTTTTCAAGTTCTTATCCCCGTCCATAAAATCTCTCTTTTTTCCCCACCCAATCTTCGGGGATCCCAAAGGCAAGCCCTCAACCCACTGTTCAAAGCCCCCCCGAACTTCCTGCAAATTTTCTTCATTCTTCCCTGAAAAAGTTCGCCATTCGCTCCAAAAACTGGATCACTTCTTTCAACCCGCCCCCTGATCCCCAATTCACGGGCTTTCCTCCATTTTTTTTTCATCCAACAAGTAGAATGAAACAAGACAATTCTGAAAGAAATGACAATAAAATCATTGATCTCGACCTAAAACCTGTTTCCCTTTCTCACTCATTTGCATTCCACACTCAAACCCACATCACGAAAATAGTAAACCTCCCCCCTCCAGGAATTTTTCCATCAGATCTCAAACCCTGCTATAGTTACAACCTCCCCTAAAAAAGCACGACCTCGACCCTAACACTGAAAAAATTACGGGCCTTTTTTTCTCCAAAACCTTTTATCTCAAAAGTCCTTGAAAAAGTTTTTCTGAAACAACCAATAGCCATCTTCATTCCAACAATCCCCTTCCCCCCCCTTTTCAGTCTGCCTATCGTGCCAAACCCCACAGCACCGAGACCACCCATCCACACCTTAAAACACGTTTTTTTCACGCTTCTGACTCAGGAAAAATACCCTTCTCACTCTCCTCGACTTTGTCGCAGCCTTTGACCTATAAAACCACTCAATTTCTTCCAAAACCGTCCCAAAACACGTTTTGGTTTTAAAGACACAGCCCCCACCTGGTTCAGTTCATACCTTACAGACCGATTCCACACAGTTACAGTAAATAAGATTCAATCAGCACTCCAAACGGAATGTGGAGTCCCACGGGGGCAGTTTCGGCCCCCGTTTTTTTTTCACTCCTACACTGCCCCACTTTCACATTAATAAACCGTCATCAAATCCCACATTTTTAATGCAGACGACTCTCAATTCTTAGCATGAAACTCCCGAAAACCGCCTTCCCTTTTTGACAAATATTCCTGCTGCCTTTCAAGAATCCAAAACTGGATATAAGAACAAGTTACAACTAAATCCAGATTAAAACCCAAAACCATCTTATCCAAAAACAAACCTCTTCCATAAAACCTTTCAATAGAAATTTCGGCAATACCCTTCCCCTCTATCCACTCAGTGGAAATATTAGGGGTAGTACGAAAACCTCCCATCAAAAATTCCCCCCCAAAACCTCCATCTTTCTACTATCAATTCCGTTAGGGAAGTTCAATTCGCCCTTCAACTCCAAACTATCCCTCCTCATTCCTCCTCTGGCATTGCATTCCCCTGGCTGGTTGCCAGAATCTATCCACCCCTTCAAGTTAAAAAACCGGGCACTCCTACCTCAGAAAAAAACTAAAATTACTCCTTCTTTCGTTCCCCTCTCCTTCCCCAAAGGGCGGTTTACCCTTGTTAAAAAATTCCAAAAACCCGGCACCTTCCCCCTTTTTTTCTTCATTTGACACTTCCTTTCTCTTCCCCCCCCTCCTGCAATACTTTGTTTTTAAAATACCTAATTCCAAATCCACTGTTCCCCTCTTTTCTCTTTTCGGGGCCCCAGTAATTAACACCCCCCCCCCCCGAAAAAACCCAATTTTTTAATCCACTAAAAACCCAATTCCCAAATTCCCCTCCCTTTTGTTTATCCCCCCCGCCCCCCCCCCCCCCCCCCCCCCCCCCCCCCCCCCCCCCCCCATTAGCCGCCCGAGTGACAACTTTTGTGTGTGTGTGTGTTGTGGGCGGGGGGGGCGCGCGCGTGTGTGTTTACATTTGTATTTAAAAAAACTGTTAATTGTGCGCGTGTGTGTTTTACATTTGAATTGTAAAAATCATTAATCGTAACTGGCGCATGCGAAGAATAGGAAATAGAGCGCTTGATTTGTTTTTTTTGCAAATTTAGCGCTGATAAATTCCATGTAATTATTAAAATTATTATAGAGGCAATATATTTCGCTCTTTTAGGAAAATCCAACTCTAAAATTTCTTTCTTTTTCTTTGAAATAAAGTTTTTCATCGTTTTTGTTTCAAAAAGCACTATTTAGCACATCCAGTTGACGGTAATAAACCAAAGGCAACATCCGACTTCGTTGTATGTTCCCTGGCTGAGGGTGTAAGGCACACCAAAGCCAGCCTGTAGCTTTGCATCTATACTTTGTAACTTTTTGGGAAAAGTTAGGGCACTGAAAAATACCCTTGGCCTACGATAATTTTGAATGAATAAAAAAGTAGCTAAATATTTCAATTTAATGGTCTTGGGCCCCGAACTGTTTACTTCCCCACTTCAAAAATTTTAAGCCTTTGTGTGTGACTCTTCTGTGGGTGTTTTTGTGTGTACAGTGGTGTGTGTTTTGGTTTTTGGGTGTGTGTGTACAGTGTATAACACAGTGTGTATGTGTGTGTGTGCACACAAGTTGTGTGTTACATGTTTTCCTCGTTGGGTTAACGCGTACGTGGGCAGGTTTGCTCTGCCTACTTTTTGTTTGTCTGCCCCTTCTGCTGTCTTCGATCCATCCCTATAACATCGTGGCCCTCAGCGTGCGGAAAAAAACTGAACCTTTTCACGTTTCTTTTTTAAGTGAAAAATTTACAGTGAGCATTTTAACACAACCCCAAACAATTTTTAAAAAAAATCTCACAAAAAAAACTGTACGAAAAAGCGTTGGGTGGGGTTGGTTGCTGGGTTTTTTCCCTTTTTTTATCCGTAAAAATGGAGGGCCCATTAATTTTCTGTGTACGTGAAACTGCCTTTCAAAAAAAAAACGAATAAAAAACGAATCAGTACAAAAAAAAAGCCCCTCTCTCGCCTTGCTGAAAATAACCCACAGCTAAATGAACATGCATAAAGATGATAAAAAATAAAATATGCATGAAAATCCAAAAAGGGAAACTTTTTGTAATGAAAAGGGGCCGGCTGCTGTACTAACGGGTGGGTGTAAATAGGGATCATAAAACGTTGTATCCATCAATTACAGGTACGTTTACAAACGGATTCTTTTAAGGGCTCCATCAAAGCAGAGATATTTTCCCCCCCGAAGCGGCTCAGTGTGACGTCACCGTTTTTACCCCCATCCCCCCCCCCCCCCCCCCCCCCCCCCCCCCTCCTTGTCTTCTTCTTCTTCTTCTTCTTTTTTTCCTTCTTCTTCAACTTCATTTTCTTCTTTTTTTTTCTTCTTTTTTTCTTCTTTTTCTTCTTCTTTTTTACTTCTCTTCTTCTTTTTTTTTTTTTTTTTCTTCTTCTTCTTCTTCTTTCTTTTTTTCTTTCTTCTCTTTTCTTCTTCGCATTTCTGTACATTCTTCGTCCTCTTTTCTTTTCTTCTTCTTCTTTCTTCTTCCTTTTTTTCTTCTTCTTCTTTTCTTCTCGCAATTCTTCTTTTTTCGCAATTCTTCTTCTTTTTCTTCTTTCTTCTTCTTCGTCTTCCCGATTGCTTAAAAAACAACCCCTTTGTTTGCCACATGAAAAAAATGAGTCCCGCTGCCTTTAAGCGCCTAAAAGTCAGGCCTAGGCATCCGCTTCGGGACAGGGAAGAATTGTTACTTTTAAAAAATTTTTGTGAAAGGAAAAAGCAGGAGAATGGACCGAGGGGGAAAAAATAGACGAAAAGGAGGGACGGGAAGAAAAAACGAGGAAAAACAAAAAAGGGGATAGAAAAAGGGGGAAACTCCCACGCAGAATTTCCAGAAGGGGGGGATGGGTTTTTTTTTTATACGACAGGCCCGGCTCCCCACGGGGGTTTTTCCCTCTGCCCCACGAAAAACAAAACCACTGCTGGGTTTTAACATTAACAAAAGTGCAGACTCTACCCCCCTCCCCCCAAAAATGTTTCGGATGAGACTATAAAACCGGGGCCCCGGTTGGAAGCACTTAGAACATCTTCGCCTCGTGAAATCCTTTCCGTTTTTTTCGTAAGAGTAGGCCTTTGGGGTGCGCCGGTGGGAAGGGATACAAAATTTGACAAAACCGATACACACGGGATTTGATGTAAAAATTTTAAAAAAGCACGTAAGGCTTTTTCTTATCCGATAAAAAAATAAATAAATAAAAAAAATAAATGAAAAAGTTCAAAATGTAAGCCTTTTTTAGTTAAAGGTTAAAAAAAAATATATATGCCCCACCCCCCCCCTACCCCCCCACCACCACCCCTGGAAAACAAATTTGGGTATTGAAATGACGTCAACTTACTCGACTTCTAGGGGGTTCACAAAACTAAAAAGAAAAAGCAGGCCTGGTATAGGGCAAAAGCAGAGGGAGGGAATGATACCGCTAAAAAACAAAAATAAACCCTCCACATGTTTTTTAGGAGTTTTGGTTCCAAAAGCTATTTTAATTCGTTCAGCAACGATAAGTAAAAAAACAAAAAACAAAAAATGTTATTGTACTCACCAAAAAAAAGTAGATATAATATACCGTACACAAAATTTTACAGCAACAAAAGTGCGTGACCAAAAAAAAAAATGAACTTAATAACTGTACTCAAATACAGTAATAGCACAAAAAAAAAGTAGACCAAAAAAAAAATGTAACAGTACTCAATATAGCGATATGACAACAACAACCAAGCAAAAAAAAAAAAATGCATTTAAAAAAAAAAAAACCTTTATACCTGCATACCGTACACAATACAAAAATAAACAACAACAAAACTGTGGGATGTATTTTGTACTACTTGCTGTACTTTTTCTCTCTCTGTCTCTCTCCTCTCTCGCCCCTCTCCAAAAAACCTCTCCTCTCCCCTTTTTTTTCTCTTCTCTCTCTCTCCTCTCTCCCCCCTCTTCTCTCCCCCCCTCCTCTCTCTCTCCCCCTCTCTCCCCCTCCCTTAAATCATGTTGTCGTTGTTGTACAGGGTGTGGGTTGGTTTTTTTTTTTTTTCTTTTGGTGAAGCCCCCCCAACAGGGCAAGGGCCGGATGAAAAAGAAAAGTAGCTATCTTTAATTTAAAACCCTTTAAAAAAAAAAAAAAATTTTTCAAAGAAAAATTTATTCCTCTCTCTCTCTCCTCTCTCTCTCTCTCTCTCTCTCTCTTTTTCCCCTCCCCCCCTCCCCTACTCTCTCCCCCTCCCCTCCTTCTCTCTCTCCCCTCTCTCGTCTCTCTCTCTCCCTTTCCCCCCCCTCCCCTCTCTGTCCTCTCTCCCCTTTTCCCCTCTCCCTCTTGTCTGTCCTCTGTCTCTCGCCTCCCCTCTTTTTGTCCCTCTCTCTCTCTCCTTCCCCCCTGTCTCCTCTCCCCTCTCCTCTCCCTCCTCCCTCTCCCCTCCTTTTTAAACATGTTGTCGTTTTGTAGCAGGGGGTGGTGTGTTTTTTTTCCCTTTTTTTTGTTGATAGCCTTAAACAGGGAAGGGCCGGATGAAAAAAAAAAGTATGCGTAGCTTACCCGTAACCCTTAAAAAAAAAAAAGATCATTCAAAAAAAAAAGATTCATTTTCCTCTCTCCTTTCCCTCTCTCTCTCTCCCCCTCTCTCTGTCTCTCTCTCTCTCCCCTCTCTCTCTCCCCCTCCCCCCCCTCTACTCTCTCCTTCCCTCCCTCTCTCTCCCCTCCTCTCCCCTCCTCTCTCTCCTCCTCCCCCCCCTTTCTCTCTTTTCCTCTCCCTCCCTCTCTCCTCTCTCCCTCCCTCTGTCTGCTCTCTCTCCCCTCTTCCCTCCTTTCTCCCCTCCCTTCTCTCCTCCTCCCCCCCCTCTGTCTCTCTGATCCTTCTCTCTCTCTCTCCCCCTCCTCCTCCCTCTCTCTCCTTTCCCTCCCTCTTTCTCCCTCTCTCTCTCCCCTCCCCTTTCCTCCCCCCCTCTCCTCTCCCCTCTCCCCTCCTCTGTCTGTCTCTCCCCCCTTTCCCCTCTCTCTTAAATCATGTTTGTCGTTGTTGTAGCAGGTGGGTTATGGTTTTTTTCCCCTTTTTTTTGTTTATAGTCCTTTAAACAGGGCAAGGGCCGGGTGAAAAAGAAAAAGTAGCGTATGCTTTTCGGAAAACCCTTAAAAAAAAAAAAGATTCATTTAAAAAAAAGATTCATTCTCCTCTTCTCTCCCCCTCTCAATCCCTCTCTCTCTCTCTCTCCTCTCTCTCTCAAACCCCCCTCCTCTCTCTCTCCCTCTCTCTACTCTCTCTTCTCCCTCTCCCCTCTCTCTATCTCTCTCTTTTTCCTCTCTCTCCCTCCCCCCTATCTCTCTTCTCCCTCCCCTCTTTTTCCTTCCTCCCTCCCCCTCCCCCTTTTCCCTTTCCCCTCTCTCTTCTCCCTCCTCCTCTCTCTCTCCCCCTTTCTTCTCCCTCCCCCCCTCTCTTTCCCCCTCCCCTCTCCCCTCCCTCCCTTCTTTTTTCTCTCTCTCTCTCCATCCTCTCTGTCCCCTCCCCTCCTCCCCCCCTTCTCTCTCTTCCTCCTCTCTCCTTCTCTGTCTCTCGTCTCTCTGTCCTTTTCTCCCCTCCCTCCCTCCTCTCTCCTCTCTCTCCTCTCTCCCCCCCCCTCTCTTCCCTCCCCCCCTCTCGCCCCTCTTTTCCCTCTTTTTCTTGTTTTTCTCTTCCCCTCTTTCTCCCCCCTTTTCTCCCCTCCCCTCCCTCCCCTCCCCTCCTCTCTCCTCTCCTCCTCCCCTCCCCCTCCCCTCCCTCTCTTCTCCTCCCCCTCTCTTCTCTCCCCCTTTTAAACAGTTGTCGTTGTTGCCCAGGGTTTGTTTTTTTTTTTTTTTCTCTTCTTTTGTTGAAAGTCCCTAATCGGGGAAGGGCCCCCATGAAAATTTTTTAAAAAAATAGCGTATCTTTTTCTGTAACCCTTAAAAAAAAAAAAGATTTATTTAAAGAAAAGATCTCCTCTCCTCTCCTCTCTCCTCTCCCTCTCCTCCCTCAACCAAATAGAATTTGAAGAAAATTTTTATTTAATTGCCCTTCATGAAGATTTGAGACAAAGTTTCTTAAAAATGCGAAAAGACTTTCCCTTTTCACGTGCTACTCAAACCAATATCTATGATAACAAATTTATCACATTTTTTTTTTCATGCAACCCAAAAGAAGAAGTAAGATAACTTTATAAAAGGATCCTTATATTGGAAAACTACATTTAAAAAACGTTGTCGATTTTTGCAAGTGAATTTTATTTATGATGAAAATTTTAAAAATTGGTGATGTAATTTTTTTTTTTGCTTAATCATTTCATATTATATACTTGGTATAATGTTTTTATAAAACTCATGTCATAGTCACTCCATACGCCCATCATTTCCTTGTATTTGGCCTAAGGCCAATTTACAGTAAAAGTCTGAAGTCTTAAGTCTCTCTCTTTTCACCGTTCCGCGGTTAAAGTCAAGGTTCACCATGGTGAGATTTTTCTATGCGAAAAAGTTTTTTTTTTAGCCCACCCAAGGTAGCTTTATTCCGACTTCGGGGGTTAAAGGGGGTTACGTTCGAGTTCCCATAAACCCACCGAACGCTTACAAACTACGGCATCTTAACCCGCATATTTTTTTTGTTCTGCTGTGAAATTCACGAAAGAAATCAAGGCACGCACGGCAAAACGCATTTAAAGCGGGGCTTGGAAATCGTAAAAAAAATTTTTAAAAAAAAAACACCCCGACACTTAAATTTACCAGACGACGCCAAGATTCAACCCACAAACTTCGGGACCCATGGGATGAAAAACGAACGGCTTAAAACCCCTCAGCATAGCTCCATCACTCTGCTTTTTTGTTTTTTTTTAAACTCGAACCCTTCAAGAGGGATTTTTCCCCTGGAGTTAACATCGTGCAGACCAACCTCCCTAAAACTTTCGGATGAAACTATAAAAACCCAGTCCCGTAACGAACCCGCAGAACATCTTGCGCACACGTTAAAATCCTGTTCCGCTTTTCGTAAGAGTAGGCCATTGGTTTCCGGGGGAAGGATGACAAATTCACAAAACCGCTACACACGGGGGGGTTGATGTTTTAAAAAAAAAAAAAAAAAAAACACTAAGTGCCTTTTTGCATTACCTATATCAAAAGAATGAAAAAAAAAAGAAAAGATTTTTTTTTAAATCTCGGGAAATGTTGCGTCTGGAATAACATGATGTTTCTTGGGGAATGGGGGGGGGTGCAACGATGGGAAGAAGATATCGCTTTTCTGTTGGGGGGGGGGGGGGGGGGGGGGGGGGGGGGGGGGGGGGGGGGGGGGGGGGGGGGGGGGGGGGGGGGGGGGGGGGGGGGGGGGGGGGGGGGGGGGGGGGGGGGGGGGGGGGGGGGGGGGGGGGGGGGGGGGGGGGGGGGGGGGGGGGGGGGGGGGGGGGGGGGGGGGGGGGGGGGGGGGGGGGGGGGGGGGGGGGGGGGGGGGGGGGGGGGGGGGGGGGGGGGGGGGGGGGGGGGGGGGGGGGGGGGGGGGGGGGGGGGGGGGGGGGGGGGGGGGGGGGGGGGGGGGGGAAAAGGGGGGGGGGGGGGGGGGGGGGGGGGGGGGGGGGGGGGGAGGGGGGGGGGGAAAAAGGGGGGGGGGGGGGGGGTGGTGGGGGGGGGGGGGGGGGGGTGGGGGGGGGGGGGGGTGGGGGGGGGGGGGGGGGGGGGGGGAGGGGGGGGGGGGGGGGGGGTGGGGGGGGGGGGGGGGGGGGGGGGTTTTTTTAAGGTTTTTTTTTTTCCCAATTGCCCAAGGGTGGGGGGGGGGGGGGGTGGGGGTTTTTTGGGGTTTTTTTGGGGGGGGGGGGGGGGGGGGGGGGGGGGTTTTTTTGGGGGGGGGGGGGGTGTTGGGTTTGTTTGGGTGTGTGTGTTGTGTGGTGTGTGTGGGGTGTGGTGGGGTGTGTGTGTGTGTTGTGTGTGTGTGTGGTGATTGTGTGTGTGGTTTTAAAAATTCGTTCCAATAGTGCCATAGACGGTGCGGGTGTTTGTGTGTGTGGGGTGTGTGTGTGTTGTGTGTGTGTGGTGTGGTGTGGTGTGTGTGTGTTTCTTGAATTTAACGTCTATTCACTATTAGTGACATTAGACGGTGTGTGTGTGTGTGTGGTGTGTGTGTGGTGTGTGTGTGTGTGTGTGTGTGTGTGTCTGTGTCTGTTGTCTGTGTCTGTGTCTCTGTGTGTGTTCTTGAATTTAACGTCTGTTCACTATTAGTGACATTAGACGGTGTGTGTGGTGTGTGTGTGTGTGTGTGTGGTGTGTGTGGTGTGTGTGGTGTGTGTGTGTGTGTGTGTGTGTGTGCGTGCGTGCGTTTTGAATTTAACGTCTGTTCACTATGAGTGATATTAACGGTGGTTGTGTGTGTTTGTGTGTGTGTGTGTGGTGTGTGGTTGTGTGTGTGTGTGTGTGGTGTTATGTGATGTGTATGTGTGTGTGTGTGTGTTCAAGTTCATTTAACATCTTTTCACAACCTGTGATACCACACGAAGACAAAACAACAACAACAACAACAACAACAACAAAAGACAAAGTGAGAGGGGGAGGGGGCAGTATAGTGGGGAAATAATTTCACACCATAAATAAAAGCTTAATGATGAAACAAATTGGCACTACATGAACTGGGCCAAAATGTATGCTAATTATGACCCTACCCCCACCCCTACCCCCCACCCCACCCCCGAAAAAAAGAACTACTGACGATTAATGAATAAAGTGAAAATTATCGATTACTAAATTACGCTTCTGTGTGTGTGTGTGTGTGTTGTGGTGTGTGTGTGTGTGTGTGTGTGTGTGTTGTGTGTGTGTGTGTTATGGCGCGCGCGCGCAGGTGCATGTTTTTTTCTTTATATATCACTTAAGTCACGGTAGATTTATCTACGTCAAATTCGGGCTGCTCTCCCCGGGGAGAGCGTTTCGCCACAAAGAGCGCGCCCTCATTATTTTTTTTTTTTTTTTTTTCCGTCTGCAACGTTTTGTTTCCCACAAGTGGTTTTTTTTCCTAAGAATTTTCCAAGGACAACTCTCGTTCCCGTGAGGTTTTTTTTACGTGCGCTAATTGACTATGTGAACACACGGGGACCCTTTTTTTACGTCCCTCCGAAAAAAAAGCACCCAACCACCACCGGGGCTCCTGGATGGGGAAAAGTTTGGGGGCCCAAACGGGGTTCAAACCCCGCACACTTCCGCCCCCCGGATTTTTTCGTTTTCTTTTTGGAAAAGGGCGCGTTCCCTCTAGACCACCGATCCATTGGGGTAGGTTTGTTGTTTTGGGGCCTCTGTGTGTGGTGGGGGGTGTGTTGTGGTTGTGTGGTGTGTTTTGGTGTTGGTGTGTGTGTGTGTGTGTGTCTGTGTCTTGTCTTGTCGTCGTGCTGTCTGTGTCTGTGTCTGTGCCCGGTTGACAACATGCTCTGCGTTTGTGTGGTGTGGTGTGTGTTTCATTTTTGTACGCAAAAAAATATGCCCCCGATTCTTTTACATACCTCCTCGCACTCATCAACAATTTTTAAACGAATTTTTTAACCACCCATTTTTTTGCCCCATAAAAACCGTCTTGCCTTCCACACTCCCAAAACATCATTACTGTCGGACGAAAACACAATTTTTTTTTTTTTTTTTTTTTTGGTCTTGGTATAAAGCAAGTGTCAAAGAAAAAACGACCTAACCCAACGAGGAAACATAATCACTCAACAAGAAAATAAACCGGGGGGGGGGAAACAAAAACCCCAAAGCGAACGCACTAACTGGGGCCTGACAAAATGCGAAAAGATCAGACACAAGAGTGCGGGGAAGAGATGTTCACTTTGACAAAAAGGATTGCATGTTCAGAAAAGAGAAAAAAAAAAAAACCCAAAAGGGAGGAGGGAGAGAGTGGGGGGGGGGGGGGGGTTGGGGAAAAGAGAGAGGGGGGGGGAGGAGGGAGGGAAGACATGCGACAAGAGACGTGAGAGAGAGATAGAGAATAATTAAAAAAAAAAAAAAGAAAAACAGAGATCGAGAGGGAGAAAAAAAAACAAGGTAGATAAGAAGAAATAGTAATAGATAGATAACAAAAGAAAGACGAAGACAGATAGATAATAGAAAAAAATAGATAGATAGATAGATAGATAGGAAAAAGATAATAAAGATAATAGATGATGATAAAAGATAAAAATAATAGAAACGAGGAAGATAGAAGATAGAAGAAATAGAAAAGATAGAAGATGAAGTGAAGGAGTAGGTAGGTAGGGAGTAAAAACACACGACAGACAAAAAAAGCGAATAAAGAAATAGAAAAATAGATAACAGAAAGACAGAAAATAGACGACAACAAAAGAAGATAGTAGATGATAATGATAGAAGAAAATAAAATAGATAGAAAAGATAAAGAATAAATAGATATAAAGTTTGTGTAAACAAAGTACGGACGGTTTACGCACAGACAAAGGGAGTCACGAAAGACAGACACATAACCAGATGCATAAAGGAAGCAGCAGAAAAAGGACAGACATCAACAGAAAGCAGACAGACGGGCTTGGGGAGACAGGCGGCAGGCAGAGAAAAAAAGCCCCATAAACCAAAAAAATCGCATCTTTCACAATTTGTAAGAAAAGGAAGAAAAGAAGAAAAGTTTATTTCGGGAATCAATCCTTTGGGAACAATTTCTCAATCTGATAAACCAACTCTTTTCTTTTTTCGTTTTTTCTTTCTTTTTTTGTTTGTTTGGGGATTTTTTTTTTTTTTTGCTTTTGCTTAAAAAAGAAAGTGACCTAAAAATGTTATATATAAAAAAAAAAGTTTTTTGGGGTTTTGGTGTTTTAGGAGTTTTTCGATTTTTTGTTTCTGTCAGCTTGTATACATCTATTTTTTTTTGGGGGGGGAGGGGAACCTGGTGTTAAGTGTTTTTTTTTTGTGATCATGACCTGGTTCTTTCTCTTTCAAAAAATTTTTTTCCTCTGGGTTAACATCAGCCCCCGACTCCACCCCTCAAAAGTCCTTCGATAAACCCAAAAAAACCGACCCCCCCGTTGCGAACGCACGCAGAACATCTTGCGCAGACTTTAAAAAACCCGTTCCCCCGCTTTTGGGAAGTCGGGGCCATTAAACCCTTTTCCGCTTTTCGGAAGTCTGGGGCCATTGGGTGCCTGGAAGGGGATGACAAAAAATACTCAAAAGCAACACCGAAACGGGGTCTGGATAAAATAACACATGAGTGCTTTTTCCCCCTTATCTTTGAAATAAAAAGAAAAGAAAAAAAAGAAAAAAAAACAATTTTTTTTTTGCCGTTCACCCTGCTAGAAATTTTTCCGGTGTTTTTAAAAAAATTTCGACCGAAAAACCTCGCTCCACAACTCATTTTATCAACGTCATTTTTTTGTTGTCTCCAATTTATTCCCCATCACTTTTGGGCATGCGTTGTGCTTTTTAAAGCGATACGTATGTTTTATATTTGTATTATTGTAGCTTTTTCTTTATTGGAGCCCCAATCCTTCAAAACTTTGATACAACACAACACATGTGTGTGTGTGTGTGTGGGGTGTGTGGGTGTGTGTGTGTGTGTGTGTGTGTGTGTGTGTGTGTTTGGGGTGTGTGTGTGGTGGGAGAGAGAAGAGAAGTGAGAGAGAGAAGAGAGTGTGTGTGTGTGTGGTGTGGTGTGGTGGTGTGGTGTGTGTTGGGTGTTGTGTTTTTGGCTGTCTGTCGTCTGTCTGTGTCTGTGTCTGTGTCTGGGTGAACATGAATGCACCAAAATATAGACAATGAATAAACAGACAACAACAGACAACAGAAAGATAGATAGTAAAGATAGTAGATTTTGATAATAGATAGATACATAATGATAGATAATAGAAGAAAGATGATGGATGGATGGGTGGGGGGTGGAGGATGATGGATGGATAAAAGAAGATAGAAATAGATAGATAATAATAATAATAATAGATAATAGATAGATAGATAGAAGATAGTCCACGGACAGACAAAAAGACAAAAAGATAGACAGACAGACAGACAGACACAGACAGAAGCAGATAGACAGACAGACGACCAAAAACAGACAGACAAGATAGATAGATAGATAGATAGATAAATAGATGAAGATAGACAGACAGACAGACAGACAGCAACAGACAATAGATAATAGAAGATAAAAATAATAGATAGATGATAGATAGAAGATAGATAGATAATAGATCTCATTTCGTCTTTTTAAACTTTTGTTTTGTTTTTTTATTTGCCTGTTATCTCGCCAATTTCCGTAGACTTTTCAAATTGGTTTTAGCAAGCCTCTCTCCCCCTTCTCTCGTCCCTCCCCTCCCCTCTCTCTTCTCCCCCCCCCCCCCCCCCTTCCCCTCTCTCCTCTTCTTTCTTCCTCTCCCCCCCCCCTCCTCTCCTTTCCTGTCTCTTACCTCTCTCACCTTCCTCTCTCCCCCCTCTCCTCACCTCTCCCTCTTCTCCCCCTCCTCTCTCTCTCTCTCCCCCCTCTCTCATCCTCCCCTCTTTTCCCTTTTTCTCCTCTTCCCTCTCCCCCTCTCTCTCTCACCTCTCCCCCCCCTCTTCTCCCTCTCTCCTTCTCTCCTCTCCCCCCTTTTCCCCTTTTTCTCTTCACCCTTCTCTCCCTCTCTCTCTCTCTCTCCTCTCTCTCCACTATCTCCTTTTTTTCCCTCCTTTTTCCCTCTCCCCTTCCCCTCCTCTCTCCCCCTCTCTCCCTCTCTCCTCGCCTCTCTCTCCCCTCTCTCCTCCTCTTCTCTCCACTCATCCCCTCTTTCTTTCCTCTCTCCCTCTCCCCCCCCTCCCCTCCCCCCCTCCCCCCCTTTCTCCTCTCTCCTTCTCCTCTCTCCCTCTCCTCTTTTCCCCCACTCTCCTCCTCCCCCTCTCTCCCTCCTCTCTCCCACTTCTCTCTCTCTCCCCCCTCTCCCCCCACCCCCCCTCCCCCTCTTCTTCCCCTTTCTTCTATCCCCTCCTCCTTTCCCTTCTCCTTCCCCCTTCTCTCTCTCACTCTCCTCCCCCTCCTCCTTCTCCCTTCTCTCTCTTCCCCCCTTTTCTCTTCTCTCCCTCTCTCTCTCTCCCTTCTCCCCTCCCATTCTCCCCCCCTCTCTCCCTCTTCCCCTCTTCTCTCCCCCCTCTCTTTTCCTCTCCTCCTTCTCCCCTCCCTTCCTCCCTCTCTTCCACTCTCCCTCTCCCCTCTCTCCTCTCTTCCTCTCTCTCCTCCCCCCCCCTCCCCCCTCTCTCTCTCCCTTTTTTTTCTCTCCCCTTTTTTTCTTCCTTTTTTTCCCCTTCC
>CM054146.1:23938170-23940670 GCA_028751875.1 Rapana venosa
AGGGGGGGGGGGAGGAGAGAAGGGGGAGAGAGAAGGAGAGAGAGAGGAGAAGGGAAGATAGTGAGACAGGGGAGGGGGGAAGGAGGGAAGGAGGGATGGATAGAGAGGGGTGGGGGTTGGTAAGAGTATTGGCAGGAAAAGGGGGTGAGGGTGGTCGGGGGGAAGAAAAGAAAGGGGGAAGGGGAACGCGGGTAGGGAGTTTGGGGTGGTGGTTGGTTGGTGGTGGAAGACAAGTTGGGAAGGGGGGGGGGGGGGGGGGAGGGGGCGGGGGCAGGAGGGTGAAAAGAAATAGTCTTAAGTACTAAAGTAGCCGTGACTAAATTACTGACAAGGTTTTATGATATATAGCCTTTTATAGGCTTGGATAGGAGACACCGTGGTCGAGTGGTTTAGGCGGTCAACTCGTGATCCAGAGGTCGCGGGTTCGATCCCCGCTCGGCTCGAGTGTTGTGTCCTTGGGAAAGACACTTTAATCCTATTTTCCTCACTCCACCCAGGTGTACAAGTGGGTACCAGCTCTGGCTGGGGAAAGTATCTGGCGATGACTAGGGGGGTCCGGGGGGGTTTTTCCATTTCACAGGGTGGTGAAAAACCATCAGTTCGCTTAACGCTACAGAAACCGGGATATAGCTCCGGCTCTTATGGGGGCCTTCTGGCTCGAAAAAGAACATACTCTTTTATTTTTTTTTATAGGCTTGATAGGCAGGGTAGGTGAAAAACGGGAGGGCGTGATAGCCTGATGGGTTAAGGCGAATGTCTTCGGATCTTGCAGTCCTGAAGCGTGGGTTCCGAACACGTGGATCGAGGGAGGGTATCGGTCAGGAGAAAAGAGGAGGAGAGAGAGTTAATATACGACGGGTAACCATTTTAAAACGATTCAGGGTGGGAGGGTGGGGGGGGGGCGGGGGGGAAAGAAAAAAGTGAAGTGAGAGAGAGGTGATGAGGGGGGTGGCGGGAGGGTGGGGGGGGGGTCTTGTATGAGGGGGTACTTTATACGTGGTTAACAGAAAGAAGGAATTGATTTGTGGGAACATCAGGGGAGAGAGAGAAGAGAGAGATGAGGAGAGAGACGAGATGGTGAGGAGGTCGAAGATTGAATTAGAGAGAGGGAGAGTGTGGAGAGAGAGGAGAGTCGAGAGAGTGAGGAGAGAGGGAGAGAGAGAGTGAAAGAGACAGTTGTGTGTAGACAGCAACTACAACACACACACACACACACACACACTCTTTCACACAATAACTTTCACAAACACACACTCATATGTTATATATCATTATAGAGTATTTTGATATTTATATATATATTTAGTCTATATACTTTATATTATACAGACAGACAGAGAGAGAGATTGAGAGAGAGAGAGAGAGGAGAGAGACGAGGACGAGAGGAGGACGAGAGAGAGCGAGGAGAGAGCGAGGAAAGAGGATGTGAGATCAGTACAAGGAACATAGAAAAAATATAATATTTATATATTAAAAAAATTATTTATCTTTTTTATCGAGGATAATGGAACAAACACTTATGTGGTTTTTTTTTTATTTTTTCTTCAAGTCCCTTAGTGGTACGCGGTTTTGTAAATATTGTGATAGAACTGAGAGAGGTCGGAGTGTGGTATAAGCGGAACAGGTCAGGCATGAAGCTAAATTAAAAAATTTTTAAAAAAAGGAAATGAAGAAAGACAGAAAAAAAACTATTAGCTTCTGAAAGGAGAAAGACGGAAGGGAAAAAAATAAAGGAGAGAGAAGTCAGAGATAAAAAAAAAAAGATTAAAAAAAAGCAAACCAAACCAACTCTCCCCCTCCCCCCCCCCCCCCCCCCAAAAAAAAAAAAAAAAAAGTTAAATGAAGTACACTGAACTGCGAAGTGAGTGTGTGTGTGTGTGTGTAGTGTGTGTGTGTGTGTGTGTGTGTGTGTGTGTAGTGTGTGTGTGTGTAGTGTGTGTGTAGTGTTTGTGTGTGTGTAAGTGGTGTGTGTGTGCTGTGCGTGTAGCAGATGTGGTTGTGTAGTGTGTGTGGTAGTGTGTGTGTAGTGAGTGTGTGTGTCGTGTGTGTGTAGTGTGTGTAGTCGTGTCGTGCGTAGTGGCTGGTGTGCGTGTCGAGGTGTGTGTGTGTGGTAATGTGTGTGTGTGTGTTGTGTTGTGTGGTGTGAGCGACAAAAGAATTCTTGCTGGCAAAAGATTTACCTGTATATCTGGCCATACTCTTCCCTTCCGATAAAGCCGTCAGATCTTATTCCTGCACCCCCTCCCCTCACTCCTCCATATTCTCTTGTCTGTCTGTCTGTCGGCTCTTTTCTCTCTCTCTCTCTCTCACCATGCTCTCTCATCACTCATGACTCTCTTCTTCTTCTCTCTCTCTCTCTCTCTCTCTCTCTCTCTCTCTCTCTCTCTCTCTCTCTCTCTCTCTCATAGTGCTTAAATTTTTCGCTCTGTCATTTTATTTTCGAGGGCTCGCGAATGTTATAAAAAATATAATAGCATTGTAATGCTTAAGCCATTACCCT
>CM054146.1:23945670-23960603 GCA_028751875.1 Rapana venosa
TATATGCTGTGTTGTGTTGTGTTTTATTACGCTTCCCGTACAGCCTCAAACGCTGTCACGAATTACAGGATCTTCAACCATGCTTATTATTTGATCTGACCTTGCGCTTGCGAATTATACATTTGAGAGAGGAGAGGAGAGACGTGGAGAGAGGAGAGTACAGGAGAGGAGATCGGAGTGAGAGAGATGAGAGAGAGAGAGAGGAGAGAGAGAGAGAGAGACAGAAGAGGAGAGAGGGACTGGAGGGGGGGGGGGAGGGGGGGGGGGGGAGAGAGAAGCCCATCCCTCTCCAGAGGACAAGCTACATGCTGTGTGTATGTGTAGTGATGCGTTTTATTATGCTTCCGTACCTCTTCAAACGCTACACCCGTAATACATAGAATCTTCAACATGCATTATGATTTGATCTGACCTGGCCTTGTAAATATACATGAATAGATGAAATAGAGAGAAGGAGAGAGTGGAGAGGAGAGAAGAGAGGGGAGCCCATCCCTCTCAGGGAGAGGCTAGCCCATGCTGTGTTGTATTGTGTTGTGTAGCGTTTTATTATGCTTCGGTACCTCTCAAACGCTGACACAATTACAGGATATTTCAACATGCGTATTGACCTTGAATTGTGCATGGCAAAGATATACATCAATGAAATTAAGGCACGGGCAGGCCTATGCTTTGAATTGATCTAGGAGATCGTCCTTTGGATGAGGACTATTATAAACCGACGCCCCGTTGTTCGAACGCATGCAGAACTATCTTGCGCACACGTTAAATCCTGTTCCTCTTTTTCGGAAGAGTAGCCAGTTGTGTGCCGGTGGGAGGGGGAAACAGATTGACAAATTTACAAAACCGCATACACCACGGGAGACTAGATGTAAAAAAGCACATGAGTGCTTATTCCATTGTCCTCCTATATAAATGAATAAATGAAAAAAATAAAATAAACGAAAAACAAAACCCCCACCCTTAATTCACCAGACACTCTTGCCCAGATTTTGAAACCACAACTTTATGCACGTGCAGGGATGGAAGTCAAATATACTATCATCCCTGAAGTCAGAATGCGGCTACCCTAATGGTAGGGAAAAACAGTCATGTACGCAAAAATCTCACCAATTGGGTGAACCTGTAAGGCTCTTGCCAAGGAGAACGAAAAGACAAATACAAACCAATTATGCTATACAGTCCTTTTTTAAAGAATTCTTACAAGGATACCATCTCCATCTTTCTAGTTTTATCCTTTTTCATTTTACAACCTCCCTCCTTTTCAATCATCTCCTTTTTTATTTTATTTTATTAATCTCTCTCCAGACTCTCTTCCAGTGTCTGTTTCCTCTTCACTTTTTTTGGGTGTTGATGCCATCTTTCCCCTTCCATCATCCCTCACGGGCCCAGGATCAGCGACTGACTGCACGTGCACACCACGAAACACTCAAAGAACAGCAGGGGAGGGGCAACAGACAGGGAGAGAGGTACTGGGCGATGAAAAGGATGGAGAACAGCTGACCGCAAAATTAATTAAAAGAAATTTAGATCAAACAGCCAATATAACACTTAACAATAACCACACACACACACACACACACACACACGACACATACACACACCACACACACACACACACACACACACCACACAACAGAGTCGGAGAGAAACAGGTTTGAGGAAAGGGCGTGGGTGGTGGAGGGGAAGGGGCACAGTAATATTATTTAAGAAAAACACATACAAGAGCACAACAGCACTTCAACTCAACATAATCTACTTGTGTCACTATTAGAGAGAGACGAGAGAGAGATTGAGAGAGGGAAGGAGATGAGAGAGAGATGACAGAGGTTAGAGAGGAGAGAGAGAGAGAGGACAGACAGACAGACAGACAGACAGAAGGACAGACAAACACAGATGAGGGGGCATGTCAGAAAGAAAGAAAGAAGAAAAAAATCACAACAAACAGAATATCAAAGTTGCAGAATAACAAATACCGAAAACTCATGTACAATACCCATTTCCATTTGCAGAAGCAGAAACCGAAGGAGAGAGGGTTGGAGAGAGTGTGAGAGAGAGAGAGAGGATGGAAGAGGACTGGACGGGATGAGAGAGAGAGGGTTGGTGCGGAGGTGGAGAGAGAGTAGGAGTCGTGGAGAGAGAGAGACAGACCTGACAGACTGAAGACAGAAAGACAGACACACAGTAGACAGACAAAAGAGTTGTAAGTCACAGAAAAAAAAAAAAAAAAAAAAAACCACAGGGAAGGCTTGCTTTTTTTAGCACTAATCAAGTTTTTCAGCTGATCTACATGGCCTCGATAGGGGGTCTATCTGATTCAGAACAGGAAAAAGGCCACTTACTCCCCCCCCCCCCCCCCCCCCCCCCCCCCCCCCCCCCCCCCCCCCCCCCCCCCCCCCCACCCCCCCCCCCCCCCCCCCCCCCCCACCCCCCCCCCCCCCCCCCCCCCCCCCCCCCACCCCCCCCCCCCCCCCCCCCCCCCCCCCCCCCCCCCCCCCCCACCACCACCCCCGCCGCCACCCACCCCCCCCCCCCCCCCCCCACCCCAACGCCCCCAAAACCCTCACTTTGTGCTTCCCACCCCCCCACCTCCAAACCACTCCCTTTGTGCTCCCCTCCCCCCATAAAATAAAAATAAAACCCACCCCCCCAAAAAATACCCACCAAACTATACACACACACAACCACACAACCCGACCAAAATCCCACCAAAAAAGTACCTAAACAATAACAGGAAAAACTTCCACGTCAGGGGGAAAAAAAAACAAACCCAACCGTCCAAACACTCCGACCCTAAGTCCAAATGGGGGCTACAGTACCGGTGGGTAAATGGTGGCATACGCGAAACCTCACCCGCCACTGGTGAACCTTGGAGCTCGAGGCCAAGCAGCTGGGACCCCCAAAGACAAACACAAATAAACTAATCTGGATACAAGCGGTCTCTTCTCTCCTCTTCTCTTCTCTCTCCCTTCATGGGAGACGGGATAGCCTAGTGGTTAGAACATTGCGCTCGCAATCTGACGACCCCGGGGTTCGATTCCCGTTCAAGGGGGGGGGGGGGGGGGGGGGGGGGGGGGGATATTTTCCCTCGTGGAGTTAACCTCAGTGCAGATTCCACTGTCCCTAAAAATCCTTTGGATGAGATTTTAAACCGAGGCCCCGTGTGCGAAACGCACGCAGAACATCTTGCGCACATGTTAAATCCTGTTCCGTTTATCGTAAGAGTGGGCCACTGTGTGCCGGTGGGAACAGATGACATTCTTCCATAATTATATATTATCTCTCTGAAGAGTTGTTGGGGCACAACACGGAGTTTTTCAAACCACGTCTCTTGTCTTTAGTAAGCTGCTGAACCTGATAGAGCCCATCCCTCTCCAGCTACAGCGTGGATGCAGAGTGTGTTTGTGTTTCTGTAACCGCTTGTATGAACTCTCAAGGTACCCCCTCCCCCCCCCCCCCCCACACCCAACCCCACCCCCACTTTCTTTTTTTTTTTTAAAAACTCACTTCCAGTGTCTGTTTCTCTTCACTGGGGTTGATGCCATCTCTCCCTCCCCATTCCTTAACAGCCCCCAGATCAGCGACTCTGACTGCACGTGCACACCACGAACACATCAAAGAACAGCAGTGACGGCAACAGACAGCAGGGAGGTACTGGGGAGAAAAATGACTGAGTAACAGCTGACGTAAAATTAGATAGAACATTAGGCTGGTGGAATGGTTAGAGCATTGCTATCTGACTGCTCTGGATCCAGCCCAGGTTCGAGCCACACAACCCAGACGCCCGTTTAAGGGGATTCCCCCCCCCCCCCACCCCACCCCCCCCCCCCCCCCCCCCCCCCCCCCCCCCCCCCCCCCCCCCCCCCCCCCCCCCCCCCCCCCCCCCCCCGTGTTAACAACATCAGTACTTCGGATGAGACTATAAACCCAAGGCCCAGTGTGCAAACGCATGCAGGAAATCTTGCGCACACGTTAAAATCTGTTCCGCTTTTCGAAAGAGTAGGCCATTGTGTGCCAGTGGGAACGGATGCACAAAATTGACAAAAACCGCATACACGGGGACTGGATTAAAAAAGCTCATAGTGCTTATTCCATTATACGCGAGGGAAAAAGAAGTCATCTGAGCGCTTTGATTTGTTGCTTTACAAGATTCAGCGCTATAGAAATTCCATACATTATTAGGTAGTAGTAGTTGTAGTACTGACTCGTGCCCCCGAAAGTCTGGATGAGACTGACGAGGACCTGTGTGTGAAAACACACACAGAGAATATTATCTTGTACGCACATTAAAACCCGTTCTGCCTTTCGGGGAAATTTGTTTTGTTTTTTGTCCAAGCCAGCAGAATGGGATGACAACAAGTAATTTTTTTTCTCTCCAAAAGAGTGCCTGCACAATGCGTGTCACGGTTAGGCATCATCCCTGCTGATGCCAGAGTGATGGCTTTCTATTAACGGTGGGAGAAAAACGGTTCCATGCGTAAAATCTATCCATTGTGAATGACGGATGAAAAAAGGGACGGAGCTGGTAACCAAGGAAGAAAAAAAGGACTAGAGCTGTAACCGAGGAAATGGGAAGAAAAAGGACAGCAGAGGCTGCTAACCAGGATTGATAAAAAGACGGGAGTCCAAACCAAACAACGAAAAAAGGACGGTAGCTGTAACCAAAGAATGGGGGGGAAAAAAATGACGGAGCTCTGTACCAAGAAAAGGATAAAGTACCGGCTCTAACCAATGAATGAAAAAAAGGACGGAGCTGTAACAAAGAACAAAAAAGAGGACGGGGCTGTAAATTTAACCAAATAACAAAAAGGACGGGCTGAAACCAAAGGGACAAAAAAAAAAAAAGGACGGGGCTGTAACCAAAGGACAAAAAAAACAAAAGACGGAGCTGTAACCAAAGAACAAAGGACGGGGCTGTAACAAAAAAAAAAGGGGGGGGAAAAGGGCGGAGCTGTACCCAAAGAACAAATAAAAAAAAGGTGTGGGGGGGGGGCTGGGGGGGGGGGGCGGGGGCGGCCGGGGGCGGCGCGATGGAGGGGGGCGGGCTGGGGGCCTACGGGGGGGGGGGGCGGGGGGGGGGGCGGGGGGGTGCGGGGGCGGAGCTCGACCAAAACCAACAAAAACGGACGGAGCGGTAACCAAGAAGGGTGGGAAAAAGGGCCCGAGCTGTATAACAAGGAATGAACCAAAAAAACCAAGACAGAAGCTTACCAAGGAATGGGTGGGGGGGGGGGGGGGAGTTGTTGGAGGACCGAGTTCTAAACCAAGAAACGAAAAAAAGACGGAGCTCTAACCCAAAGAAACGGAAATAAAAAGGCGAGCTGTAACAAGAAACGATAAAAGGGCGGAGTTTAACCAAGAAACGGGGAAAAAGGACGAAGCTGTAAACTAAAGAACGGAAAAAGGTACGGAACTGTAAACCAAGGAAATGGGGAAAAAGGACGGAGCTGTCAAAGAACGAAAACAGGGCGAAGCTGTACCAAAAAAAAAAGGACGGAGCTGTAACCAAAGAACCAAAAAAAAGAAGAAAGAAGGGACGGAGCTGGTAACCAAAGAACCAAAACGACGGAGCTGTAACCAAGGGACGGTGCTGTAACCAAAGAACCAAAAAAGAAAGAAAAAAGGACGGAGCTGTACAAAGAACGAAAAAGGACGGAGCTCTAACCAAGGTGTGAAAAAGATTTCAAGTCACAACATACAAGAAATAGCATTCAAATGCAAAAGGAGACATGTGGAAGGATCAGACAATCTAGGGAAGGGGGTTGGGACAGGGGGGTGGGGGTGGGGGGTGTGTAGAGAGCAAGTGGAACAACCACACAAAACACAACAACAGCCTAGGTATACGCCGACGAAACTTATCACCATGAGTTGTGGTCTGGCGCTAGTCTTTCGGATAAAGACGACAAAACCGAGGTCCCGTGTGTTACACATAAAATTATTTAGCGCACGTTATAAAAAGAACCCACGGCAAACAAGAGAGTTGTCCCTGGCAAAATTATGTAGGAAAAAAGACCACACTTGTTTAGGGGGAAAAAAAATTGCAGACAGGAAAAAGGAATAATGGGTGACCCCCCCTTTTTTCCACGTGTGCCGTGGGAAACAGATCATTTTTCCTATTATATATTATCTTTTCTGAAGAGTTGTTGGGCCAACCTAGTTTTTAAACCACGCTTCTTGTCTTTAGTAAGCTCCCTGAACCTGATAGAGCCCATCCCTCTCCAGCTACAGCGTGGATCAGAGTTGTTGTGTTTCTGGTAACGCTTGTGGGGAACTTCAAAGACCCCTCCCCCCCCCCCCCCCCCCCCACCCCCCAACCCCCCCCTTTTTTTTTTTTTTTTTTAAAAACTCACTTCCAGTGTCTGTTTCTCTCACTGGGGTTGATGCCATCTCTTTCCCTCCCCAATCTCCTAAAAACCCCCAATCAAAAAACCTGTGACGGGCACAACCACGAACAATCAAGAAAGCAGGGGACGGCAACAGACAGCAGGAGGTCTGGGGAGGAAAAATGACTGAGTACAGCGACGTAAAATTAGATAGAACATTAGGCTGGTGGAATGGTTAAAAGAGCATTGGCACGGACGCCTTGGGGAATTTTTCCCCCCCCCCCTTCCCCACCCCCCCCCCCCCCCCCCCCCCCCCCCCCCCCCCCCCCCCCGAGTTAACAACATCAGTACTTCGGATGAGACTATAAACCAAGGCCCCGTGTGCAAACGCATGCAGAACATCTTGCGCACACGTTAAATCCTGTTCCGCTTTTCGAAAGAGTAGGCCATTGTGTGCCAGTGGGAACGGATGACAAAATTGACAAAACCGCATACACACGGGGACTGGATGTAAAAAAGCACATAAGTGCTTATTCCATTATACTCGGGGAAAAAGAAGTCATCTGAGCGCTTTGATTTGTTGCTTTACAAGATTCAGCGCTATAGAAATTCCATACATTATTAGTAGTAGTAGTAGTAGTACTGACTCCGTTCCCCCGAAAGTCTGGATGAGACTGAACCGAGGACCTGTGTGTGAACACACACAGAGAATATTATCTTGTACACACATTAAAACCCGTTCTGCCTTTCGGGGGAAATTTTGTTTTGTTTTTTGTCCAAGCCAGCAAGAATGGATGACAACAGATATTTTTTTCTCTCCAAAAAAGTGCCTGCACACTGGTGTCACGGTCTAGACATCATCCCTGCTGATGCCAGAGTGTGGCTTCTATAACGGTGGGAAGAAACGGTTCCATGCGTAAAAATCTCACCATTGGTGAATGACGGAATGAAAAAAGGACGGAGCTGTAACCAAGGAATGAAAAAAGGACAGAGCTGTAACCGAGGAATGAGAAAAGGACAGAGCTCTAACCAAGGATTGAAAAAAAGACGGAGCTCCAACCAAACAACGAAAAAAAGGACGGAGCTGTAACCAAGAAATGGGGGGGAAAAAATGACGGAGCTCTAACCAAGAAAAGGAAAAAGTACCGAGCTCTAACCAATGAATGAAAAAAGGACGGAGCTGTAACCAAAGAACAAAAAAGAGGACGGGGCTGTAATGTAACCAAAAGAACAAAAAAGGACGGGCTGTAACCAAAGGACAAAAAAAAAAAAAAGGGGCGGGGCTGTAACCCAAAGGACAAAAAAAAAAAAAGACGGAGCTGTAACCAAAGAACAAAAGGACGGGGCTGTAACAAAAAAAAAAGGGGGGAAAAGGGCGGAGCTGTAACCAAAGAACAAAAAAAAAAAGGGGGGGGGGGGCGGAGCTGTAACCAAAAAACAACAAAAAAGGACGGGGCTGTAACCAAGAAGGGGGGAAAAAAGGGCCGAGCTGTAACCAAGGAATGAACCAAAAAACAAGACAGAGCTCTAACCAAGGAATGGGTGGGGGGGGGGGGGGAGTGTTGGAGGACCGAGTTCTAACCAAGAAACGAAAAAAGGACGGAGCTCTAACCAAGAAACGGAAATAAAAAGGACGGAGCTGTAACCAAGAAACGATAAAAGGGCGGAGTTCTAACCAAGAAACGGGGAAAAAAGGACGAAGCTGTAACCAAAGAACGGAAAAAGGACGGAACTGTAACCAAGGAATGGGGAAAAAGGACGGAGCTGTAACCAAAGAACGAAAACAGGGCGAAGCTGTAACCAAAAAAAAAAAGGGACGGAGCTGTAACCAAAGAACCAAAAAAAGAAAGAAAAAGGGACGGAGCTGTAACCAAAGAACCAAAAAGGACGGAGCTGTAACAAAGGGACGGAGCTGTAACCAAAGAACCAAAAAAAGAAAGAAAAAAGGACGGAGCTGTAACCAAAGAACGAAAAAAGGACGGAGCTCTAACCAAGGAATGAAAAAAGAATTCAAGTCACAACAACAAGAAATAGCATTCAAATGCAAAAGGAGACATGTGGAAGGATCAGACAATCTAGAGGAAGGGGGTTGGGAAGGTGGGGGAGGGGGGAGCAAGGGGAACAACCACACAATAACACAACAACAGCCTAGGTATACGCCGAAACTTATCCACCATGAGTAGTGGTCTGGGCGCTAGTCTTTCGGATAAGACGACAAACCGAGGTCCCGTGTGTTACACATAATTATTTAGCGCACGTATAAAAGAACCCACGGCAACAAGAGAGTTGTCCCTGGCAAAATTATGTAGAAAAAAAGCCACTCTGATAGGGGGAAAAAAAATTGCAGACAGGAAAAAGAAAAATGGGTGGCGCTGCTCTTGTGGCGAGGCATTTTCCCTGGGGAGAGCAGCCCGAATTTCACGCAGAGAAATCTGCCGTGACTTAAAGTGGTATAAATAAATAAAAGAGTCTTGATCAACAGTTGGTTTTTGAACATCTGCAAAATGATGGAAATTAAAACTCTCTCTCTCTCTCTCTCTCTCTCTCTCTCTCTCTCTCTCTCTCTCTCTCTCTCTCTCTCCCCCTCCCTCCCTCCCTCTCTCACACACAACACACACACAAAACAATAACTACTATCAGCCACACAGCTGCTTTTACACACACACACACACATCCTTCGGATGAGACTATAAACCGAGGTCCCGTGTGCGAACGCATGCAGAACATCTTGCGCGCACGTTAAACCCTGTTCCGCTTTTCGTAAGAGTAGGCCAATGGTGTGCCGGTGGGAACTGATGACAGAATTGAAAAAAACCGCATACACACGGGGACTGGATGTAAAAAAAGCACACAAGTGCTTATTCCATTATCCTCGATATAAAAGAATTAAAAAAACCCAACAACAAAACACACACCTACCACACACCACACACACAACACACACACACACCACACAACACACACCATCAACGACAGCGTTCTCCCCAGAGAACAGCCATAACCACGAGAACAGAGCAACGCCCTCGTAATCCTGCATCCTGCGGGTTATGGGTTCCATTCTGGGATGCCCTGCCTGTCCACATGTGCTCGCTACCACCACCAGGGTCCGTTCTTTCACTCCCCATATGGAGGATATTATATCTGTCTGTCTGTCTGTCTGTCTGTCTATCATTCTGTGTATCAACTTGCAGTGTAGGAACATACATCTTTCTTTCTCCCTATAGCTTCAAACCCCATTGTATTGTTTCCAATGCCCACATGTTGAGGCTATTATATGTCTGTCTGTCTATCGTTCTGTTTATTCACTTGCAGTATCGGAACATACATCTTTCTTTCTCCCCACAGCTTCAAACCCCATCGTACTGTTTCCATTTCCCACATTTTGAGGCTATTATATGTCTATCTGTCTGTCTGTCTACCGTTCTGTTTATCGTTCTGTTTATCCACTTGCAGTGTCGGAACATACATCTTTCTTTCTCCCTATAGCTTCAAACCCCGTCGTATTGTTTCAACTGTCCACATGTGGAGGATATTATAATTATCTGTCTGCCTGCCGGTCTATCGTTCTGTTTATCCACTTGCAGTGTCGGAACATACATCTTTCTTTCCTTCTCCCTTATATAGCTTCTGTCCCCATCCTATTGTTTCAATTCCATTTGGGTGGAACTGGGTGGGGGGTGTGAGTAGGAGTGGGGATGTGAGTAGGAGTGGGGGTGTGTGAGAGGAGGAAGGTGGTGGTGGTGGAGGTAGGAGTGCGGGGTGGGGGTGGGGGGGAATCGATTGTGTGCGTGTGTGTGTTTTTTTTTCTACTCTTCTCTGTCAATTACTGTTTTATACCTTCTTAGATATGAAAAAAATGGTAAGGCTGATTATAATATTAAATGTTCTCTCTGTCTCTCTCGCTCGCTTGCACGCACGCACGCGCGCATGCACACACACACACACACACACACATACACACAAAGGGAAAAGTGTTGACTAGAAGAAAAAAACCAAGACCATAAATTATATAATTATGAACATTTAGGAACGAGTATGCCAGACGGGCCAATGGAACAGCGTGCATGAAAAAGTAGCAGAGATAGACAGACAGGTGGACGGACAGGTAGAAAGATTGAGATAACAAAATACAGACAAGAAACACACACCACACACACACACACAACACACACACACACACAACACACACAACACCACACACACACAGAGGAGAGGAGAGAGAGAGAGAGGAGAGAGAGAAAAGAGAGAGGAGAGAGGAGAGAGAGAGAGGAAACCAGACACACAGTATACATGGGTGGATAAAAACACGAATCTGTCTAAACAAGATTATTCAACTGCAGTGCCAGAACATAAATATTTCAAACATGCATACCGCAAGCATAAATAACAAAAATAAACGTACGTAAACATTACAAACATATAAACAAACATTCAAAGCAACAAACAAACAGGCAAAAAAAAAAACCCCAACAAAAACACACCTCCTATAAGGCCCACAAAAAAAGAAGAAGACGCAGAAACCTTGAAGGTAAGTAGCCTGCAGGAAATCCCAACGGATCCATGTTTCCATTTTCTTTTTTTTTTCTTTTTCTTTACTGGAGTGTTATCTCTTATGGCCTGCTTCTCTTCACTCTCCCTGAATTCCGGCTTTTCCATTCCATTGCTAATGCCCCTGAATCAGCAATGGCAAATGCCAACCTGACATGAACACATTACACAAATAAATAAATAAATAAATAAATAAATAAATAAAGGCCTGTGAGCAAATAGAAAGAGGCGGATGAAGGAACGAGGCAAGAGTGAGGGTAAACGGTATGCTTATCCCCTTTCCCAATGCATGTGCATGCATGCAGACACGAGCACACGAGCATGCACGCGCGCGCGCGCACAGAGAGAGGGAGGGAGAGAGAGAGAGAGAGAGAGAGAGAGAGAGAGAGAAGAGAGAGAGAGAGAGAGAGACAGACAGACAGAGAGAGAGAGAGACAGAGAGAGAGAGACAGACAGTAGCAGAGAGACAGAGACGGTCAGACAGACAGATAGTCAGAGATACAGGGAGAGAGAGAGAGAGAGAGAGAGATGAGAGAGAGATGAGAGAGAGAGAGAGAGGAGAGAGAGAGAGAGATGACGAGAGGAGAGAGATGAGAGAGAGTGAGAGGAGAGAGAGCGAGAGGAGAGAGAGAGGACAGACAGACAGAGACAGACAGAGAGAGGAGGAGAGGAGACCAGAGAGGTAGGGGGAGAGGGAGAGGCAGGCAGACAGACATACAGGCAGACAAGACAGACAGACAGAGAGAAGAGAGAGAGAGAGAGAGAGAGAGAGAGAGAGAGTGAGAGAGAGAGAGGGGAGAGGCAGGCAGACAAAGACAGAGACAGACAGACCAACAGTGAGAAAGAAAGAATGGTGGGAGGAAGACAGAGACAGAGAGAGAGAGACAGAGACACACAGAGAGAGATAAGAGGTACAAGAACTCGAAAGTATCAGCAACATGCATCATTATTCCCTGCACGTAACATCATTTACTGTGGCCACTCACAAAGCAAGGGAGAAATAACTGGGGATCCAGAAAAAAACAAACCCAACCGTTTAACTGCCTGCACCCACACAGTCTCCCAACACGTCCAAACTTACCGCTGATGTCGTAGATCTTTTCTGACAAAGTGAGTAAAAAATATCGAGGGCTTTCTCCCAAAGGGCTAATATAAACATATTAAAAATGTTAATTTCCTGTCAATCCCTTTAGGGATACGGAGGATTTTACACAATATCAATGAACAAAATTATAACTGAACATCATACATGCCGTTTGGACATGAAACTTTTCCCCCATCCATTAGACCATGCGTGGTGGTCTGGGTGCTTTGTCTTTCAGATGAGACGATAAACCGAGGTCCCGTGTGTCATACATAACTATTTAGCGCACGTAATAGAACCCACGGCAACGAGAGAGTTGTTCCTGGCAAAATTCTGTAGAAAAAAGCCACTCTGATAGGAAAACAAATACAGTTGCAGTCAGGAAAAAGAAAAAAAAAAGGGTGGCGCTGCTCTTGTGGTGACGCGCTCTCTCCGGGGAGAGCAGCCCGAATTTCACACAGAGAAATCTGCCGTAACTTTAAGTGGTATAAAAGTATATATATATAAAGTAAATGCACCATGTAACTGGATCTTTGAACACATTAGGAACCCTCAAGTCCAAAAGAGACAAAAGCCTTGGAGATAAGTAGCTTGCATTAACTCCAAAAAGGACCGTCCATTATGACCACCCCTTTTTGCTAGTTGTTATCTATTAGTGTCTGCTTCTCTTCTCTCCTCTCCTTTCCTCTCTCTCTCCTGTTTATCTCCTCTGTCTGCCTCCATTCCAAACATCCACAACTCAGCAACTGCAAATGCCAGGCCATGAAAGCCTCAAAGAATAGAAGTGGAGAGGCAGTAACAAGATAAAAGTGAAAAGTGTTGGGTAGGCAAGTGGAGCAAGGGATGATGGAAGCAGAGAGAGCAAGAGAGAGAGAGAGGGAGAGAGAGAGAGAGAGAGAGAGAGAGAGAGAGAGAGAGAGAGAGAGAGAGAGAGAGAGAGAGAGAGAGAGAGAGCGACTGAGAGAGAGAAAAAGAGAGAGGAAGAGAGAGAGACAGGGACAGACAGAAGAGACAGAGGCAGGAACTGGAAGCACTATGTCTGAAACATGGTTCTTCCCAGCACCTATCATCATTTACTCCATTTACAAACAAGTGGAGAGAGAGAGAGAGAAAAGAGAGAGAGAGGTGGGAGGAGGGAGGGAGAAAGAGAGAGAGAGGAGGGAGGAAGAGAGAGAGAGAAGGGGGAGGGAGAAAGAGAGAGAAGGGGGAGGGAGGGAGAGAGAAAGAGTGAGAGAGGGAGAGACAGAGAGGGAAATAGGAGGGAGGGAGGAGAGAGAGAGAGAGAGAGAGAGAGAGAGAGAGAGAGAGAGAGAGAGAGAGAGAGAGAGAGAGAGAAGCAGACGGACAGACAGAGACAGACAGACAGGTAGAGACAGAGATGGGAACTGGAATTACTACGTCTAAAACATGGGTTCTACCCAGAACCTATCATCATTTACTCCATTCACAAGCAAGTGGAAACGACTGCGGCAAAACTATTACTTCCCACACCCACATATCCACACTATAACGTATTATACACACTGACCCTTGATGTAGATCTTTTTAAGTGAGGAAAAATATGAGGGTTTTCTCCCAAAGGGCTAAAGGAATCCCTCAAGTCCAAAAGAGACAAAAGCCTTGGAGATAAGCAGCTGCCTGCATTAACTTCCAAAAAGGACCGTCCATTATGACCACCCCCTGTTTTTTCTAGTTGTTATCTATTAGTGTCTGCTTCTCTTCTCTTCTCCTCTCTCCTGTTTATCTCCTCTGTCTGCCTCCATTCCAAACATCCACAACTCAGCAACTGCAAATGCCAGGCCATGAAAGCCTCAAAGAATAGAAGTGGAGAGGCAGTAACAAGATAAGAGTGAAAGGTGTGATAAGCAGTGGAAGGAGCAGGGGATGGTGAAAGCAAAAAAACCAAGAAAGACAGGAAAAAGAAAGATGGAAAGAAATAAGGATGGAAGGAACGGGAAGGGAGGAGGAAGACGAGAGGAGAAAGAAAAATGTCAGAAGAGACAGAGACAGAGAGAGACAGAGAAACAGAGAGAGAAGTAGAGAGAGACAGAGAGAGAAACAGAGAGAGAGAGAGAAGAGAGAGAGAGAGGGAGGGAGGGAGAGAGAGGAGGAGAGATAGAGATAGAGAGAGACAAGAGAGCGACGAGAGAGAGAGAGAGAAAAGAGAGAGAGAGAGAGAAACAGAGAGAGAGAGAGGGGAGAGAAGTGAGAGAGACAGAGAGAGAGAAACAGACAGACATACAGAAAAGAGACAGACAGACAGAAAGACAGCGAGAGAGGGAGAGAGAGAGAGAGAGAGAGAGAGAGAGAGAGAGTTAGGAACTCAAAGCATTGATAAGCCTCCATCTGCAACATGCGTATTGTCAGTGCCTCACACCGATTACTCCATTCACAAGCAAGTAGAAATAACTGAGGAACACGTTGACTTCCTTCATCCACAGTCTCACAACACATCCAAACTTACAGCTGATGTCATACATCTTTTCTGACAAAGTGAGGAAAAATGAATATGAGTGTTTTCTCCCGAAGGGCTAAACTAACCCCTCAAGTCCAAAAGCCTTGGAGATAAGTAGCTGTCTGCATTAACTTCCAAAAAGGACCGTCCATTATGACCACCACCCCTTTTTCTAGTTGTTATCTATTAGTGTCTGCTTCTCTTCTCCCTCTCCTTTCCTCTCTCTCCTGTTTATCTCATCTGTCTGCCTCCATTCCAAACATCCACAACTCAGCAACTGCAAATGCCAGGCCATGAAAGCCTCAAAGAAGTGGAGAGGCAGTAACAAGAGTGAAAGGTGTTGGGTAGGCAAGTGGAGCAAGGGATGGTGAAAGCAGAAAAAGAGAGAGAGAGAGAGAGAGAGAGAGAGAGAGAGAGAGAGAGGAGAGAGAGAGAGAGAGAGAGAGAGAGAGAGAGAGAGAAAGAGAGAGAGAGAGAAGAGAGAGAGAAAAAAGAGAGGAAGAGAGAGAGACAGGGACAGACAGAA
>CM054146.1:23961103-23978603 GCA_028751875.1 Rapana venosa
TCACACACACCAACCCCCCTCACACACTCACGCACACACACATTCTCTCTCAGACACACACAACAACACTCACCACCATGCACACACACACACACACACACACACACACACACACACACACATACACACACTCACACGCATATACACACACTCACACACACACACACACACACACACACACACACACACACACACACACGCTTTCACAAAACACACATACTCACACACACACACACTTTCACACACACACACACACACTCTCACACACACACTTTCACACACACACACACACACACACACACACACACACAACACACACACACACACACACACACACACAAGCCAGCCCTCCCTGTAATAAGGCAATTTCAAAGAAGAAAAATAAACTGATAAAGTGTCACATTGATTAAAATCTATGATGTGTCTGAGCACATCGTTATCAGCTATGATTTTGTAATCGATATCTCGTCAGCGCTTGATGATTTCTTTATGGGTGTGTCATATTTCATCTCTGAGTGCTGATTTCCACAAAACTTGGAAAAATGAGAAGGAATAATGAAAGGAGAGAGAGAGGGGGGAGAAGAAGAGAGGGGTAGGGAGAGAGAGAGAAAAGAGAGAGAGAAAAGAGGAGAGAGAGAGAAGAGAGTCAAAGACATAGAGAGAGAGAGTCAGAGGGAGAGAGAGAGAGAGAGTCTGAGAGAGAGAGACAGACAGACAGACCGACACAGACACAGATACAGCCAGAGACACAGACAGTCACACAGAGAGAGACAGAGACAGACAGACACAGACAGAGAAAGACAGAGGCAGAGACGTAGAGACAGACAGACAGACAGAGACAGACAGACAGACAAAGACAGACAGACAGATACAGACATACACAGACAGACAGACAGACAGACAAAGACAGAGTCAGAGACAGGGAGACAGACAGACAGATAGACAGAGACAGAAAGACACAGAGAAACTGAGATAGAAACAGCCAGCCAGACGGACAAACAGATAAACAGACAGACAAAGAGAGTGGGTTTCTGTCAGGTGTTGGCCATGTTTATCAAACAAAGTGTAATGATAAATAAAAACCAAGTAGCTTTCTTAAAGATAAAAAAAATGCTGTAAAACTGTTTGTTTTTTTAATATATTGCCTGGTTTCTTTTTTCGGAGAGGCAGAGGGGGTCTTGTCGCGTTCGTAAGATTGGTTGCCTGATATAAGTTAGTACTATATTATTATTCTATTTTTAGTCTGCTACTAAGATCTTTTTTTTTTATCTGTTTGAAGTTTGGTGCTTTAGTTATCACACTGTTTAATTCTTCTTCTTCGTCGAACGCTCAGACAGCTACTATTGTTGTCTGTTATATGAGCGAAAATGCGTCACGCTGCCGTTAAGCGCCTGACAAGTCAGGCCTAGCGCATCCGACTTCGGCACAAGAGAGAATAGTTACCCTTTAAGTTCTTTCTGGAAAAAAGGCAGGAGAATGGACCAAGAAGGCAGAAAGTAGACAAGAAGGAGGTGACAGGAAGAAAAGGAACAAGGCAGAAACAAAGAGAGTGATAGAAAAGAGGAAATTTCTAGCACAGAATTTCCAGAATGTGGGGATGCTATTTATACTGATAGGCCCCCGGCATCCCCTCGGGGAAGCTGTTTAATTCATTTGGTATTATTTGTCCTCTCTCTCTCTCTCCCTCTCTCTCACTCTCATCTCTCCTCTCTCTCATCCCCTCTCACTCTCCTCTCTCCACTCTCATCTCCTTTTCTCTCTCCTCTCTCTTTCCTCTCTCGTCTCTCTCTCCTCCTCTCTCTCTCTCTCTCTCTCTCCTCTCTCTCTCTCCGTCGCTTCTCTCTCTCTCTCGCTCCTCTCTCGCTCGCTCTCTCGCTCCCCTCTCTCTCTCTCCCCGCTCTCTCTCTCTCCCCCTCTCTCTCTCTCGCTCTCTCTCTCTCTCTCTCTTTCTCCTCTCTCTCTCTCTCACCCTCCCTTCCCCTCTCCCCTCTATCTCTCTCATCTCTCTCTCTCTCTCTTCTCTCTCTCTCTCTCTCTCTCTCTCTCTCCGTCATAGTGTATGTGTTTTGTTGTGTTTTTATTTCTGTTTTTTTGGAGTGTTAGGATTTTTTGTGTTTTTGTTTTTAGGTTAGGTTGTTGTTTTTTGTTTCTTTGTTGTTGTTGTTGTTGATTTTTGTGGGGGGGGGTGGTTGTGGGTAGGGTTTTTTTCTTTGGGTGGGTGGGGGGGGGTGGTAACCCATCTATATAACAAAAACTCTTATATAAACTTTGTTTTTACAGCCAGGACGTGTTTGAAAATACTGTATAATATTATGAACTTGTCCACCTTTGTCTGAATGATAACAAAACCTTTTATCCTTTGACGTCTCTGAATGTGGTTGATATGGGCATCAAAGAATATGACTGGATGGCAGCTGTTTGGCCGCAATCAACACCTGAGCTCTCTCTGTGTCTCTCTCTGTCTCTCTCTCCCTCTCTGTCTCTCTCTGTCTCTGTCTCTCTCTTTCTCTGTCTCTCTCTCTCTATCTTTCTCCATCATTATATTAGTAGGCACATACATTCCTCCATACGATTCACCTTTTTGGAGAACTAAACATGATATGTATGGGTTGGAAACTCTAGAACAATGTATTCTGGACCTTCAAAGTACTTATGGTGATTTTTAAACCTTATCCTAACGGGGGATTTCAATGCACGAACAGCATCTGAAAATTATTGTACAACCAATGAAAATGATGATTTTGAGAACCTACAACGGTCTACCAATTCTAAAATACCAAGAAAAACTCATGAAAGTGCACACCCAAAAATATTTGGTAACCAATTGCTTGAACTGTGCAACATGTTTGATTGTGTCATCTTAAACGGACTTTGTGACTCAGATTTTGATGATAGTTGCACATTCATATCTCCTTTAGGCTCAAGCACTGTGGACTATTTCATAATGTCTTTTGATTTATTCATGTCTGTTAAAGTACCCTTTTTGATAGTCGAAAGCTTAACAGAATCTGACCACTTACCAGTTAGCATGAAATTAGAGGTTACAAACTGTATTTCAAAACCACAGGAACAACAGAATGAAAGGGAATCTTATTATAAATTAGTATGGAACCAAACAAAAGAAGACAAATATCTAAATGCGCTAAAAAGCAGGGAAATTAACGACAGACTTTTGATAGCTACAAACACCCTTGATGAAAATGTAGAAACTGCTCTAGACATGTTTACCAAGTGTTTGAAAGATGCAAGCGAATGCATGTCTAGAAGGATTTCAGTGAACAGTACAAAGAAATCTGAATGGTTTGATAATGAATGTGGACTTGCGAAAAAAGAAAGCAGAAAGATGCTAAACTGTTTTCGCTTCACCAGAAAGGAAGAAGATCGGATGATGGTGACAATTATGTAAGTATTGATGGGGTTGATGTTGATGTAGTTGATTAAAATGGTGATGATGTTACAGATGGGGAAGACGAGAATGTGTGTGTGTGTGTGTGTGTGTGTGTGTGTGTGTGTGTGTGTGTGTGTGTGTGTGTGTGTGTGTGTGTGTGTGTGTGTGTGTGTGTGTGTGTGTGTGTGTGTGTGTGTGTGTGTGTGTGTGTGTGTGTGTGTGTGTGTGTGTGTGTGTGTGTGTGTGTGTGTGTGTGAGTGTGTGTGTGTGTGCGTGTGTGAAAAAATGAAAATGAAAAAAGATTTTTTTCTTTCTATTATTTATCTATTTATTTTTGAAAGGACGATTTTAATGTAGATGTTTAGGAGGAGGATGGCGATGATGATGGAAATGTTGAAGGTGATGTTGATGTAGATGCTGAGGGTGACGATGGTGGTGATGGTAACGATGGCGTGGTTGTTGAAGGTGATAGTGGTGGCGGTAACTATGATGGAGATGTCAAAGATGAAGATGATGACAATGATGTATATATTGAAGATAACAATGGAAACGATGATGAAGATGATGATTATGACCAAGATGCAGAGATTGAAGATGATAATCGTGACGAAAATGACTATACAGTTGTAGAAGATGGTGATAGCGTAGATGATGAAGATGATGATGTTGATAATGATGGTGTAGAAGATGAAAGTAATGATGGTTATGTTGATATACTGGCTGCAGCTGCTGCTATAGGTAATGAAGATGCTGATGGTGATGATTATGTAAATGCTAAAGATGATGATGGGGATGATGATGACTAGAAGATATTGGGAGTAATCCTGTATGCTTGCAGAATTGAAAATGATAAATGGATATAAATGTTTTCTGCTATGTCTTCCTCCCCCCCTTCTCCAAACATGTTTTGTATAGTGGCCCAAGGCCGAAGTACAATAAAACCTTTTCAGTGTTTCAGTGTTCTCTATCTTTCTCTCTCTCTCTCTCTGTGTCTCTGTCTGTCTCTCTCTGTGTCTCTCTGTCTCTCTCTCTCTCTCTCTCTCTCTCTGTTTCTCTCTCTCTCTCTCTCTCTCTCTCTCTCTCTCTCTCCTCTCTCTCTCTCTCTCTCTCTCTCACGCGAGCGCGCACACACACGTACACACACACACTCATACGGGGCACGTGCGCGTTCAAAAATAGACTGGTTTATTTTGCTGGGCCAGAATCGTCGGTGCAAACACACACACACACACACACACACACACACACACACACTTCTACACTACACACACACACACTTCTACACTGCACACACACACACACACACACACACACACACACACACACACACACACACACACACACACACATCTTCACTACACTACACTCACACTTCACATAAAAAAACTTAGAAACCCAATTCGCATTCGTCTTTATTTAACCAACAACGCAAACCCTACACTTATTTAGCTCAGCAGAAAAAGACAAACAAACACAACACACACATACACACACACTCACTCACACTGCACACACATCTACTACACACTCACTCACACACACCTACACTAAACACACACATCTTCACTACACTACACTCACACTTCACATTAAAAAAACCTTAGAAACCCAATTCGCATTCGTCTTTATTTAACCAACAACGCAAACACTACACATTTAGCTCAGAAGAAAAAAAAGAACACACACACACACACACACACACACACACACACACATCTAACACACACACAACACACACACACTACACACACACACACACACACACACACACACAACACACACACACACACACACACACACACACACAACACAACACAAAAACCTCCACAACACCAACAAGCAACATTGATATTGCCAGTACGTGAAAAAGCAAGAGACAAAAACGTCACAACCTTGTCGATTCAGATACAGATACAAAGGTTCTTGCTCTTTCTCAAGATGCTATTTTGTTTAGTCTCTCATTCGTTTCGCCTTGTTCCAAGAGGTCTTGGAGAGATGTTCGGTATGTAAAAGCTATTTGCGGCTTCCTTTGGGCTATACTTAGGCTTGTGAATCCACCAATCTGTTCACGTTAAGGGTAAACAAAGCCGACAAGAAGTATTGATTGCTCTCTTTAACGTTTTGTTGGGTTGGGTTGGGGTTTTTTTGGTGTGGTTTGTTTTTTGTTTTTTTGAGGCCACACACACACACACACACACATGCATTGCTTATTCAATGTACCATTTGAAAATAAAAATAAAAAATAAAAAAAAGTTTGACACACACACACACACAGACTCTGTTTTCACTGTCTGTGTCTGTCTGTCTGTCTGACTCTGTGTCTGTGTCTGTGTCTACCTGTCTCTGTCTGTCTCTCTGTCTGTCTCTCTCTCTGTGTCTCTGACTCTCTGTCTCTCTATGTCTGTCTCTCTCTCTGTGTCTCTGTCTCTGTGTCTCTGTCTGTCTGTCTGTCTGTCTGTGTCTGTCTGTCTCTGTCTGTCTGTCTTTGTCTTTGGTTTTGTTTAGAAAAGACGATGGTTCTCACAAAAAAATAATAATAAATAAAATAAAATAATAATAATAATAATAGTGATGATGATATAATAACAATAACAAGAGTTATTATTATTATTATTATTATTATAACTAACGCTTGGGTGGTAAGGGGGGAAAACGATGTTTTGATATGTCGCTTGGGCTTGGGGGTTTTTTTTGGGGGGGTGTTGTTGTTTTTTTGATGGTGTATATTTGTTTTTGGAGTTACGATATCAATTTATTTTTTTTATTTTTTTTTGTTTGGGTTTTTGGGGTTGGTTTTTTTGCTTTTGGGTGGGGTTTTTGTTGTTTTTTGTTGTTTTTTGCTTACGAAGTATTGGCTTATTGTGGAAAGGAATTTTATTTTGGAGAGTTTGCTGCTTCTTGTAGTAACTCTTAAGTCAGTTTAGTCTTTTATTAGGAAGTGCTATCTGGAATGGAAAGGAGAGGGAAAAAAACTTGTTCAGTTTCTGTGTTTTGTGTGGGGTTTTATTTAGTTTTTTTGCCTCACGAAATAACCTGTTTGTCTTCAGAGCAGATGTTGCATTTAGGTATGTGACCTTCTTCTTCCTTCTCCTTCTTCTCCGAATGCGAGTTATTTTGACGATTGATGCCTAGGTCTAGTTTAGCCAGTATGTCAGCCATATAGATAGATCTCAGAATGTGTTTGTGTTCTCTCTCTCTCTGTCTCTCTGTGTGTGTCTCTGTCTCTGTGTGTCTCTGTCTGTCTGTCTGTCTGTCTGTCTGTCTCTCTCTCTCTCTCTCTCTCTCTCTCTCTCTCTCTCTCTTTCTCTATCTATCTATCTATCTGTCTGTCTATCTATCTATCTGTCTTATTAATCAAAAAAGCACACGAGTGCTTATTCCATCATCCTCGAAATAAAAGAATAAAGAATAAATCTCTCTCTCTCTCTCTCTCTCTCTCTCTCTCTCTCTCTCTCTCTCTCTCTCTCTGTATGTTGTCAATGATTTTTTTAATGTAGATCTAGCACAACCATATATGAAGATTTTTCTATACGACCAAGATAGTGCACAGTTTTCGATATATGAATATATATATATATATATATATATATATATATATATATATATATATATATATATATATATATATATATATATATATATATAGAGAGAGAGAGAGAGAGAGAGAGAGAGAGAGATAGATAGATAGATAGATAGATAGACAGATAGATAGATAGATAGATAGATAGATAGATAGATAGATAGATAGATAGATAGATAGATAGATAGATAGATAGATAGATAGATAGATAGATAGATAGATAGATAGATAGATAGATAGATAGATAGATCCTGTCTTCAGTTAATGTATTCTATATAGTGTTTGCAGTGTCTGTTATTGTTATTGTTGTTGTTGTTGTTGTTGTTGTTTGGGGAGGGGGTGTGTGGCTGTTTTATTTTGCTTCTGACCCAAGCAAAAGCATAAAAGATAATTATTTGTTCTAAAATATATCATAACAAACAAATGACTGGTGTAAGTAGGAATATGGATCTCATCATTGTGTGTGTGTGTGTGTGTTCTTTTTGTGGTTCTTTAAAACGAGAACGCCATTCATTGTAAAATAAAAGTTAAATAAATAAAGGACTACGGTTAACATGTGCCGTAGGTTTGCAAAAAATGAAAGTAGTTCTCGCGTGATAAGCGCATCACGTACTCCAAAACATGATCACATTTGGCAATACAATTCTGTAAACTTAAAATGTCTCTTATGCACTGACACTGGAAACAAATAACAACAAAAAGTAAAATCACAATCTGAAAGAAAGTCACAGAAACGAAGTTTTTCTGCATTTCAAATTCACATATACATAAAAGTTGGAGGTTTTTTAACACCATTTCTTGATAGAAAAACATTTCAAAAGAAGCAGAGCAGGTAGATAAATTCTGGCAAAGAAAAACCCTTAGAAAGAAGTGAATTGGGGATAAAAGCCTGTTTAGCAGGTGTTATTATTTTTCTAAAATTCAACCTTTATCAAAAAATTAAAAGGCTTTTTTTAAAACTGGCTGCGTACACAATGCAAGTGTCTGCTTACACTGATTTTCTAATCTTATTGAGTTTGGTTGTGGGTTGTTTTGTTTTTTGTTGGTTTTTCCTTTTTTATTTTGGTTTTTTTTCTGTTTGTTTGGTGGTTTGGTTTGTTGTTGTTGTTGTTTGTTGTGGATCGGTGATCTAGAGGTAACGCGCCTGTCTAGAAAGCGAAAAGTCCAGATCTGAAGTGCGCGGCGGTTCGTACCCCGTTTGGACCGGAAACTTTTCCCCCATCCATTAGACCATGAGTGGTGGTCTGGGCGCTAGTCTTTCGGATGAGACGATAAACCGAGGTCCCGTGTGTTACACGTAATTATTTAGCGCACGTAAAAGAACCCACGGCAACAAGAGAGTTGTCCCTGGCAAAATTCTTAGAAAAAAGCCACTCTGATAGGGAAACAAATACAGTTGCAGACAGGAAAAAGAAAAAAACGGGTGGCGCTGCTCTTGTGGCGACGCGCTCTCCCCGGGAAGAGCAGCCCGAATCTCACGGAGAGAAATCTGCCGTGACTTAAAGTGGTATGAAATGAAATCTGAGCGCTTTGATTTGTTGCTTTACAAGATTCAGCGCTATATAAATTCCATACATTATTATTATTATTATTTGTTAGTTTTTTGGAGGGGGGGGGGGTTGAATAAATAACATGTTTTTAATTAAACTAGCTAAAATTGTTGGAATAAAGAAGACAAATCGTGGTCACAACTCAAGATAGAAATCTGCACGAAATTGGGCTTTTCTCTCATTCTTTTTTTTAATAGACAACTCTTGCTAATAAGGAACCCGCTGATTGTCTACCTTCATACAACCCTCGCCTCTGTTTAATAAACGCGCTTTTTCAATTCCCTCCCTTTACCTGATAACGACACAAGTTATTTAGCTTTGACGCACAGTCACGTCTGTCACAAAGGTGTTCTCTCCCTTTACGTTCCATGCCAAAACCTCTTTCTATAATATCAACCTTCCAAACCTGATATTCGAACTCAAATCTGTCGTTGTTGTCGCCGTTGTTGTTGTTGTTATTGTCATTGATGCTATTGTGATGGGGAGGGTACTGGTGATGCTGGTAATAATTATTATTGTTGTTGTTATTGTCATTGATGCTATTGTGATGGTGAGGGTACTAGTGATGCTGGTAATATTATTGTTGTTGTTATTGTCATTGATGCCATTGTGATGGTGAGGGTACAGGTGATGCTGGTAATATTAATGTTGTGGTTGTTGTTGTTTTTGGGGGGCAGCGTTTGACGTTCATGCTGGTGGTGGTGGTGGTGGTGGTGGTGGTGGTGGTGGGTGGTGGGGGTGGTGGGTGGTGGTGGTGATGGTGGTGGTGGTGGTGGTGGTGGTGTGGTGGTGGGGTGGTGGGTTGGTGTGGTGTGTGGTGTGATGGTGGTGGTGGTGGTGATGGTGGTGGTGGTTGGTGGTGGTGGTGGTGATGGTGGTGGTGGTGGTGATGGTGGTGATGGAGGTGGTGGTGATGGGGTGGTGGTGGTGGTGGTGATGAGGTGGGTGGTGGTGGTGGTGGTGGTGGTGATGGAGTGGTGGTGGGTGATGGTGGAGGTGGTGATGAGATGGTGGGGTAATGGTGGTGGTGGTGGTGGTGGTGGTGGTGTGGTGTGGTGGTGGTGGTGGTGGTGGTGGTGGTGGGGTGGTGGTGATGGAGATGGTGGTGGTGAGTGTGGTGGGGTGGTGGTGGTTGGTGGTGGTGGTGGTGGTGGTGGTGGTGGTGGTGGTGGTGGTGGTGGTGTGGTGGTGGTGTGGTGGTGGTGGTGTGGTGGTGATGGTGGTGGTGGGGTGATGGTTGTGGTGGTGTGGGGGTGTGGTGGTGGTGGTGGGGTGGTGGTGGTGTGTGGTGGTTGTGGTGGTGGTGGTGGTGGTGGTGGTGGTGTGGGGTGGTGGTTGGGGATGATAGGTGGTGGTGGGGGTGGTTGGTGGTGGTGGTGGTGATGGGGATGGTGGTGATGATGATGGGTGGTGGGGGATGATGATGGTGGTGGTGGGGATGGTGCTGGGCGGGGGTGGTGGTGATGTGGTGGGGGTGATGGTGGTGGGGATGGTGGTGGTGGTGATGGGGTGATGGTGTGGGGGTGGTGGTGGTGGTGGTGGTGGTGGTGGGGTGATGGAGTGAGGGTGGTGGGGATGGTGTGGTGTGGTGATGGGGTGGTGGGTTTTGTGATGGAGGTGATGGTGGTGGGATGGTGGTGGTGGGGGTGGTGATGGGGGTGGGATGGTGTGGGGATGGTGGTGGGAGGGGGGTGTGGAGGTGATGGTGTGGTGTGGTGTGGTGAGGTGGTGGGGGTGGTGGTGATGGTGGGGTGATGTGGGGGTGATGGAGGTGATGGTGGTGGGGGTGATTGGGTTTGGGTGGGTGGGTGGGGATGGTGGTGGTGGGGTGGGGTGGTTTTGGGGTTGGGGTTGGGGTGGGGTGGGGGTGATGGGTGGGGGTGGTGTGGGGTAGTGGGATAGGGGGTGTGGGGGTGGGTGGGGGGGGGGTGTGGTGGGTGTGTGGTGGTGGTTGGTGGGGGGGGTGGAGTGGGGGGGGGGGGTTAGGTGGTGTGGTGTTGAGTGTGGTGGTGGGGTGGTGGGGGTGGGGTGGGGGTGGAGGTGGTGGTGAGGGGTGTGGGGGTGTGTTGGTGGTGGGATGTGGTGGGTGTTTTGGGGTGGTGATGGGGGGTTGGTGGTTAGGGGGTTTGGTGGGTGGGCGGTGGGGGTGGAGTGTGATGATGTTTGGGGTGGGGGGGGGTGGGGTGGTGTGGTGGTGGTGGTGGTTCACTGTCTGCTCTCGTCGTAGTACTAGTATTTAAAAGTATTTTTCTTGTTGGAGCTAGTGCTTTTGCCACCCTTCTCCTTCTCCTCCTCCTCCTCCCTCTCCTCCTCCTCCTCCTCCTCCTCCTCCTCCTCCTCCTCCTCCTCCTCCTCATCATCATCATCATCATTATCATCATCAACTGTAGCTCCAGTAGTAGTATTGATAGTAGTAGTCCCTTTGTTATTATTATTATTATCATTATTATTATTATTATCATCATCATCATCATCATCATCATCATTATTATTATTATTATTATTATTACTATTATCATTTTTTTATCATCATTATTACCATTGTTGTTGTTGTTGTTGCTGATATGGTTGTTGTTGCAGTTATTGTTCTGTTGTTATTATTGTTATCAGTGTTACTATAATTTATATTATTATCATTATTAGCATTATCGTCATTATTGTCATCATCAATATCATCGTTATAAAAGTTTAGGTCAATTTTTGTGTGTGTCAAACGACAACTCTTGGTACCAAAGTTTCTTTTACATGAACTAGTAGTCCTCGAAACATTTGTTTGTTGCCTGCTCCAATAGACTAGCACCCAGCCCTTCACAACTGGCAACTAATGAGAGAGATTCGAACTCGGATTCGGATCTACCACAATTGGCAACTAATAATAATATTAATAATAATAATAATGATAATAATAATAAATAATAATAATAATAATAATAATAATAATAATAATAAATGGAACTTATATAGCCCTATATCTTGCAAAGACAAATCAAAGCGCATGCATTCAACCCAATCTTACACAGTCGTGCAACCAATGACAAATCAATAGTTTAAACAAACAGATATTACAAACATGATAATGAGAGAGATTCGAATTCGGATTCAGATTCGGATGGTTTATTCATGTATAGACCAAGGCCCCTTATGAAGGGGTATACGAACATGATGTGATAACTGAAACACATGTAGTAAGATCCAAAAATGAAAGAAAAAAGTTAATACAGACTGATTGCGTCTGAAAAAAATTATTCTTAATGTGAGAATTTAATGAGACAGACAGACAGACAGACAGAGAGAGAGGGGAGGGGGAAAGGATACTCCTAGATATCCCACGCAATCAAAGAGTTTATCTAAAGCGTGACTCGGGTGATCTTGCGGATAAGTTCGATTAGATTTATAAACGCCTAGAGTTTTCTGAAAATATATGTATATATCGCCATAAATATTGCCAATGATTATCTTCTGCAGGAATCCAAACGCTTTTTTTTAAAAAAAGATTTAACACAATGTATAGCTCACTCACGCGCGCACACACGCACGCACACAAGCACACACACACATACATACACACATACATACACACGCGCGTGCACGCACACACTCAAGACTGAAAAGAAAAGGAAAACATTTTTATAGCACATTTTTCATCTAATATCACTAACAGTGAAAGACGTTAAATCAAAAGAACACACACACTTATACACGCAAGCGCATGCACACAAACCCACACATACATACACACATACCACACAGATACACAGACACAGACACACACACACACACACACACACACACACACACACACACACACACACACAAACACACACACACACATCGTCTTATATCACTAGAAGTGAACAAACGTAAAATTGAAGTCAACAACAACAACAACAACAACACACACACACACACACACACACACACACACACACACACACACACACACACACACACACACACACACACACACACACACACACACACACACACACACACACACACACACTCAAAGACGGGATAGCCGGTTGTTAAAGTGATGTATTCGTGATCTGCTAACCCGGGTTCGATTCTCGTTCAAGAGGATTTTTCCTCTGGAGTTAACATCAGTGCAGACTCCACTCACCCCTAAAGCCCTTCGGATGAGACTATATAAACCGAGGCCCCGTGTGAGGACGCACGCAGAACATCTCGCGCACACGTTAAAAGCCTGTTCCACTTTTCAGAAGATTAGGCCATTGTGTGCTGGTGGGGAAAAGATAACAAAATTTACCAAAAACTGCATACACACTAGACTGGATGATTTTTTTTTTTGAAAAAGCGCACGTGTGTGCTCAATCCAATATCCTCGAAGTAAAGAACAGTATAGAATAAGAATAAATTTTTAAAAATAAAATAAAATAAGATGAAATAAAATAAAAGCAAATAAAATTAAAAAGAAAGATCTTCTTTCCACTGTATTGGCTGTCAACAACATTGCGAAAGTTTGGATTCCTGGCGAGGCAGAACACCTGGGTGGTCAGCCTATATCAGACACAGATAATAATAGCAAGTTGAAATAATCTCTGCAGCAGGGTATTTTATGTATTTCATTCTATATATCGAGGATAATGGAATAAGCACTTATGTGCTTTTTTTTTTACATCCAGTCCTCGTGTGTTTCTTCTTATTCCTTATAGCTCCTAGCGGAGCATAGGGCCTCAACAGCGTCCCTCCACCTTCTCCTGTCTCTGGCAAGGGTCTTGGCCTCTTCCCATGTCAGGCTGGAGTCTCTCAGCTCACTATGCAGGCTTCTCCTCCAGGTCTGTTTGGGGCGCCCTCTCTTCCTTTTCCCCTGCGGGTTCCACTCGAGCGCTTGTCTGGTGATGTTGCAAGGCTCCTTCCGTAGGGTGTGGCCGACCCAACGCCACTTTCGCCGCCTTACTTGGACTTCCATAGGCTGTTGGTTTGCCCTCATCCACAGGTCGGTACTTGGCACTCCGTCGAACCATCTGAGATGAAGGATCTGCCGGAGATATCCGTTGATGAAGGTTTGGATCTTGGAGGAGCTGGTGTTGATGGCCCGCCAAGTTTCTGACCCGTAGAGAAGCACAGACCACGTTGGAGTTGAAGCCTCGTGTGTTTGCTGTTTTGTAAATTCTGTCATCTGTTCCCACCAGCACACAATGGCCTACTCTTCCGAAAAGCGGAACAGGATTTAACGTGTGCGCAAGATGTTCTGAGAGAGAGAGGGTATGGCGGGGGACGGGAGGGGAGGGGGTTGGGGGAGAGGGGGTGGGGGGGGGGGGGGTTTGGGGGGGGGGGTTGTTTTGTTTCTTGGTGGTTTTTTTGTTTGTTTTGTTTTTCCTTCCGAGGTTTAAGCTCCGAGGTTTACCAATGGTGAGATTTTTTTTTCTGGCGCGTACGACCGTTTTGTCTTCCGCCCACACACACCCCCCACCCCCCAACCATTAAGGAGGTATCTGCTTTCATTCTTAGTTAGGGGATTAGTGCAGGGGTGAAACTCCTCTCTCTCTCTCTCTCTCTCTCTCTCTCTCTCTCTCTCCTCTCTCTCTCTCTCTCTCTATATATATATATATATATATATATATATTATATATATATATATTATATATATATATATATATATATACTTATACTGTTCCGCTTAATGAGGCATTCCCCCACCACGACTGAACAGTAATAGCAAGGCAATTCTATTCTAGAAAATTACCCCCCAAAAAAATCTCTACATTTTTTTTAAAAGATTACACACAAAAAAAACAAGGAGTAACGTGTGTGCGAGAGAAATACGCTCCTAACCTAAGATTTTTATGAAGACCGTAAAATAAAAACGCAAAAATAAATCTTTTCCAAACTGTTTTTTTTTTCTTTCTAAATCAAAGAAGAATAAGGCCAGCCACCGAACTATAGCCAAAAACCCAGCTGAACACTGGTGGCACGGATGAAGCCAATAAACTCAAGCATTTAAATCAGCAACCCACCCACCCCTTACACACACTCTCCTCTCTCTCTCTCTCTCTCTCTCTCTCTCTCTCTCTCTCTCTCTCTCCTCTCTCTCTCTCTCTCTCTCTCTCGTGGCGAAGGATGGGTCTGTGCTAGATTCAGACTCCCCTGCCCTCCCCCTCACCCCCCCTTCTCCCCAAGAGACATCGCATGAGAAAGTTTCGCCACAGTGACCTAGTGACTCTTCGAGAAGATCTTAAGCTGGGTAGAAAATTTTAAATTGAAAAAATAAAGACGGCAAGAGAGAGAGGGGGGGGGGAGGGAATACAGGAGAGAGAGAGAAGAAGTGAGAGAGAGAGGGGGGGAGAGACAGACAGACAGAGAGACAGAGATAGATGGGGGGGGGGGGAAGGAGAGAGATAGACAGACAGACAGACAGAAAGAGATAGAGAGGACAGGACATGAGAGAGAGAGACAGACAGACAGAAAGAGAGAGAGAGAGGACAGGACAGGAGAGAGTACAGGAGAGAAGAGAGGGGGGGGGCACAGGGGAGAGACAGAGAGAGAGAGAAAAAAGCTGATAAGATTAGATGAGAACAAAAAAAAACCTACCAAATACCACTCACTCTGCCCACAGTCAGGTAGATAGATATATAGATATATATATATACCTTATACACCTACGCTGCTTTCTCTATCCCAGCGAACCTCAGGTGAAAGGTGTGACAGAGCTATAAATGGAAAAGGTGTAGGCAAGTCACAAGAAGAAGAAAAAAAAGCCGCTACATACACACACAAAGAATACCAAACCAACCAAACACAAACGCCACCCCCAACACCCTTCCCCCACACACACACCCACCCCTCCTTCCAAAAGCAAACAACAACAAACAAAAACTGGGGTCCTGTCACCAAGGTGTGATTTTGTAACTATAAATGGAACAAAATGTGTAGGCTAAAAAAAAACACCCCAAAAAGTTCTTTTTATGACCAAAAAAGACCAACAAAAAAAAGAAAAAGCAGCAGAGGAGGAAAAATGAGTAAAACGTTACCGATTAAAGCAAAAAGTAAAATCTGGCGCTTTCAATCTTTCTTTCTTAATTTAAAAAAACATTAACAACAACAAAAACAACAAAAACCAATACTTTTTGTGAATATTTCTCACTGCTCCCCCCCCCCCCCCCGCCCCTATATAACGACAACTATATTTCATGACATATAACAATGTTCAACATGATAAAACTGAATAAAAATGGTTTTTAAAAAAACAACCTAAAAAATACAAGATTGGACAAAGAAGGTTAAAGACTCTCTCTTCTCTCCCTTACTTCTCTTCTCTTCGTCTCTCTCTCTCTCTCTCTCTCTCTCTCTCTCTCTCTCTCTCTCTCTCTCTCTCTCTCTCTCTCTCTCTCTCTCTCTCTCTCTCTCTCTCTCTTCTCTTCTCTCTTCTCTTCTCTTCTCTCTCTCTCTCTCATTCCTGCACGTGTGATTTACCTTTAAAGTAGCCTCATAGGTAACAGTGTGGATCAAGTATTACTTTCCATTGTCCAGTGTCCAATTTCGCAAGAAGAAGGCATCGAACTCCATCTTTAAAAAAAACACCAAAAAGTCTTAGACAGTAGATAGAAGTAACTACAGAAATATCCCTTTTGAGAAGGTGGGGGTCATTCCCCCTCTGTACATAATCCTTCTTCAAGAAGGTACGGGTAAGCAAGGTGGTTAAAACGTTCACTTTACCTTTGTTAACAAGTATAAACCGTGAGGTTCTGGGTTCCATTCCCAGCCTTTACCCTTTCTTCCCAAGTTTGACGAGAAAAAAAAAAAAATTTTAATCGAAGTGAATGCCAATGTTCTTTGGGTGAAACTATAAACCGAGGTCTCCTGTGTGCTTAATAGCATGCAGAACATTTTGCACACATTTTTTTAAAAACCCGTTTCGCCTTTTGAAAGAGTAATAATAATAATAATAATGTATGGAATTTATATAGCGCTGAATCTTGTAAAGCAACAAATCAAAGCGCTCAGATTTGAATTCGGGCTGCTCTCCCCGGGGAGAGCGGGAGAACGCGTCGCCACTTAGCGCTGCGCCACCCTTTCACCCTTTTTTTTTTTTTTTCTGCAGCTGTATTTGTTTCCCTATCAGAGTGGCTTTTTTCTAAGAAGAGTAGGCCGTTTTGTGTCAGTAGGAACGGACGATGATATTTTTTTTTAATTTAAAAACCACGCACCCAGGTGTCATGTTTAGACACCATCCCCAGGTTGGAATATGGCTACCTACATGGTGTGTGTATGTGGCGGGAGGAGGGGGGGTGGGGGGAGGGAGGAGAAGAGAGAAAATCGGTGGCATACGCAAAAAGTAATTATCACCATTGGTGAACCTTAGAGCACTAGCCGAGGAACGAGAAAAAAAATACCTCTGTGCGTGCGTGTGCGCGCGTACGGCTTCTTACGAGAGCAGCATTATTTTTTTTTCCTGTCTGCCTGTATGTATGTGTGCATAATATGAGAGAGCATTCTTACAATGAGCAGCACCATGTTTCCTGTCTACCTGTGTGTTTGTGTGTCTATGAGAATGCATTCTTACGAGACCAGCACCAACTTTTCTGTCTACCTGTGTATTTGTGTGTCTATGACAGAGCATTTTTGCAAGAGCAGCACCAAATTTCCTGTCTGTCTATTTTCTTTGTCTATTAAGAATGGCTTCTTATGAGAGCAGCATTATTTTTTCCTGTTTGTATGTGTATTCCATTGTTTATGAGGGTGCATTCTTACGAGAGCAGCACCAAATTTTCTGTCTGTCTATTTTCTTTGTCTATTACTTCTTACGAGAGCAGCTCCAAATTTTCTGTCTGTCTGTCTATTTTCTTTTGTCTATTACTTCTTACGAGAGCAGCACCAAAATTTTCTGTCTGTCTGTCTATTTTCTTTGTCTATTATTTCTTACGAGAGCAGCACCAAATGTTCTGTCTGTCTGTTTTCTTTGTCTATTACTTCTTACGAGAACAGCACCAAAATTGTCTGTCTGTCTGTATATTTTCTTTG
>CM054146.1:23983603-23986103 GCA_028751875.1 Rapana venosa
CAGGATTTAACGTGTGCCGCAAGATGTTCTGCGTGCGTTGGCACACGGGGCCTCGGTTTATAGTCTCATCCGAAGGACTTTTGGGGAGAGTGGAGTCGGCACTGATGTTAACTCCAGGGAAAATATCCCCGTGTGTGTGTGTGTGTGTGTGTGTGTGTGTGTGTGTGTGTGTGTGTGTGTGTGTGTGTGTGTGTGTGTGTGTGTGTGTGCGCGCGTGCGTGCGTGCGTGCGTACGTGTGTGTGTGTGATTTTTTTATTTGAAGTTATCTTTGAATGTTCATACCCATATGAAAATTAATGTAGCTTTCTTGTGTCTTTCGAGATAATGATACGTATCGATGTGCCTGTCGGTATTGTAATTGCCCTTCATGGGATGATTACAGTGTTTTTGACTTGACTTGACTGACTTGACTTGACTTCCACTGAGCGTTTGTCGGTGGATCGGTGGTCTTCAGGTAACGCACCTGCCTAGAAAGCAAAAAAGTCTGGGTTCGAAACTCGTTGTTCGGAACTCCCTCTCCCCCCATTCACTAGATCGTGAGTGTTGGTCTGGGTGCTAGTCTTTTGGATGAAACGATAAACCTCGTGATCAATACGCATTTAGTGCATGCACGTAAAAGAATTCACGGTAATAAGAGAGTTTCCCCTGGCAAAATTCTGTAAGAAAAAAAAGCTAGTTTATATAGGAAAACAAAATATACACGCAGACAGGAAAAGGAAAAAAAATGGGTGGCGCTGCTTTTGTGGCGATGTGCTCTCCCCGGGGAGAGCAGCCAGAATTTTACACAAATAAATCTTCTGTGACTTACAGGGGTATAAAAAGGTAAAGGTAAAAGAGTCCCATAACCTTTAAGGTCGTAGGGGAGCGAGGCGTCAGAGACCTCACTTCTCTAGGGCCAGCATATTGAGGGCGCGCCCATCTCCTCTCCCTCGCTGTTTTACCTTCCCTGACCCTAAAGAGGACAGGTACCCATTTACAGCTGGGTGAACTGGGGGAACTGTACTGAAGCCAAGGCGCGCAAACGGTCACCCATCCAACTGGTAACCACGCTCGACGCTGCTTAACTTGGCTGGGGGAAAGCGAGTGCTCCGACCACTGAGCTATCCCGTAAATGCACAAATACAAATAAACAATACAGCAGTTCTGTGTTATCAATTTTCATATTTGTTTATGCATTCAAATAGAGGAGCCACTTGTTGTCTTTAAATATCTGAGACCTATAGTACTGGATGAAGGATCAAAGCCTAAAATTCTCTCCAGGATAGCCCAGACCACAGCTGTACTGACCAAACTATTTTTTTAAAAGCCTTTTGAAACGACATGAACATCGCCATCAGCTTAAGGATCAGACTGACGCGTTCCCTGGTCATGTCCCTATTCTTGTATACATACATGCGTGTGAAAGGTGGACCCTAACAGCAGACACTGAAAGAAAGATACAGGCAACGGAGATGATGATGCTTTCGCAAACTTCTCGGTATCTCGTACAGAGATCACACAGACAGAGATCACATAACCAAGGAAAAGGTGAAACCCCAGAACTAACAACACCTTGGGGATGGATCCAGAGCTCCTGGATTCAGTGACAGAACGCAAACCGGAGTGGTACGTGGACTTCACACGAACATCTGGACTGGCCAAGACTTGTCCTACTACAGGGAACAAGTACAAGGAGGGAGACGAAGAAGAGGCAGACAACAGAGAAAACGATGGGAAGAAGACAACATCAGAGAGTGGACTGACTAGCCTTGAGTGGAACGACACACTGTGGAAAGCTGAGAGCCGCGATGAGAGGAAGAATAATGTTTGTTCTTATGTCTGTTTTTAGTCAATGGGATTTTTTTTTATAACATTGTATTCCCATATTGGTGTGTGTGTCTGTGTCTGTGTGTGTGTCTTTGTCTTTGTCTGTGTTGTGTGTGTGTGTGTGTGTGTGTGTGTGTGTGTGTTGTGTGTGTGTGTGTGTGTGTGTGTGTGTGTGTGTGTGTGTGTGTGAGAGAGAGAGAGAGAGTATGTGTGTGTGTGTGTGTGTGTGTGTGTGTGTGTGTGGGGTGTGGTGTGTGTGTGTGTGTGTGTGTGGTGTGTGTGTGTGGTTGTTGTGTGTGTGTCTGTGCATCTGTGTGTGTGATGTTCTTTAATTGAAGTTATGTAGGAATGTTAAAACAAATATGAAATGTAGCTTTCTTCTGTCTTTCGAGATGATAATAATTATAATAAATGGAACTTATATAGCGCTATATCTTGCAAAGACAAATCAAAGCGCATGCATTCAACCTAATCTTACACAGTCATGCAATCAATGATAAATAATCAAAAGTTTAAACAAACACATATTTACAAACATGGTGCGATGCAGAGAAAATCTATGAAATAAAATTTCGATAGTCAAATGTTTTTCAAAAGCACACATACACTCGCACTTGAGGCTGGATTTAAAAGTGTTATAACTAGGTTTCTGGCGAAGAGAGAGAGGAAGGTTGTTCCAGATGGATGGACCAG
>CM054146.1:23993603-23996103 GCA_028751875.1 Rapana venosa
AAATTCACAAAAACAAAAAAAAGAAACGTAACATTTATATATATTATATATAATATATATATTATTATAATATATATATATAAATATTTTTTAATTTTATATATATAAAAATTTTAAAATTTTTGTTTCAAAAAAAAGGCCACCCCTGAAAAAATTCAAAAAGCATTCCAAAATTTAAGGGGCCCGGTGCCAGGGAAAAAGCATCTTTTCGGGAACTTTTCCAAAAATTTTCAAAAAACCAAAAATTTTCTCGTCTGTTGAGCAAAAGGGGTTTTTCACTACTTTGTATTGGGGGGGGAAAGGAGGGGTTGGGTAGTGATTAGGGGGTGTGGAAAAAAAGGGGTTTTGGGGTGGGGAGGTAGGGGGGAAAAACCCCGAAGTTGGTTTTTTTGGGGTGGTTTTTGGGGGGGGGTGTGGGGGATTTTCCCCTTGCCGCTTGGAATTACCCCTATCAAGAAGAAAAATAATTGGTTTGGGGAAAAGTGGGGGGGGAGGGGGGGGCCCGGGGATTTTTAAGGAAAATTTTTGTGGAAAAAAATTTTGTGTTTCCCCAAGCAAACAGTGCCCACGAGTACTTTAACAAAATAATAAAAATTACGCCCGAGGTAGCAACATACCCACACCCCCAAAATAAAAACCTAAGCGCAGGAACGACGACTACCCCCCCAAACACACACAACAATTAAAAACCCGCACAAACACACAGACAACCCACACACAATCAAAAACATAAAATTTCCCACACACACAATACACACCCCCACACACCCCTAAAACGCACACACTACACAAAAACCCCCCTTAAACACAGAAAAACAAAAACCAAGGGCAACACAACACACACACACACCCCCACACACACACAACACACACACAAAACACCCCAAAAACTAAAACCAAAAAATAAAAATAAAAACGAGAATTTGAGAAATTTTTTTTCAAAACGAGAAAACGAAAAAATCCCCCCCAAATTATGATACTTTTTAACCAAAGAGCCGACCTAGCCTTTATTTTAAATCAAAAGAAATCCCCTCTTTTGGGAAATGTTTAAATCTTTAGTTTGGTGTCAAATAAGTCTTTTTTACGGGAAGGGGAAATAAATTTTTTCTGTTTTAAATTTTCCCAACACACACACACACCCCAACCCCAAACACACACACCCCAACACTAAAACAAAATTACACACAACAAAAATAATTATAAATAAGAAAACACTTAAAAACACAAACACGCACCTTTCACAAAAAACACCCCCACGCCCCTTATTCACACAAAACACACCGCAATACACCCGCACATACACCCCCCTAAAAAAAGGCAAAACCCACACAATAAAAAATACAAAACACAAAAACACCCCCAAAACGAAAGCAAAGGAAAAAGTGTAAAATTGACGCCTTATATACTATATACCCCTACTACTCCTACTATATACTACTACTACTATATTACAAAACCCATACCACAAAACTCACACAAACACACATACCACACACATTCACCACCACACCACTAAAACATACTACAAAAACAAACATACACCCAACCACCATACACATCAAACACACAATCCCCAAATTCCACACACAACAACACACACACCAAAACCCCCCCCAAAAAAGCCCCTTTGGATGACACAATAAACCGAGGCCCCGTTTGTAACGCTGGAACATCTTGCGCACACTTTAAAAAATCCTGTTCCGCTTTTGAGGGTTTGGGCCCATTGTGTGCTGGTGGGAACAAGTGACAAAAATTTAAAAAAACCCGAAAACCCCACACGGGAACGGGAAATGAAAAAAAAGCACAAAATGCTTTTTCCCCTTTAAAACCTCGATATAAAAGAATAAATAATTTAAAATAAAAATAAAAAACACACACTATGGGAATCCTACGGGCCCCTCCCAGCGGGAATTTAAAAAAAATACTTTCTCTTTCCATGGGAAAGGGCCCCCCGGTTTCAAATAAGGTGCGGGAAAATTTAAAGTTGTGTGCATTTACAAAAGCAAATTAAGAAAAATTAAATGCCCACCTATATGTACGCGCTTGCACCAAAAAAAAAACAAAGAAAAAAACAACAAAAACAAAAACACACAACCCAAAACCCCCCCCAAAACAAAAATTTAAAAAATTTTTTTCCCCCTCTTCAAAAAAAAAATTTTAAAAAAACCTTCCCCTTTTTTTTAAAAAAACCCCCTTTTCCCCAAAAAAAAAACCAAAATTAAAAAAAAAAACCCCCCCCAAAAAACCAAAAACCCCCCCCCCCAACCCCCCCCCCCCAAAACCCCCCCCCCCCCCCAAAAAAACCCCCCCCCCCCCCCCCCCCCCCCACACCCCAAAAAAAAAAACCCCCCCCCCCCCCCCCACACCCCCCCCACCCCCCACCCCCCCACCCAAAACCCCCCCCCACAACCCCCCCACCCCCCCCCCCCCCCCCAACCCCCCAACCCCCCACCCCCCCACCCCCACAACCCCCCCAACCCCCCCCCCACAACCCCCACCC
>CM054146.1:24016103-24021103 GCA_028751875.1 Rapana venosa
TAGATAGATAGATAGATAGATAGATAGATACATAGATAGATAGATAGATAGATAGATAGATGGATGGATGGATGGGTGGGTGGGTGGATGGATGGATGGATGGATAGATAGATAGATAGATAGATAGATAGATGATAGATAGATAGATAGATAGATAGATAGATAGATAGATAGATAGATAGTCCGACGGAAGACAGATAGAAGATAGATAGAAGACAGACAGACAGACACAGACAGACAGACAGATAGATAGACAGACAGACAGACAGACAGACAGACAGACAGATAGACAGAAGATAGATAGATAGAGATAGATAGATAGATAGACAGACAGACAGACAGACAGACAGACAGACAGATAGATAGATAGATAGATAGATAGATAGATAGATAGATAGATAGATAGATAGATAGATAGATAGATAGATAGATAGATCTCATTTCGTCTTTATGCATCTTTTGTTTTGTTTTTGATTTGCCTGTTATCTCGCCTATAGTTCTGTTACGACTTGTCAAATTGGTTTCAGCAAGCCTCTCTCTCTCTGTCTCTCTGTCTCACTCCCTCTCCCTCTCTCTTCCTCTCCCCTCCCCCCCCCCCCTCCCTCCTCTCCCTCCTCCCTCTCCCTCTCCCTCTCTCTCCTCTCCCTCCCTCTCTCTCTCCCCTCCCTCTCTCTCCTTCTCTCTCTCTCTCTCTCTCTCTCCTCCTCTCTCTCTTCTCTCTCCTCTCTCTCTCTCTCTCTCTCTCTCTTCTCTCTCTCTCTCTCTCTCCTATCCTCTCCTCTTCCTTTCTCTCCTCTTTCGCACTCTCACTCTCCTCTCTCACTCTCTCCCCCACCTCTCTCTCTCTCTCTCTCTCCTCTCTCTCTCTCTCTCTCTCTCTCTCTCCTCTTCTCTCGCCTATCTCACTCTTTCTCCATCTCTCTCCCTCTTCTCTCCTCTCTCCCTGTCTCTCTCCCTGTCTCTCTCTCTCTCCCTCTCTCTCGCACTCTCTCTCTCGCACTCTCTCTCTCCTCCTCTCTCCTCCTCCTCTTCTCTCGCACTCTCACTCTTTCTTTCTCTCTCTCCCTCTCCCCCCTCTCTCTCTCTCCTCCCTCTTACTCTCTCTCTCCCTGTCTCCTCTCTCTCCCTCTCTCTCTCTCTCACACTCTCTCTCTCTCCCTCTCTCTCCATCTCTCTCTCTCGCACTCTCTCTCTCTCTCTCGCTCTCTCTCCCCCTCTTACTCTGTCTATCCCTCTCCTCCTACTCTCTATCTCACTCTCTCTCTCACTCTCTCTCCCTCTCTCTCTCTCTCCTCTCTCTCTCTCTCTCTCTCTCTCTCCTTCTCTCTCTATCTCTCTCCCCTCTGTCTCTCTCTGTCTCTCTCTCTGTCTCTCCCCCTCTCTGTCTCTCTCTCACTCTCTCCTCAATCTTTCTCCCTCTCTCACTCTCTCTCTAACTCTCTCTCACTCTCTCTCTTTCACTCTCTCTCTCTCTATCTCCCTATCTCTCTCTCTCTCTCCCTATCTCTCTCTCACTCTCCCTCTCTCTCTCTCTCTCCTCTCTTCTCTCTCTTCCTCCCCCCCCCCCTCCTCTCTCTCTCTCTTCTGTTTTTTTCGATCTCTCTGTCTTTCTTCACATTCTCTACCAATTCCCAAAAAAGACAAAAAGAGGACGACTAGGAAAAGAAAAAAGAGTCTTTTCAACGTAACTAATGAGACCAATATTTTTTTCTCTCTCTTTTACACACACAGAAAATAAAAAGAACAACAATACAGAACATTGCGAAAAGACACAGAAGAAAACAAACAAATAAAAGAGGACCTTAAGGACTTATAAGACAGAAAGAAAAAGAAAGAAAGAAAGAAAAAAATTCAAACAAAAAAGAAAAAGAAAATAAAGAAGCGAAAAAAGACAGATATTCAGACAGACAGACAGACAGACAGACAGACAGACAGACAGACAGATAGATAGATAGATAGATAGATAGACAGACAGACAGACAGACAGACAGACAGACAGACAGAAGATAGATAGATAGATAGATAGATAGATAGATAGATAGATAGATAGATAGATAGATAGATAGATAGATAGATAGATACGTGCATACATACATACATACATACATAAATACATACATACATACATACATACAGAGATAGATAGACAGACACACAGACGCACGCACGCACGCACGCACGCAGGCATACATACATACATACATACATACATACATACATACATACATACATACATACATACAAACATACATAGACAATCCATGTGAATAAATGGATGGATTTAATTGACAAAGGAACCAACACAATTAGATGTACAGACAGACAGATAATTCTTTATTTTTTTTACAGTAGGTAGTTAGCATTGTATTCCTTCTCTTTTCATACTAACACAGGATGTACAGTAAGTAGTTAGCATTGTATTCCTTCTCTTGTTCATACTAACACAGACACAGGATGGACAGTAAGTAGTTAGCATTGTATTCCTTCTCTTGTTCATACAAACACAGGATGTACAGTAAGTAGTTAGCATTGTATTCCTTCTCTTGTTCATACTGACACAGGATGTACAGTAAGTAGTTAGCATTGTATTCCTTCTCTTGTTCATACTAACACAGACACAGGATGTACAGTAAGTAGTTAGCATTGTATTCCTTCTCTTGTTCATACTGACACAGACACAGGATGTACAGTAGGTAGTTAGCAGTGTATTCCTTCTCTTGTTCATACTGACAAAAACACAGGATGGACAGTAAGTAGTTAGCATTGTATTCCTTCTCTTGTTCATACTAACACAGACACAGGATGTACTGTAGGTAGTTAGCATTGTATTCCTTCTCTTTTCATACTAGTGCAAGTACATATACAATGCTTTTTATGATTTTTTTTGGCATTTCCATTTTTTGGGCACTGAAATATAATGGCCTATAATTATTCACACAATAGAATAGACTTTTAAAAAAATCAAAAAGTGCCCTTATTTAAGTGACCCCCCATCCCCCCCCCCCCCCCCCACACACACACACACAAATACAAAATAACATAATACATCAACAAATAAGGGAAACAAATCACATTGAAAACAACAGCAAAGCACCCAGAACTCCATTCCCAAAAGAATAATATGTACACATACATATACACACACATATACACACATATACATACACATATACACACATATTTATACACACATACACACACACACACTATATATATATATATATATATATATATATATATAATATATTATATTATACATACATACATACACATATATACACACATATATACATACACATACATATACACATATACATACACACAGAGAACAGCAGCAGCTTCTGTCATACATGCCCACGACGGAATTCCCGGGGAAAAAGTGACTCCTGTGTGAAAAGTCTACATATCACTGAGGGCCATATAGGTCAGTATTCCTCCTCTTCTTTCCCCCTCTCCCTCCCTCTCTTCACCCTCTTCCTTTTTACATTTCAAAATCTTCATTTTTCCTGACACACAATAAATGAAATACACTGCCACAGTTTTACTCACCATATTGCATCATTGGTATTGAAAAAATGTATTACAATATTCCCACTGTGCAAAAGCATTGAGTTTTGAAATTATGTCCTTTGCAGCTTTAACTGGTATTTTAGATGTCTTCAAATAGAGGCTGATAGAAATGCCACTTTCTTTAAAAAAAAAAAAAATTGCATGTTTTCTCTGGCAGTGTACTGTTCTGTATCATTTTTCATTTTTACATGCTGCCTAAAGAGTGCAAAAAGTGGGGTTTTGTTTTCAAATTTACACTTATAAATGAAGAACTTTGCACAAAGTAAAATATAATCCAGTGCTTCATCAGAACTGTGTCGTGTATCATTACCAAATATGACCAGTTTTCTTGTTAGACTCAAATTGTTTCCACTATTACAAAGGTTTAGAAAGTTCTGCAAATCAGTCCAAAAATCTGATGTTATATTGCATGACCAAAAGAGGTGTTCTATTGTTTCTCTTGCGTCTTTGCAAAATGTACATTTATCATTTTCAGTACACGCATCTTTTGCAGAGCGATGTTAGTTGCAACTATCCTGTGAATGAGTCTTATCTGAAACCATTTCAGTTTTATTTCTTTAATTTTCTGTACAAGAGAGAATGTTTTTGCCCAATTAACTTCATCTAAGATCTCTTTAGTCCATTTTTTACAGCAGTTTGGCTGGCATCTGTCAGCCGTCAATATATTGCAATACAGTTTTGTCCCTTTTATCACACTAAGCAAGGTGTTGAGGGATTTAGGAACATCTCTAAATTCATATCCCCGCAAAGTTATATTCGACTTGTAAGCATAGTCCTTAATTGCACGTAAGCAACCTAAAAATTCAAGGAAATTTTTAACTTTGTAAACGTCTCTGAACTGATGATATGTCCTAACTATTCCATCTGGATTAACCAGGTCAGCTACACAGTATATACCTTTTTCCATCCACTTTTTATACAATATAGTCTTCCCGTCATCTTTAAACCTATCATTATAAAAAATGTTTTCTGCCAGAATTTCAGCAGAATTTTCTAATTCTACTTTACATCCAAACTCCTTATCTGCTTCAAGAGCATTTTTCCAAAAAGCATTTACTTTTAGTTTGTTGACTGGGAGACTGGAACCATATTTACTTAAATCTCTGACTATTGGGAACACTTCTTTAATGAGATATTTCCATTTAGATTTACCAGATAAAAAGTTTTCTAATCCACATGAGTTTTAAGGCGTTGATTAAATGACGAATAGAGGGGATACCAAGGCCCCCTTACGTATTTCTTTAATAGTTATTTTTCTTGATATCCTATCTTGATTTTTGTTCCAAATGAACTTAAAACATTGCTTCTGAAAGTTGTCGATTTGTTTGTTAGGAGCATTTGGAAGCAATATCCAAAGGTGCACCAGTTTTGATAGAATAAGTGATTTTAACACTGCTACCCTCCCTAGGGGCGTAATATTTCTCTTAATC
>CM054146.1:24056103-24058603 GCA_028751875.1 Rapana venosa
AGCTCTTTCTTGTCGGCCTAGTCCCTTCTTGGGACTAACGTTGTGTGTGTGTGTGTGTGTGTGTGTGTGTGTGTGTGTGTGTGTGTGTGTGTGTGTGTGTGTGTGTGAGTATGTTTGTGTGTGTGTGTGTGTGTGTGTGTGTGTGTGTGTGTGTATGTGTGTGTGTGTGTGTGTGTGTAAGTATGTGTGTATGTATGAGTGTGTGTTTGGGTGAATGTGTGTGTGTGCGTGTTTGGGTGAGTGTGTGTGTGTTTTCGTGTGTGTGTGTGAGTGTGTGTGTGTTTCTTTGTGTGTGTATGAGTGTGTTTGTGTCTGTGTGTGTGTATGAGTGTGTGTGTTTCTTTGTGTGCATATGTGTGTTTGTTTCTGTGTGCGCGTGCGTGCGTGCATGTGATAGATTTTCGTCTTCGTTGTTGTGCGCTGCTTGTGTATAATATGTGTATTTATGTGTGCATGCGTGAGTGCTTGCGTGACTGTGTATGTGCGATCATGAATGCGTGAACACGTGCATAACATAATAATGCTTGTCTATCTGTGTGTCTGTCTTCTGTCTGTGTGTCTATCTGTCCGTCTGTCTGTTGGTCGGTATGCCTGTCTGTTGGTTTGTCTGTTGGTCTGTCCGTTGATCTGTCTGTCTGTCTGTGTGATCAGTGAGAAGGGTAGGGTACGGTTATGAATGACTGATCTTTGGTAGGGAACTTGGCGTCGGTGTTTCTGTGTGAGAACAATGAACAGTGTCTGTGGTTGCCCTGTTTTCTGTGGCAGATTCATTAAGGGATTTCTCTTTTCTTTGATTTTTGGTTTGTTTGTGGGGTTGTTGTTGTTGTTGTTGTTTTTTTCCATTCTTCCTTTTCCTTCAATCCTTCCTTTTCTTCTATTCATTCCTTCATCTTTTCTTGTGCCATCCGGGTTTTTCTTGTTGGCCTAGTCTCTTCTTGGGACTAGCTTTGTCGAATGTGTGTTTGAGTAAAGGTTGCTGTCAATTGTTGTTCTTGTATCTTTAATGTCTGTTCCCATTAGGTGATATTAGACTGGGTATGTGTGTTTGTGTGTGTGTGTGTGTGTGGTTTGTGTGCTCTTTGTGTGTGTGTGTGTGTTTGTACACTGTGCGTGCATGTGTGTGTGTGTGTGTGTGTGTGTGCGTGTGTGTGTGTGTGCGTGTGTGTGTGTATGTGCGTGTGTGTGTGTGTGTTTGTGTGTGAGTGTGTTTGTACACTCTGTATGTGTATGTGTGTATGTGTGTATGTGTGTGTGTGTGAGTGTGTGTGTGTGTGTGTGTGTGTGTGTGTGTTGGGGGGGTAATATGTTTTCGTCTTCGATAGTGTGCGCATACTTGTATATATTATATTATGTGTGCATGTGCGCGTGCTTGCGTGTGTATGCACTATCACGATTGCTTGCACTCGTACATATATGCTTGTCTGTGTGTCTGTCTGTCCGTCTGTCTGTGTCATGGGAAGAAGGGTGGAATATGAATGACTGAATTTTGGTAGGAAACTTGGCGTTGGTGTTATTTACTTTATTTATTCTTTTATTTGAAGGATAATGGAATAAGCACACGTGTGCTTTTTTTTTTACATCCAGTCCTCGTGTGTATGCAGTTTTGTCTACTTTTTCATCCGTTCCCACTGGCACACAATGGCCTACTCTTCCGAAAAGCGGCGTTAGTAACTTTTGAGAGAACAATGAACGTTGTTTGTGGGTGCACCTTTATTCTGAGACATTCATTGAAGATTTTCTCGTGGGTGGGGTAGGGGGCGGTTGTTTTGGTTCTTTGCTAGTTTTTTCTTCATTTTTCCTTTGTCTTCATTTTTGGGAGTCATTTTCTTCCATTTATTTCTTCATCTTTTGTCATGTACGTCTGGCTTTCCTTTCTCGACCTAGTCTCTGTGCGTTTGTGTTTTTATAAAGGTTTAGCGTGTGGGGGGGGGGGGGGGGGTGTATGTGTGTGTATGTGTGTGCGTGCGTGTGTGTGTGTGTGTGTGTGTGTGTGTGTGTGTGTGTGTGCGTGCGTGTGTGTGTCTGTGTGTGTGTCTGTGTGTATGTATGTGATATCTTAAGTTAAACGTCTATTCACATTTAGTGTGTGCGTGCGTGCGTGCGTGTGTGTGTGTATATGTGTGTTTGTGTGTATGTGTGTTTGGTGTGTGTCCGTGTGTGTGTCTGAGTGAGTCTGTGTGTTTATACACAGTGTGTGTGTTTGTGTGCCCGTGCGTGTTACTTTGTGTGTATGTGTGTGTGCGTGTTGATGTGTGTGTATAAAGTGTGTGTGTACGCGTATGTGTGTGTGCGTGCGCGCGTACATGCGTGTAAAAGCGCTCTCAACACAAAATGATGCATCCCACAAATCTTAATACTGTGAAAGGAGAGGGGAGGAACGGTCGCGACTGCAAAATATTCATAATTGGTTCACCTCGGAGCTCTAGCCTAGGAACGAAAAAACAAAAACCATAGACTGATCATCTGATTCTCTCTGCGTTTCAAATCGTCGGATTCCACG
>CM054146.1:24068603-24071103 GCA_028751875.1 Rapana venosa
GGGAGGTGCAGAGTGAGAGAGTGAGAGGTGTTCAGAGAGAGAGGTGCAGAGAGAGGTGCGGAAAGAGGTGCAGAGTGAGAGAGGTGCAGAGTGAGAGAAAGGAACAGAGTGAGAGAAAGGTGCAGAGTGAGAGAAAGGTGCAGAGTGAGAGAATGATGCAGAGTGAGAGAGGTGCAGAGTGAGAGAAAGGTGCAGAGTGAGAGAAAGGTGCAGAGTGAGAGTGAGAGAGAGGTGCAGAGTGAGAGAGGTGCAGAGTGAGAGAAAGGTGCAGAGTGAGAGAATGGTGCAGAGTGAGAGAGGTGCAGAGTGAGAGAAAGGTGCAGAGTGAGAGAAAGGTGCAGAATGCGAGAGAGGGTGCAGAGTAAGAGAGAGAAGTCAAAGAGAGAGGGGTGCAGAGTGAGAGGTGCAGAGTGAAAGAGAGGTGCGGATAGAGGTGCAAAAGAGGTGCAGAGTGAGAGGTGCATAATGAGTGAGAGGTGCAGATAGAGGTGCAGAAAGATGTGCAGAGTGAGAGAGGTGCAGAATGAGAGGGGTGCAGAGTGGGAGGTGCAGAGTGGGAGGTGCAGAGTGAGAGAAAAGTTGAGATTGAGAGAAGTGCAGACTGAGAGAGAGAGGTGCAAAGTGAGAGAGGTGCAGAGTGAGAGAGAGGTGCCGGGTGAGAGAGAGGAGCAGAGTGAGGTGCATAGAGATAGATGCATAGAGAGGTACAGAGTGAGAGAGGTGCAGAGAGAGATGGGTTCAGGGTGAGAGAGGTGCAGAGAGAGAGGGGCAGAGAGAGAGGTTCAGGGTGAGAGAGATGCAGTGAGAGTGAGAGGTGCAGAGTGAGATAGAGGTGCAGATAGAGAGATGCAGTGAGAGTGAGAGGTGCAGAGTGAGATAGAGGTGCAGATAGAGAGGTGCAGTGAGAGGGATGTGCATAGTGAGAGAGGTGCAGAGAGTGAAGAGAGAAAGGTGCAGAGTGAGAGGAGGTGCAGATAGGTACAGAATGAGAGATAGAGGTGCAGAGAGAGACGTATGCAGAATGAGAGAGAGGTGCAGGTGAGTGAGAGAGGTGCAGAGAGGTGCAGGATGAGGGGGATATGTGCAGAGAGGTGCAGAGTGGGAGAGAGGTGCAGAGTGGGAGAGGGTGCAGAGTGAGAGATAGGGTGTAAAGTGAGAGATGTGTAGAGTGAGAGAGGTGCAGCGTGAGAGAGGTGCAGAGTGAGAGACGTGCAGAGTGAAGGAGGTGCGGGGTGAGAGAGAGAGAGAGACGAGCAGGAGAGAAAGGTGAGAAGAAAGAGAGAGGTGCAGAGTGAGAGAGAGGTGCAGAGAGAGAATGGTGCAGAGTGAGTGAGAGAGGTGCAGAGTGGAAAGAGGTGCAGAGAGAGGTACAGAGAGAGAATGGTGCGAGTGAGATAGATAGGTGCAGGAGGTGCTGAGTGAGAGAGGTGCAGAGTGAGAGAGGTGCATAGTGAGAGAGAGTTGCAGAGTGAGAGAGAGGTGTGAGAGATAGGTGCAGAGAGAGAAGTGAGAGAGAGAGAGAGAGGGAGAGAGGTGCAGGAGAGAAAGAGGTGCAGAGAGAGGTGCAGAGTGAGAGAGGAGGTTCAGAGAAAGAGAGTGAAGAGTGAGGGAGAGGTGCAGGAGAAGAAAGGTGCAGAGAGAGAGGTGCAGAGAGAGAGGTTCAGAGTGAGAGAGGTGCAGAGTGAGATAGAGAGAGAGATATACAGAGTGAGAGAGAGAGGTTGCAGAGTGAGAGAGATGCAGAGTGAGAGAGATGGGGGTTGCAGAGTGAGGAGAAGGTGCAGAGAGGATAGAGATGCACAGAGAGAGAGGAAAGAAGACAGACGAAGACAGACAGAGGACAGACAGAGAGGAGACAGAAGACGACGGATAGACAGAGAGGGAGACAGAAGGACAGACAGACAGAGAGGGAGACAGACAGACAGACAGACAGACGGACAGACAGAGAGACTGTGGATCGGTGGTCTAGAGATAACGTGCCAGATAAGAAAGCAAAAAAGTCCGGGTGGCAAGTGTGCGGTGGTTCGATCCCCGTTTGGGCCCGAAAGTGTTCCCCCATCCATCAGACCAAGAGCGGTGGTCTGGGCGCTAGTCTTTCGGATGAGACGATAAACCGAGGTCCCGTGTGATACACAAAAAAATATTTAGTGCACGTAAAAGAACCCACGGCAACAAGAGGGTTGTCCCTGGCAAATTTATGTAGAAGAAAGCCACTCTAAGAGGGAAACAAATAGATAAAGACAGGAAAAGAAAAAATGGGTGTCGCTGCTCTTGTGGCGACACGCTCTCCTCGAAGGGAGTAGTGGTGGTGGTGGTGGTGGTGGTGGTGGTGGTGGTGGTGGTGGTGGTGGTGGTGGTGGTGGTGGTGGTGGTGGTGGTGGTGGTGGTGGTGGTGGTGATGGTGGTGGTGGTGGTGGTCATAGGGTGAGGATGTGTGTGACGAGACAGAGGATTTTCTCTTTAATTTCCATCTCCCCTTTGTGTGTGTGTGTGTGTGTGT
>CM054146.1:24083603-24086103 GCA_028751875.1 Rapana venosa
CCACAGCTTAGTCTTTATTGATCGACTAGGATACTCTGACTAGGAGGCTTGACTTGCACAGTCCTTAATATGTGCTGCAGCCCTGGGGGCTGGTTGGCCTTTGGAGAACATCTCCAACGCTGACTGTCCTTATGCCCTCTTGGTCGAGAGAGTGGAGGTGTGCTGTGGGCAAGGCATCTCCACTATAATCAAATTTCTGCCCAATGTCCAAAACAACAGCTGCCTCCTCTGCTGTTTTCGAGGTCATCGTCGAACACAACGGACAAGCATAAACTACGCAAAGAAAAATTCTCCATTTCTGGAAGAAGAAAAAAGGCCTTTGATGTATGAAAAATATGTCATCCTAAAAATTCAGCAATAATATTGACAGTTGGAAATATTATTGTTGCTATTGTTGTACATTCCCCCAGTAGAACATGCTTAGGGGGTGGAAGGGGGAGATGTAAAAGGGGCAGGTCACCCAGAATATGCACACTGTCTCACTCAACACACCTGGGAATCACTGTGACTTTGAAATTACACACTGAATGAGAAGTTTGTGCGTATGACTGTGTTTAAGTACCTCGCCATAATTATAAGCAGCCGTACTCCGCCTTCAGATGAGTTTTTTTTACTCCTTTAAAGGAGAGTGCAGGTTCTTATGTTAAGAGCTTGTCATGACTGAAGGCAATCTGAACGCAACATTTTACAATATAACAACATTTTAGTGTAGGCCTTGGCAATTAGCTGACATCAGTAACTGGCACAGCTTTTGGCCTGGGCAAAAAATAAATAAACAAATACTTTCACCCTATTTTTTTAATACGCCACACAACTTACTGTATAGTCAGTCCATAAGTAAAAATAATGAGGATTACATTAACCCTTTCTTTTTAGTTAAATCTAAAATCTAGAGTACATCACACTCAAGTTGTCACCAGCCAATTAACAAAACGAGGACTAACTTTATTTCAGTTAGCTTTATCCTGCTTTATGAGCGTAAATAGTTGATGTCTGAGCGCTCGATGACAAAGAAGAAGAAGAAGAACAAACAACAACAACAACAACAACAAGACCAAGAACAAGAACAACAACAACAACAACAACAACAAGAATCCTGTTTTAGTGGACTTTAACATTCGTGTTGTCGTCAGTGGATTAGTAAAATGAGGATTAGAATAACCACCTTTGTTGTCGCTCTAGTTCTAATTCTGTAAGGACGTCACACTCATGCTGTCGTCAGTCTGTCCACCAAGCGTAGTCGAAAAGAAACAAAGTAAAACAAACAAACCAAAACAAAAACACAAAAAAAGCACTTTGACGATTTCGGATGTGTGGTAGATACGTGAGCCGAGTATTAACCTCTTAAAGAGCTTGTTTTGATCTGTCTCGGCTTATTGTTTAAGTAAGATTCTCTGTGTGTGTTTGGGGGGTGGGGGGTGTTGGGGGAGGGGGGGGGGGGGTAAATGTGTGTGTGTGTGGGGGGGGGGGGGGGGGGGTTAATGTGTGTGAGAGGGGGTGTAATGTGTGTGTATATATGTGTGTGTGTAGGTTGTGTAGGGTCGTGTAGTGCGTGTGTATGTGGTGGGGGGGGGGGGGGGGGGGAGTTGTGTAGGGTCGTGTAGTGTGTACGTATGTGTGTGTGTGCGGGGGGGAGGGGGGGGGGGGGGTCGTGTAGTGTGTGTGTGTGTGAATGGGTGTGTGTCGTGTAGTGTGTGTGTTATCATTATTATTATTATTATTATTATTATTATTATTATTATTATTATTATTATTATTATTATTATTATTTATTCTTTTATATCGAGGATAATGGATATGTGTGTGTGTGTGCGTGTAGTGTGTATTCTTTTCTCTTTATTCTTTTTATATCGTGGATAATGGAATAAGCACCCATGTGCCATTTTACATCCAGTCCCCGTGTGTATGCGGTTTTGTAAATTCTGTCATCTGTTCCCACCGGCACACAATGGCCTACTCTTACGAAAAGCAGAACAGGATTTAACGTGTGCGCAAGATGTTCTGCGTGCGTTCGCACACAGGGCCTCGTTTATAGTCTCATCCGAAGGACTTTTGGGGAGAGTGAAGTCTGCACTGATGTTAACTCCAGGGGAAAATATCCCCTTGAACGGGAATCGAATCCGGGTTGTCAGATTACGAGCGCAATGTTCTAACCACTAGGCTATCCCGTCCCCCAATATGTGTAGTGTAGTGTAGTGTAGTGTAGTTTAGTGTAGTGTAGTGTAGCGTAGCGTAGTGTAGTGTAGTGTAGTGTAGTGTAGTGTAGTGTGTGTGTGTGTGTGTGTGTGTGTGTGTGTGTGTGTGTGTGTGTGTGTGTGTGTGTGTGTGTGTGTGTGTGGTGCAGTGCAATGTAGTGAGTGTAGTGTACTGTAGTATTCTGTACTGTAGTGTACTACTTACTGTATTATAGTGTAGTGTAGTGTGGTGGAATATATGTGTGTATTCTGTGTGTGTGTGTGTGTGTGTGTGTGTGTGTGTGTGTGTGTGTGTGTGTGTGTGT
>CM054146.1:24088603-24106103 GCA_028751875.1 Rapana venosa
TCTGTCTGTCCTGTCTGTCCTGTCTGTTCTGTCCTGTCTGTCTGTTCTGTCTGTCTGTTCTGTTTGTCTGTCTGTCTGTCCTGTCTGTCTGTTCTGTCTTTCTTTCTGTCCTGTCTGTCTGTCCTGTCTGTCATGTCTGCCTGTCCTGTCTGTCTGTCTGTCTGTCATGTCTGTCCTGTCTGTCCTGTTCTGTCTGTCTGTTCTGTCTGTTCTGTCTGTTCTGTTTGTTCTGTTTGTCTGTCTGTCTGTCTGTCATGTCTGTCTGTCCTGTCTGTTTGTCCTGTCTTTTCTGTCTGTTCTGTCTGTCATGTTTGTCTCTCCTGTCTGTCATGTCTGTCTGTCCTGTCTGTCTGTCCTGTCTATCCTGTCTGTCTGTTCTGTTTGTCCTGTCTGTCTGTCCTTTCTGTCTGGCCTGTCTGTTCTGTCTGTCTGTCTGTCTGTCTGTTCTGTTTGTCTGTTCTGTCTGTCTGTCTGTTCTGTCTGTCTGTTCTTTCTGTACTGTCTGTCCTGTTTGTCCTGTCTGTCCTGTCTGTCTGTCATGTCTGTCTGTCCTGTCTGTCCTTTCTGTCTCTCTGTCCTTTTCGTGTCTCTCTTCTGCCTCTCCTCTCAGTCCTATCTGTATGTCTGTCTGTCTCTCTCTCTATCTCTCTCTCTCTCTCTCTCTCTCTCTCTCTCTCTCTCTCTCTCTCTCTCTCTCTGTCTATACTTAGCTGTTCTGAACGATCAGTTCGATTAGAGACCTGCAGACAATGGCATCGATAGACAAACGAACAGACGTCATTGGGCCTTGAGAGCTCTAGAGGGGAGAGAGAAGCAAAAGGGGGGGGGGGGGGGAGTAAATGAGACCGATGGGAATCGACCAACTCCACAGTCTGTGTTCAGGCTTTTCGTCTTGCTCGTCAATGTCTAGCTGACTGGTTGACTGGCTGTTTGGGTGGGTGGGTGTTTGGTTGGGTGAGTGGGTGGGTTGTTGGGTGCTTGGGTGGGTGGGTGGGTGGGTATCTGGGTGGGTGGGTATCTGGTTGGTTGGTTGGCTGGCTGGGTGGGTGTGTGGTTGGGTGGTTGGTAGGCTGGTTAACTGGTTGGTTGGCTGGATGGATAGTTCTTTTGAGTGTCTGGATGTGTAAGTATTTAAAAACCAAAAGAAGAAGGAAGAGGAGGAAGAAGAGAAAGAAGGGGATGAAGAGAAGGAGCACAAGCAGAAGACGAGGAGAAGGAGAGGAGGAGAAGAAGTGGGGGGATGATAACAACAGCAAAACAGGAGCAGCAGCAGCAACACCAGCAGCAGCAGCAACAGCAACAACATCAACAGTAAGAGCAACAACTACAAGACAGCCATCACTTACCATCACCATCACCAAAAAAGGATACCCCCCATCACTACCACTGCAATCCCCACATCAGCACCACCACCACCACCACCAACCTCTTCTTCATTTATTGCATTTCATTGTATGTTTTACACTTTAAGTCAGAGGTTTTCTCTACGGTGAAATTCGGGCTGCTCATCCCGTGGGATGAGGCGTCGCCACAATTGAGCGTGGGACCTTTTTCTAAAAATTTTGTCGTTGCAACTGTATTGTTTCTGATGGAGTGGCTTTTTCGTTCTAGGATTTTTGCTGGGACAAACTCTCTGTGCGTGGGTTCTTTTAAAGAGCGTGGATAATTTTGAGTAACACAGACGAGGGAACTCGGTGTATCGTTCATCCGAAAGACTAGGCCCAGACAACACCACTCATGATCTAATGGATGGTGGAATAGTGTCTTTGAATTCTTTGAAACTCTTCTTGCATTCCTCTTCTTGTCTTCTTTATTTCTTGTTCTTGTTCCTTGTTCTTGTTCTTCTTCTTGTTCTTATCATTCTTCTTCTTCTTTTCTTCTTTTCTTTCTTCTTTCCTCTTTTATCCTTCTTCTTATTCTGCTTGCTTTTTCCTCACAAGCTCTCCCTTTTTCAACATTAAAATTTATCATCATAGTTTTCTTTCATCGTTATTGTATCTCACTACCATCATGCGGGAATTCTTATCGGTCATCATTATTCTGTCATCGATCGTCAACATCAACCCCCTAAATTCCACCGACAGACACCACCACCACTCATGCACAGCATTACTTCGTGTCGCCATCATCCCACCACTTACATCGCATTTCACGCATCTACCTTCGTGATGCCTTCATCCCACCACTAACATCATCATCATCTACTTCGTGTTCGCCTCATCCCCCACTAACACTTCATTCATCATCTCCTCCGTGATCGCCATCATCCCACACTAAATCATCATCATCTACTCCGTGATCGCATCATCCCACCACTACATTCATCTCATCTACCTCGTGATCGTCCATCACCCACCACTAACATCATCATCTACCATCCTCGTGATCGTCATCATCCCACCACTAACATCATCATCTACCTCCGTGATCGCCATCATCCCACCACTAACATCATCATCATCTACCTCCGTGATCGCCATCATCCCACCACTAACATCATCATCATCTACCTCCGTGATCGCCATCATCCCACCACTAACATCAGCAGTAGCAGCAGCATCTACCTCCGTGATCGCCATCATCTCACCACTAACATCAGCAGCAGCAGCAGCAGCTACCTCCGTGATCGTCATCATCCCACCACTAACATCAGCAGTAGCAGCAGCATCTACCTCCGTGGTCGCCATCATCCCACCACTAACATCATCATCATCTACCTCCGTGATCGCCATCATCCCACCACTAACATCATCATCATCTACCTCCGTGATCGCCATCATCTCACCACTAACATCATCGTCAGCATCATCTACCTTCGTGATCGCCATCATCCCACCACTAACATCATCATCATCTACCTCCGTGATCGCCATCATCCCACCACTAACATCAGCAGTAGCAGCAGCATCTACCTCCGTGATCGCCATCATCTCACCACTAACATCATCAGCAGCAGCAGCATCTACCTCCGTGATCGTCATCATCCCACCACTAACATCAGCAGTAGCAGCAGCATCTACCTCCGTGATCGCAATCATCCCACCACTAACATCATCATCATCTACCTTCGTGGTCGTCGTCATCCCACCACTAACATCATCATCTACCTCCGTGATCGCCATCATCCCACCACTAACATCATCATCATCTACTTCCGTGATCGCCATCATCCCACCACTAACATCATCATCATCTACCTCCGTGATCGTCATCATCCCACCACTAACATCATCATCATCTACCTTCGTGGTCGTCATCATCCCACCACTAACATCATCATCATCTACCTTCGTGGTCGTCATCATCCCACCACTAACATCATCGTCATCAGCAGCATCTACTTCCGTGATCATCATCATCCCACCACTAACATCATCATCATCTACCTTCGTGGTCGTCATCATCCCACCACTAACATCATCATCATCTACCTTCGTGGTCGTCATCATCCCACCACTAACATCATCATCATCTACCTTCGTGGTCGTCATCATCTCACCACTAACATCATTCATCATCCTTACTCCGTGATCGTCATCATCCCACCACTAACATCATCATCATCATTCGTCATCATCCTCATCATCATCATCATCTACCTTCGTGATCGTCATCATCCCACCACTAACATCATCGACATCATCATCATCTACCTTCGTGATCGCCATCATCCCACCACTAACATCATCATCATCATCTACCTCCGTGATCGTCATCGTCCCACCACTAACATCATCATCATCATCTACCTCCGTGATCGTCATCATCCCACCACTAACATCATCATCATCTACCTCCGTGATCGTCATCATCCCACCACTAACATCATCATCATCTACCTCCGTGATCGTCATCATCCCACCACTAACATCATCGTCATCTACCTCCGTGATCGTCATCATCCCACCACTAACATCATCATCATCTACCTCCGTGATCGTCATCATCCCACCACTAACATCATCGTCATCTACCTCCGTGATCGTCATCATCCCACCACTAACATCATCATCTACCTCCGTGATCGCCATCATCCCACCACTAACATCATCATCATCTACCTCCGTGATCGTCATCATCCCACCACTAACATCATCATCTACCTTCGTGATCGTCATCATCCCACCACTAACATCATCATCATCTACTTCCGTGATCGTCATCATCCCACCACTAACATCAGCATCAGCATCATCTACCTTCGTGATCGTCATCATCCCACCACTAACATCCATCATCGCATCATCTACCTCCGTGATCGCCATCATCCCACCACTAACATCATCATCATCTACCTCCGTGATCGTCATCATCCCACCACTAACATCAGCAGCAGCAGCATCTACTTCCGTGATCGTCATCATCTCACCACTAATCATCATCATCTCTCATATGTCATCATCATCATCATCATCATCAGTATCAACTTTTCTACTCCCCGTGGCATCATCAGCACACCAACCAGACAGACCATCGTCATCATCGTCATCTATCATCCCTCTACCACTGCCATCGCCACTGTCACCATCGTCATCATCGTCACTATCATCCCTACCACTGCCATCGCCACTGTCACCATCATCATCATCATCTTTGTCACCACCGCCACCGCCACCACCACCACCGTCATCATCACCATATCACCATCATCGGCCATTTCCACTACTACATTCAACCACCATCACCAGCCCAGCATCACAATCTTCCTCACACATCACCTCTCTGCCTCTGTGTCTGTCTGTCTGTCTGTTTCTCTCTGTTTTTGTCTCTGTCTCTCTTTCTTTCCGTCTCTCTATGTCTTTCTGTCTTTCTGTCTCTCTATGTCTTTCTATGTCTCTCTGTCTCTCCCTGTCTCTGTCTCTGTCTCTTTCTGTCTCTTTCTGTCTTTCTGTCTCTGTCTCTGTCTCTCTGTCTCTCTCTCTCTCTCTCTCTCTCTCTCGCTCTCTTTCTGACTCTCTATGTCTCTCTCCTTTCTGTCTCTCTGTGTCTTTCTCTCTCAGTCTCTCTCTCTCTCTCTCTCTCTGTATCTCTCTCTCTCTCTCTCTCTCTCTCTCTCTCTCTCTCTCTCTCTCTCTCTCTATATATTATATATATATATATATATATATATATATATATATATATATATATATATATATATATTATATATATATATGGTGTGTTGGTACTGACTTCAATATATATATACATATATATATATATACATATATATATATATCGAAAAGTCAGTACCAACACACCATACTTTTTTTTTCACTCCTACATACGAACAGGGGATTAGAAAAACAGACAGTCAGAGACATATAGACAGACAGACACACAGACACACAAACAGACAGACGGACAGACAAACACACACACACAGACACACACACACACACACACACACACACACACACACACACACACACGCACGCACGCACAGTGTAGTGTTAGCGGTGGTGTCCGCTGGGAGTTCTTTCGTTACTGTGGCGACCTTTCCTCGCTATTGTGACGGAGACTGAGAAGAAATGTGGAGGAGACTCTGTCTGAACAAATTGGGAGATTGGGAGGGGGGGGGTGAGGGGGGGGAGAACGAAAACAAAACTGATCGCTTGGGGGAAGGGTTGGGAAAAGAAGGAGAGAGGGAGAGAGAGGGGGGGGCGGGAAGAGGGAGAGAGAGGGGGGGGGGGCGGGAAGAGGGAGAGAGTGGGGGGAGAGAAAGAGGGAGGGAGGGAGAGAGTGAGAGAAAGTATTTTTTCTGAGGGTAATAAAATAAGTACAATACTTTTTTTTTTTTACATCCAGCCCTCAGAGAGAGAGAGAGAGGGGGGGGGGGGAGAGAGAGAGAGAGAGAGAGAGACAGACAGACAGACAGACAGACAGACAGACAGACAGGCAGGCAGAGACAGAGAGACAGAGAATAACAATGACATTGATGATGACAAAGGTTTATTGTAATAAGCAAGATGCCCATTCACAAGGGGACAGTGGGAGCGGGGAGGAGGGGGGGGGGGGAGAGAGAGGGCGGCTGGGCATAAAACACATAATGTCACATACCGAGAAATTAACTCATTTCAGCCCAAATAGACATCATGGCACGGATTCCAATAACATGGTTACAGGAGAGATTCACATTCTTTTTTTTTTCCATAAGCTTTGGTTGGTCAGCCCTTACAATGGGAAATGTCAAGGGGTAGGAGTTTCCTCAAAACTGGTTGGTGTTTTGTGTTTGTTTGTTGTTGTTTTTTGGGGAGGATTTTTTATTATTTTATATCGAGGATAATGGAATAAGCACTTATGTGGGTTTTTTACAATCAGTCCCCGTGTGTATGCGGTTTTTTCAATTCTGTCATCTGTTCCCACAGGCACACAATGGCCTACTCTTACGAAAAGTGGAACAGGATTTAACGTGTGCGCAAGATGTTCTGTGTGCGTTCGCAATCGGCTCATCCGAAGGACTTTTGGGGAGAGTGGAGTCTGCACTGATGTTAACTCCAGGGGGAAAATATCCCCCTTGAACAGGAATCGAACCCGGGTCGTCAGACTGCGAGCGCAATGTCCAAACCACTAAGCTATCCCGTCCCCTTGTGAGAGAGAGAGAGAGAGAGAGAGAGAGAGAGAGAGAGAGAGAGAGAGAGAGAGAGAGAGAGAGAGAGAGACGGGGGGGTAGAGAGAGAGAGGGAGAGAGACGATGTGGTGGGTTGAGATTTGTGTTGTGAAGCTTTTATTTTTGGGCTGATGTGTGTGTGTGTGTGTGTGTGTGTGTGTGTGTGTGTGTGTGTGTGTGTGTGTGTGTGTGTGTGTGTGTGTGTGTGTGTGTGTGTGTGTGTGTGTGTGTGTGTGTGTGTGTTGTGAGATAGAGAGAGAGACTGAAGGTGAGGAGAGGAGTGGTGGTGGTGGTGGTGGTGTCATTATTGTTGTTGTTAATGTTGTTGTGTTCACCAGCTTAACACCCTTGAGAGCTAATCAGACTATGCATGTGAGAGAGAAAGAGAGAGAGTATGTAGGTGTGTCTGTCTGTGTGTCTGCCTGTCTGTCTGTTGATGTCTTGTCTGTCTGTGTTGGTGTCTTGTCTGTCTGTCTCTGTGTGTGTCTGTGTGTTTGGTGTCTTGTTTGTCTGTGTGTGTGTGTTGGTGTCTTGTCTGTCTGTCTCTGTGTCTGTGTGTGTTGGTGTCTTGTCTGTCTGTGTGTGTTGGTTTCTTGTCTGTCTGTCTGTCTGTCTGTCTGTGTGTCTGTGTGTGTTGGTGTCTTGTCTGTTTGTCTGTGTGTCTGTGTGTGTTGATGTCTTGTCTGTCTGTCTGTCTGTGTTGGTGTCTTGTCTGTCTGTGTGTCTGTGTGTCTGTGTGTGTTGGTGTCTTGTCTGTCTGTCTGTCTGTGTGTCTGTGTGTTGATGTCTGTCTGGTTGTGTGTCTGTGTGTGTTGGTGTCTTGTCTGTCTGTCTGTCTGTCTGTGTGTGTTGGTGTCTTGTCTGTCTGTCTGTGTGTCTCTGTGTGTTGGTGTCTTGTCTGTGTGGGGTTGGTGTCTTGTCTGTCTGTCTGTGTGTCTGTGTGTGTTGGTGTCTTGTCTGTGTGTCTGTGTGTGTTGGTGTCTTGTCTGTCTGTCTGTGTGTCTGTGTGTGCGTTGGTGTCTTGTCTGTCTGTCTGTCTGTCTGCCTGTCTGTGTGTCTGTGTGTGTTGGTGTCTTGTCTGTCTGTCTATTTGTTCTGCTGTGTGTGTGTGTGTGTGGTTGGTGTCTTGTCTGTCTCTTTGTCTGTCTGTCTGTGTGTGTTGGTGTCTTGTCTGTCTCTTTGTCTGTCTGTCTGTGTGTGTTGGTGTCTTGTCTGTCTATCTATTGTGTGTCTGTGTTTTGTTGGTGTCTTGTCTGTCTGGTGTGTCTGTGTGTTGGTGTCTTGTCTGTCTGTGTTGTCTGTGTGTTGGTGTCTTGTCTGTCTATCTGTGTGTCTGTGTGTTGGTGTCTTGTCTGTCTGTCTGTGTGTCTGTATGTTGGTGTCTTGCTGTCTGTCTGTCTGTCTGTGTGTCTGTGTAGTTCGTTAGTGTCTTGTCTGTCTGTCTGTCTGTGTTGTGGTATCTTGTTTGTCTGTGTGTGTGTTGGTGTCTTGTCTGTCTGTCGATCTGTGTGTCTGTGTTGTTGGTGCTTGTGTGTCTGTGTGTGTTGGTTTCTTGTCTGTCTGTCTGTCTGTCTTGTGTGTCTGTTGTGTTGGGGTCTTGTCTGTTTGTCTGTGTGTCTGTTTTTGTGTTGATGTCTTGTCTGTCTGTTTTGTCTGTGTTGGTGTCTTGTCTGTCTATGTGTCTGTGTGTCTGTGTGTGTTGGTGTCTTGTCTGTCTGTCTGTCTGGTGCTGTGTGTCTGTGTGTTGATGTCTGTCTGGTTGTGTGTCTGTGTGTGTTGGTGTCTTGTCTGTCTTCTGTTCTGTCTGTCTGTCTGTGTGTGTTGGTGTCTTGTCTGTCTGTCTGTGTGTCTCTGTGTGTTGGTGTCTTGTCTGTGTGTGTTGGTGTCTTGTCTGTCTGTCTGTGTGTCTGTGTGTGTTGGTGTCTTGTCTGTGTGTCTTGTGTGTGTTGTGTGTCTTGTCTGTCTGTCTGTGTGTCTGTGTGTGCGTTGGTGTTCTGTCTGTCTGTCTGTCTGTCTGCCTGTCTGTGTGTCTGTGTGTGTTGGTGTCTTGTCTGTCTGTCTATTGTCTGTCTGTGTGTGTGTGTGTGTTGTTGGTGTCTTGTCTGTCTCTTTGTTGTCTCTGTGTGTTGTGTCTTGTTGTCTTTGTCTGTTTCTGTGTGTTGTGTCTTGTCTGTCTATCTATCTGTGTGTCTGTGTGTGTTGGTGTCTTGTCTGCCTGTGTGTCTGTGTGTTGGTGTCTTGTCTGTCTGTGTGTCTGTGTGTTGGTGTCTTGTCTGTCTATCTGTGTGTCTGTGTGTTGGTGTCTTGTCTGTCTGGTCTGTGTGTCTGTATGTTGGTGTCTTGTCTGTCTGTCTGTCTGTCTGTGTGTCTGTGTGTACGTTAGTGTCTTGTCTGTCTGTCTGTCTGTGTGTGTTGGTATCTTGTTTGTCTGTGTGTGTGTTGGTGTCTGTCTGTCTGTCGATCTGTGTGTCTGTGTTGTTGGTGCTTGTGTGTCTGTGTGTGTTGGTGTTCTTGTCTGTCTGTCTCGTCTGTGTGTCTGTTGTGTTGGGGTGTTTGTTGTGTGTGTGTGTGTTGTCCGTCTGTCTGTCTGTCTGTCTGTCTGTGTGTCTTGTCTGTCTATATTTGTGTGTCTCTCTTCGGTATGCGGTTCTCTCTTCCTTCTTCTCTCTTGTTCTTCTCTCTCTTCTCTCGTCTTCTTCTCTCTTCTCTCTTCTTTCTCTTCTTGCTCTTCTCTTCTTCTTCTCTCTTCTTCTTCGTCTTCTCTCTCTCTTCTTCTCTTCTTTTCTCCTCGTCAAACGTGTCAACACCTCTGTAACCTTGTTTCCACATAAAAATTATAATACGCCAGGAATCATACATGCAACAATCCTAAAACCCTGCTTACTCGTTGTTTTTTGCTTCTCATTTTCTAGCTTGTAGTTGTGTTCTTGTCCCGTCTGTCTGTGTGTCTGTGTGTGCTTGGTGTTTGTCTGTTGTCTGTCTGTCTCCTGTTGTGTGTCTGTGGTGTTGGTGTCTTGCTGTCTTCTATTTGTCTGTCTGTGTTGTGTGTGTTGGTGTCTTGTCTGTTCTTTGTCTTCTGTCGTGTGTGTTGGGTCTTGTTGTCTATCTATCTGTTTTCTGTGTGGGGGGTTTGTTTTGTCTGCCTGTGTGTCTGTGTGTTGTGTCTTGTCTGTCTGTGGTCGTGTGTTGGTGTCGTCTGTCTATCTGTTGTCTGGGTTGGTTGTCTTGTCTTCTTCTGTTTCGTTGTTGGTTCTTGCTGTTGTCTGTCTGTGTGTCTGTGTGACTTTGTGTTTGTTTGTCTGTCTGTCTGTGTGTGTTGGTATCTTGTTTGTCTGTGTGTGTGTTGGTGTCTTGTCTGTCTGTCGATCTGTGTGTCTGTGTGTGTTGGTGCCTTGTGTGTCTGTGTGTGTTGGTGTCTTGGTCTGTCTGTCTGTCTGTGTATTTGTGTGTGTGTGTTGGTGTTTGTCCGTCTGTCTGTCTGTCTGTCTGTCTGTTTCTGTATCTTTGTCTATAATTATGTGTGTACATCCTCATATACGCGTACAGGGTGCGGTTCCTCTCCTTTTCTCTCTCTCTCTCTCTCTCTCTCTCTCTCTCTCTCTCTCTCTCTCTCTCTTCTCTCTCTCTCTCTCTCTCTCTCTCTCTCTCTCTTCTCTCTCTCTCTCTCTCTCTCTCTCTCTCTCTCTCTCTCTCTCTCTCTCTCTCTCTCTCTCTCTCTCTCTCTCTCCCTCTCCAAACTTGCTCAACACACTCTCTGATAACCTTGCTTTCCACAAATAAAATTATAAATACGCCAGGAAAATCATACATCAACAATCCCCTAAAACCCTGCTTACTCGTTGTTTTTTGCCACATACATACATACATACATACATACATACATACATACATACATGCATACCTACATATATACATACATGCATACATACATACATGCATACATACATACATACATACATACACGGGGACTAGATGTAAAAAAGCACGTAAGTGCTTCTTCCATTATCCTCGATATAAAAGAATAAATAAATAAATAAATCTCTCCCTCTCTCCCTCTCTCTCTCTCTCCCCTCTCTCTCTCTCTCTCCCTCTCTCTCTTTTCTCTCTCTCTCTCTCTCTTCTCCTCTCTCTCTCTCCCTCTCCAAACTTGCTCAACACACTCTCTGATAACTTCGCTTTCCACAAATAAAAATAAAATCCACCAGGAAAATCATACATCAACAATCCCCTAAAACCCTGCTTACTCGTTTTCTTGCCACATACATGCATACACGCATGCATACATACATACACACACAAACATACATACGTTCCACACAACACACACACACACACACACACACACAACACACACACACACACACACACACTTACACGCACACACGCACACACACACACACACACACACAACACACACACACACACACACACACACGCACGCACACAACACACACACACAAAACACATACACACCCGGAAAACGATACTGTTAAAAACAAACTCTTTCTCCTCTATTTAAAAGCCAGAACGACATTTGCCCTACAGATATTGATGCGACCGCTGCAGGAGCCACAAATAGCCTGAGAGCTGAGCGCACGTGCGAGCAAAATATTGATAGGCAATAATACGAGCCAGTGAGTGACGGCGTAGTAATACACCGGATGTCGCAATTCTTGTCTTCTTACGCAAGTAGCCGTTTATTTTCATCTTCGAGCCGGAAACTTTCGTAAAAGGTTAAATGAAATCGATGTTTGTGAAGAATATACAGCAGTGTTGGGGTTTTTTTTGGTTGTTGTTGTTTGGTTTGGTTTGGTTTGCTACTGACGATGACGACAAAGATGACGATGATGACGACTAAGATCTCGTGTGCCGCACCTTTGTTGTTAGTGTGGTTCTGTTTTTTTGTTTCATGGTGTGTGTGTGGGGAGGGAGGAGGGGGGGGGGGTTGTTGTGTGTGTGTTGTGTGTTTGTAGTGTGTGTGTGTTGGGGGGGGGGGGGTGTTGTGTAGTGTGTGTGTTCTGTGTGGTGTGTTAGTGTGTGTGTGTGTGTGTAGTTTGCGTGTGTGGGGGGGGCGGGTGTTGTGTGTGTGTGTAAAGAAGGTATTATGTGTGCAGGTGTGTGTTTTGCGTGTGTGTGGTCTGTGTGTGTGTGTGTGTTTGTGTAGTGTGTATGTGTGTGTGCAGTGTATGTGTGTTGTGTGTGTTATCTTTTGTCTTTGAATGTGAGTGTGTGTGTTTAGTGGTTTTTTCCTGTGTAAATATTTTGTCTTTGAGTGTGTGTGTGTTTGTGTGTGTGTGTGTTGAGCAGATCACGAGCACATCTTGCTATACACCAGGCTATCCTTTCCCCCAGACAGAGAGAGAGAGAGAGAGAGAGGAGAGAGAGAGAGAGAGAGAGAGAGAGAGAGGAGAGAGAGAGAGGAGAGAGAGAGAGGGAAAAGAGAGAGAGGAGAGCTCAAGACTCAAGAACTCAAGAACTCAGAATTTAATTGGAAAGGCCGTACAACCCGTTACAATTCCATAGGCAATCAGGAATGACAGGATGTGTTGAAAATGGCATTATAGTAGAACAAAACATTTTAAACGAAACAACAGAGAGACAGATAGACAGACAGACAGACAGAGAGACAGACGGAAGAGACAGACAAAGACAGACAGAGAAACAGACAGAGAGAGAGACAGAGAGACAGAAAGACATAGAGACAGACATAGAGACAGACAGAGAGAACCAGACAGACATAGAGACAGACAGAGAGGCAGAGAGACACGCATAAAGATAGGCAGGGAGACAGACAGACAGAGACAGATAGACAGAGACGAGAGATAGACAGGCAGACAGACAGACAGACAGGGCAGACAGACAGAGACAGAGAGGCAGACAGACAGGGAGACAAACAGAAAGACAGAAAGACAAAAAAACAGGGCAGAAAAACAGCAGACAGACAGAAAGACACAGACCGACACAGAAAGAGACATAAAGACTGCGAAAGAGACAGACAAAAAGAGAGATTGACAGAGAGAAGCAAGGCACTTCCACGAAGAAAAGAAAAAAGTATTAAAAAATGAACAGATAAAAATATTTTTAAAACCTGAGTTGAAAAACAAAAAGCCTCATAAGCAGTATGTTTAATAGAGCTGATACTAATTGCCTGGTTCCTGCAATTATGGCCAAAAGAAACGTCTGAAGTGGAAACTCGTTATGTCCTCTGAAGTAGGTTTTTTCGGATGGTTTTTTGTGTGTGGTCAAGATGACCAAGCTTCTTTCCCTTGCCCCACACAACCATCAACAGCCGCATCATTAGCAACATCAACAACCGCATCATTAGCAGCATCAACAACTGCATCATTAGCAGCATCAACAACTGCATCATTAGCAGCATCAACAGCCGCATCATTAGCAGCATCAACAGCTGTATCATTAGCAGCATCAACAGCTGTATCATTAGCAGCATCAACAACTGCATCATTACCAACATCAACAGCTGCATCATTAGCAGCATCAACAGCCGCATCATTAGCAGCAGCATCAACTGCATCATTAGCAGCATCAACAGCTGCATCATTAGCAGCATCAACAACTGCATCATTAGCAACATCAACAACTGCATCATTAGCAACATCAAAAGCTGCATCATTAGCAACATCAACAACTGCATCATTAGCAGCATCAACAGCTTTATCATTAGCAGCATCAACAACTGCATCATTAGCAGCATCAACAACTGCATCATCAACAACTGCATCATTAGCAGCATCAACAACTGCATTATTAGCAGCATCAACAGCTGCATCATTAGCAACATCAACAGCTGCATCATTAGCAACATCAACAGCTGCATCATTAGCAGCATCAACAGCTGTATCATTAGCAGCATCAACAGCTGTATCATTAGCAGCATCAACAACTGCATCATTAGCAGCATCAACAACTGCATCATTAGCAGCATCAACAACTGCATCATTAGCAGCATCAACAGCTGCATCATTAGCAGCATCAACAGCTGCATCATTAGCAGCATCAACAACTGCATTATTAGCAGCATCAACAGCTGCATCATTAGCAACATCAACAACTGCATCATTAGCAGCATCAACAACTGCATCATTAGCAGCATCAACAGCTGCATCATTAGCAGCATCAACAACTGCATCATTAGCAGCATCAACAGCTGCATCATTAGCAACATCAACAGCTGCATCATTAGCAGCATCAACAGCTGCATCATTAGCAGCATCAACAGCTGCATCATTAGCAACATCAACAGCTGCATCATTAGCAGCATCAACAGCTGTATCATTAGCAGCATCAACAGCTGCATCATTAGCAGCATCAACAGCTGCATCATTAGCAGCATCAACAGCTGTATCATTAGCAGCATCAACAGCTGTATCATTAGCAACATCAACAGCTGCATCATTAGCAGCATCAACAACTGCATCATTAGCAGCATCAACAGCTGCATCATTAGCAACATCAACAGCTGCATCATTAGCAGCATCAACAGCTGTATCATTAGCAGCATCAACAGCTGCATCATTACCAACATCAACAGCTGCATCATTAGCAGCATCAACAGCTGCATCATTAGCAGCATCAACAGCTGCATCATTAGCAGCATCAACAACTGCATCATTAGCAGCATCAACAGCTGCATCATTAGCAACATCAACAGCTGTATCATTAGTAACATCAACAGCTGCATCATTAGCAGCATCAACAGCTGTATCATTAGTAACATCAACAGCTGCATCATTAGCAGCATCAACAGCTGCATCATTAGCAGCATCAACAGCTGCATCATTAGCAGCATCAACAGCTGCATCATTAGCAACATCAACAGCTGCATCATTAGCAGCATCAACAACTGCATCATTAGCAGCATCAACAGCTGCATCATTAGCAGCATCAACAACTGCATCATTAGCAGCATCAACAGCTGCATCATTAGCAGCATCAACAACTGCATCATTAGCAACATCAACAGCTGCATCATTAGCAGCATCAACAGCTGCATCATTAGCAACATCAACAACTGCATTATTAGCAGCATCAACAGCTGCATCATTAGCAGCATCAACAGCTGCATCATTAGCAACATCAACAACTGCATCATTAGCAGCATCAACAGCTGTATCATTAGCAGCATCAACAGCTGTATCATCAGCAGCATCAACAGCCGCATCATTAGCAGCATCAACAGCTGTATCATTAGCAGCATCAACAACAGCATCATTAGCAGCATCAACAACTGCATCATTAGCAGCATCAACAACTGCATCATTAGCAGCATCAACAACTGCATCATTAGCAGCATCAACAGCTGTATCATTAGCAGCATCAACAACTGCATCATTAGCAGCATCAACAGCTGTATCATTAGCAGCATCAACAACTGCATCATTAGCAGCATCAACAGCTGTATCATTAGCAGCATCAACAACTGCATCATTAACAGCATCAACAACTGCATCATTAGCAGCATCAACAGCTGTATCATTAGCAGCATCAACAACTGCATCATTAGCAGCATCAACAACTGCATCATTAGCAGCATCAACAGCTGTATCATTAGCAGCATCAACAACTGCATCATTAGCAGCATCAACAGCTGTATCATTAGCAGCATCAACAGCTGCATCATTAGCAGCATCAACAACTGCATCATTAGCAACATCAACAGCTGCATCATTAGCAGCATCAACAGCTGTATCATTAGCAGCATCAACAGCTGCATCATTACCAACATCAACAGCTGCATCATTAGCAGCATCAACAGCTGTATCATTAGCAGCATCAACAGCTGCATCATTAGCAGCATCAACAACTGCATCATTAGCAGCATCAACAACTGCATCATTAGCAGCATCAACAGCTGCATCATTAGCAGCATCAACAGCTGCATCATTAGCAGCATCAACAACTGCATCATTAGCAGCATCAACAGCTGCATCATTAGCAGCATCAACAGCTGCATCATTAGCAGCATCAACAACTGCATCATTAGCAGCATCAACAGCTGCATCATTAGCAGCATCAACAACTGCATCATTAGCACCATCAACAACTGCATCATTAGCAGCATCAACAACTGCATCATTAGCAGCATCAGCAGCTGCATCATTAGCAGCATCAACAGCTGTATCATTAGCAGCATTAACAGCTGCATCATTAGCATCAACAGCTGCATCATTAGCAGCATCAACAGCTGCATCATTAGCAGCATCAACAACTGCATCATTAGCAGCATCAACAGCCGTATCATTAGCAACATCAACAGCTGCATCATTACCAACATTAACAACTGCATCATTAGCAGCATCAACAACTGCATCATTAGCAGCATCAACAGCTGCATCATTAGCAACATCAACAACTGCATCATTAGCAGCATCAACAACTGCATCATTAGCAGCATCAACAGCTGCATCATTAGCAGCATCAACAACTGCATCATTAGCAGCATCAACAGCTGCATCATTAGCAGCATCAACAGCTGCATCATTAGCAGCATCAACAACTGCATCATTAGCAGCATCAACAGCCGTATCATTAGCAACATCAACAACTGCATCATTAGCAGCATCAACAGCTTTATCATTAGCAGCATCAACAACTGCATCATTAGCAGCATCAACAGCTTTATCATTAGCAGCATCAACAGCTGTATCATTAGCAGCATCAACAACTGCATCATTAGCAGCATCAACAGCTGTATCATTAGCAGCATCAACAACTGCATCATTACCAACATCAACAGCTGCATCATTAGCAGCATCAACAGCCGCATCATTAGCAGCAGCATCAACTGCATCATTAGCAGCATCAACAGCTGCATCATTAGCAGCATCAACAACTGCATCATTAGCAACATCAACAACTGCATCATTAGCAACATCAACAGCTGCATCATTAGCAGCATCAACAGCTGCATCATTAGCAGCATCAACAGCTGTATCATTAGCATCATCAACAACTGCATCATTAGCAACATCAACAGCTGCATCATTAGCAGCATCAACAACTGCATCATTAGCAACATCAACAACTGCATCATTAGCAGCATCAACAACTGCATCATTAGCAGCATCAACAGCTGCATCATTAGCAACATCAACAGCTGCATCATTAGCAGCATCAACAGCTGCATCATTAGCAACATCAACAGCTGTATCATTAGCAGCATCAACAGCTGCATCATTAGCAGCATCAACAGCTGCATCATTAGCAGCATCAACAGCTGCATCATTAGCAGCATCAACAACTGCATCATTAGCAGCATCAACAACTGCATCATTAGCAGCATCAACAGCTGTATCATTAGCAACATCAACAACTGCATCATTAGCAGCATCAACAGCTGCATCATTAGCAACATCAACAACTGCATCATTAGCAGCATCAACAGCTGCATCATTAGCATCATCAACAACTGCATCATTAGTAACATCAACAACTGCATCATTAGCAGCATCAACAGCTTTATCATTAGCAGCATCAACAGCTGCATCATTAGCAGCATCAACAACTGCATCATTAGCAACATCAACAACTGCATCATTAGCAGCATCAACAGCTGCATCATTAGCAGCATCAACAGCTGTATCATTAGTAACATCAACAGCTGCATCATTAGCAGCATCAACAACTGCATCATTAGCAACATCAACAACTGCATCATTAGCAGCATCAACAACTGCAGCATCAACAGCTGCATCATTAGCAGCATCAACAGCTGCATCATTAGCAGCATCAACAGCTGCATCATTAGCAGCATCAACAGCTGCTTCATTAGCAGCATCAACAGCTGTATCATTAGCAGCATCAACAACTGCATTATTAGCAGCATCAACAGCTGTATCATTAGCAGCATCAACAGCTGCATCATTAGCATCATCAACAACTGCTTCATTA
>CM054146.1:24121103-24126103 GCA_028751875.1 Rapana venosa
TTTTGATCTCATAGCCTTGCTTAGATTTTGACTCTGTCTTGCTGTCTGGATGTGAAAAATGAAAAGAAAAGACATAAAAATATAAGAAAGAGTGTCAAAATAAATTGAACATCTAAAATGAAGCATCCTCAAAAAGCATTAACTTTCATCTCACTCTTTTTCTTATTGAAACCCAAGTGTGATAAATTTAGCAATAAAGTTAGATGAAGTGAAATAATTCTAAAACTCAGAATCAGATAACAAAAACAAAATAGAGAAATGACACAATGAAGTTATATAGAAAATGCAAATTTTATTATCAAATTTATAACTTGAAATTCAATCAGACAAACTCTATTCAAATCCATTCATATTTGTTTAAGGTGCTGCCGACAATACTGACCAAATAAGCAGCACTAGGTATTCAGTGTTGTGTTGTTGTTGTTTTTAGTAGTATATTTCTTTTGCTGCACACAAGTTTATTTTTACCACAAAATTCATACTTCACTTAAGTAACTCCTTTGTTTTTGTCTACAAAGTTTCAGTCAGTAATTCCCTATAGAAATAATAATGTGATGTTCATTAAAATACAGATCTATGCTTTTGAATAAAGAAATTACGTAAATGTATATCAGAAAATGTAATACAGAAGGGGTGCAAAAGCTATGGTTACAACAAATATTGGAGCCTCTCTCTCTCTCTCTCTCTCTCTCTCTCTCTCTCTCTCTCTCTCTCTCTCTCTCTCTCTCTCTCTCTCTCTCTTCCATTTCAAAATTCAATTAGCAAAACTGCCACTCGAACTTCATGATGAAAAGGAAGGCACCCTGCATGTTGCATGACTGATGTGGAGGAACGATGAAGGGAAACGGGAAGAGGGAGAAAACAAATATGGAAGGTTTCTGAGGATTCTTTCACTCTAGATGATAAATTCAATTTGCCACCTTTTTTTTTCTTTCTTTCATTTTGTATCTTTCTTTTATTTATTTTTTGGTGTATATTATTGGATCGCTTTGTTATCTTGATCTCAAAGCCTCAAGAGACTTGAGCCTTGTCTCCCTATTTCGATGGGGAAAAGTGTGTGTGTGTTTGTTTGTCTGTCTGTCTGTATGTCTGGTTGGCTGTTTCTTTGTTTGTTTCTTTTGTTTCTTGAAATCAAACCGTGAAAATTCGACTACATAGTAAGATAAAGCGAACTAATTTGAGATTCAGTATGAAACAACATATACAGAATAAACAGAAAACTAAAAAGGATAGATTAAAATCATAGAAAGGAAAAGATCGATCATTAAATCTGCAACTAATACTACATACAATCACACAACTTCTCTTCATATCCAGTCAGCTACTTTATGGCCCTACCGACCACAGGAGCCATAATTATTAGTTCACCTTCCCCTTCACCTACCCCGTAGTCTTGTAGATCGTAGGGACACCACTGAAGATTTTGCAACCAGCTTCCTCCACTCCCGGTGGTCTTCTGCTTTCCCGTAGCAAAGCGTTCCGGAACTCAAGGCCAGTCCACTCTCTGATGGTGTCTTCCCATCGTTTTCTCTGTCTGCCTCTTCGTCTTCCTCCTTGTACTGTTAGTAGCATTAGTTAGTTGGGTTTTTTCTTTTTAATTTGTACATTTTCTTGCTACAAACTAAGCCATTTTTACCACAGAATACTTCATTTTCTCATGTGACTTGTTCTTTCGTCTGCAAAGTTTCAGTTCGTGATCCTCTAAGGAAATATTTGATGTTCATGATATTGTAGATCTACGCTTGAGAACATAATAATAATAATGAATGGAATTTATATAGCGCTGAATCTTGTAAAGCAACAAATCAAAGCGCTCAGTGACCTTTTTTTATATCGAGGATAATGGAATAAGCACTCATGTGCTTTTTCTACATCTAGTCCCCGTGTGTATGCGGTTTTGTAAATTTTGTCATCTGTTCCCACCGGCACACAATGGCCTACTCTTTCGAAAAGCGGAACAGGATTTAACGTGTGCGCAAGATGTTCTGCATGCGTTCGCACACTGGGCCTCAGTTTATAGTCTCATCCGAAGGAGAACATAAGACATTTATGTAAATCTATTTTTTAAAAACTGACGAGATGCTAAAACAAATGATATGTTTGGCATCTCTCTCTCTCTCTCTCTCTCTCTCTCTCTCTCTCTCTCTCTCTCTCTCTCTCTCTCTCTCTCTCTCTCTCTCTCTCTCTCCTCTCTCTCTCTCTCGATCTCTCTCTCTCTCTCTCTCTCTCTCTCTCTCTCTCTCTCTCTCTTTCTTTCCCTCTCTCTCTCTCTCTCTCTCTCTCTCTCTCTCTCTTCCTCTCTCTCTCTCTCTCTCTCTCTCTCTCTCTCTCTCTCTCTCTCTCTCTCTCTCTCTCTCTCTCTCTCTCTCAAAGTGAGAGGAATATTTGAAGACTGTATTATGCTACACAAATCTGATATTGTTATTCCCGGTTGTCTACAGAGCTGTAATGCTGAATGGACAATAAAATTCTCTCTCTCCGAATCTCTCTCTCTCCCTCTCCGAATCTCTCTCTCTCCCTCTCCGAATCTCTCTCTCTATCTCTCTCTCTCTCTCTCTCTCTCTCTCTCTCTCTCTCTCTCTCTTCTCTCTCTCTCTCCGAATCTCTCTCTCTCCGAATCTCTCTCTCTCTCCAAATCTCTCTCTCTCTCCCTGAATATCTCTCTCTCTCTCTCTCTCTCTCTCTCTCTCTCTCTCTCTCTCTCTTTCCCATTTAAATATTCATTTAGCAAAACTGTCACTGGAACTCTATGATGAAGATGAAGACACCCAGCATGTTGCATGACTTGATTAGGAAGAATGATGACAGGACGTTGGAAAAGGGAAGACCAAAGCAAAAAACGGTTTCTCTGAAGATGCTTCAGTCTAGATGATAAATTCAATTTGCCATCCTTTTTGTTCTTTTTTTTTTTCGGGGCGGGAGGGAGGGGGGGGTGTTCATTAATTGGCTTTGCTGCTTTTGATGTCATAACCTTGTAAGATTTTGGCACTTGTCTCCCCTCCCCCCTGTCTCCTGTGAACAGTTTGTTTGTTTTTTACTGTGGAAATTCAATAGTGACAAATTGGCGGGTAAAAGTAAAATGAGGTCAAACAACAACTTGAAAATGCTCTAAATGATTTTGTTTTTCTTCGTTGTTCCTCCGCTACAGCTCCGTGGTTCACCAATAGTGAGATTTTTCCGAATGCGATCTTTTTTGGACCAACTTGAAAGTAGACGAACTCCGGCTTCGGGAAAGCAAAATGAAATAAAATGAACAATGAAACAACAAAATCAAATGAAATGAGACGGATTGAGCGGGTTGTGTATTGAAATATAAAACAGAAACAAAAATGCCATCTAATCAGTTAAAAAATGTTCTGGAAAAACGATTTGAAGGAAGAAGCGTCATGGTCAAAGCATACTGATACAGTTTACGATGCACCAGAGTAAATGAACTCAAGCCTGCCCCCGAAGGAATTCCGGGGGCATTTCAATATAAATATGCATCCCCACCTTCTGGAAATTATGTGCTGGAAATGTCCTCTTCTCTATCACTCTCTTAGTTTCTGCCTTCTTCCTATTCTTCCTGTCACCTCCTTTCGCGTCTATTTTCTGCCTTCTTGGTCCATTCTCCTGCCTTTTTTCTGGCAAAAAGACATATAAAATAATAATTCACTCTTATGCCGAAGTCAGATGAGCTGGGCCTGACTTGCCAGGCGCCTAACGGCAGCGTGTCGCATTTTCGCTCATATAAGAGACAACAATAGTTGCTGTACGAGCGTTCGATGAAGCAGAAGAAGAAGAAGAAGAACTCAAGCTTAAACATCACCAACAACTGCAGCAACACCTGTCGACAACTACACTAAGAGTAAGAACATCAACCGCATGAACACCACCAATACCAACAGAAAGCAACAAGGAACGCAAAAAGCAACGCAACCAATACAACCACCAATAGCAAATACAGCAAGAACAAGACCAACAACATTGCGAACAACCACAACCAACATCAACATGAGCAGTCCATAAGCAAGGACCGCCAACAATAATAACAACAACATCAACAATGTTATCAGTCAACAACAACAACAGCAACAAAGGACACAACAGCAACAACAACATATTAGTAAAATATATATGCTGTTTCAAAATTTCCACAATTGATAAAGCAGCAAGTTTAGAAATGATGTCTTTAATTTATTAAAATTGGTACATTTTTCAATATGACTGATTTGCTCGTGACAATAATTTGTTTTTTCAGCTGCCAAATAACAAGCTTGGTTTGGTTTGATGGTGGAGTATACTATAAGCTATGAACTTGTCGCTGCTCCAAATGCATTTGAGTACAGTGTGGGTGGGGTTTTTTTCTTTTCCGAATAAACATTTGTTTAAACCATCAGCAACAACACCAACCATAAACAGCAAGAACAATAACAACTAAAAACGATCCGACCAGCAACATGAATTTTAAAGAAAACCCGTCTCAAAATACATGTACTTACAAAGTATGCGTGCGTCTTACATGTTTGCAATGAAAGTGTATAAGGGGAGGAGGCAGGGTTATAAATCTGTTCTTTCACAATTACTCTTCTGGAGAAATATGAGACAGTGAGAAAAGGAATCATGCGTATGTCGAAGTCTCCGTTTAGATACATGAGAAAATCAGTCACGATAGTTGATGCCGACCACCTCGGCAGGTGTACATCATCCCACCTTGTGTTCTTGAACTCCAAGACGAAAAAGCAGTTATATACAAGAAATGTTAACAACAGCTAATATGAATAAGAACAAAAACAACAACAGCAGTAGTAGTAGTAGTGGTAGTAGTAGTAGTAGTAGTAGTAGTAGTAGTAGTAGTAGTAGTAGTAGTAGTAGTAGTAGTAGTAGTAGTAGTAGTAGTAGTAGTAGTAGTAGTAGTAACGACAACAACTACAATATAACGAAACAAACAGCATCGACTGGAAGAACTACTGCTACAACAAGTTCAGCATATATATATATATATATATATTATATATATA
>CM054146.1:24131103-24153603 GCA_028751875.1 Rapana venosa
AAAAATACAATACAACACAACAATATAACTATCTATGTGGCCACATGTCAGTGCTTGCAACACAAATGCCCCCCACAAGGGCAAAGGGACCCAAAGGCTTGGCTCTTTCTTCTTTTTATCCTTTTTTTTTTTTGCCTCGATGTCTTACACTAGACACTGAAGTTTATAATTAATGAGATGCGTCTGACCTCTCAAGATGACAGCGATTGTGACGCAGACAAACTAGTGACCTTCAGGTCAAAGTTCACAGACGGTGTTGACCTATGGTTGTCAAAGGTCACATCTGCAATTATTGTGGGTGTCAGTGCATGGAGAGAGAGAGAGAGAGGGAGACAGACAGACAGACAGACAGAATGCCAACGAGACAGAGACAGACAGATAGAAAGCGACAGAGACAGAGACAGAAACAGACAGATAGCCAGAGACAGAAAAAATGCCAAAGAGACAGAGACAGACAGATAGACAGAGACAGAAACAGACAGGTAGCCAGAGACAGACCAGACAGAATGCCAAAGAGACAGAGACAGACAGATAGACAGAGACAGAAACAGACAGGTAGCCAGAGACAGACAGACAGACAGAATGCCAAAGAGACAGAGACAGACAGATAGACAGAGACAGAAACAGACAGGTAGCCAGAGACAGACAGACAGACAGAATGCCAAAGAGACAGAGACAGACAGAGACAGAAACAGACAGACAGATATCCTGGAGAGAGACGAGACAGACAGACAGACAGAGATATACAAAGACAGAGAGAGAGACAGACAGACAGACAGAGATATACAAAGACAGAGAGAGACAGACTGACAGACAGAGAGGGAGAGAGACATGGACTCAGAAAGAGACGGTCAGAGAGACACAAGACAAGAGGGCAGACAGATCAGACAGACAGACAGACAAATAGAGAGGGGGCATGCATGGAAGAGAGACAGAAATACATACAGAGAGGAACTAAGACGGACAGACAGACGGAGAGCGACAGACAGACAAACAGACAGACATAGAAGGTTTCTGGGATGATGATAACTCTCCTGAAGATAAAGTGGAGAAATACAACGAAGATAACAATGATGATGATGATGATGTGACGTTGATGGTGATGACGATGACAATGATAATGAATGATAACAACAATGACAATGATAATGAATGATAAATTATAACAACAACAATAACTAAAACAACAGCAGCAGCAATGAATATCTCAACAACAACAACAACAACAATAACAACAACAACAACTTAAGAGTAACGAACGGAACTCTACATCATTATGATACATATGTCTGCTGAAACCTTGTCATTCTGTTTTTCATAATTGTTTTTTTTTCTCTCATTCACACGTCTCTTCCTCGCTGTGTGTTCATTGACACCACGGAATGAAGATCTCGCGTCTCGAATGCCACATTTCCATTCTTTTACTGAACCGAAACCGGTTTGTATTGTTAAGTTTCTGAAATACCAAGGGAGATTAATCATTTTGCTTCTGGTGTCAGGTAGCGTGGGGAGTGTGAAAATAATCAAATTGAAGTTGTTGGGTGGGGTGGTTTTTTTTAATCTGTCTCTTTCAGAAGTACATGAAATACTTGTTTATGGGTGACAGCAGCAAAGGTTGCTGGCTTGAACTGTTCATAGGTATCTTGTCAGTCTGGTAAGCCTATGGACTTTTGCTCTAGGTGTTTTATTCTGGTACAGCATCAAAAATAAACACCTGGAGGTTGTCAGGGGGGGGGGGGTGTCTTGATTCTAACGAAAATAACGAAGAGGACAGTCTCAAAACACACTTATTTCCTACCTGAGACTTTCCCCTCATATCCGTCCTTACTTTTCAACAGCATCCTTCATCTCCTAAGTGTGTTCGCGCTATAAGTGTGTGTGTGTGTGTGTGTGTGTGTGTGTGTGTGTGCGCGCGCGCGCACGTGCATAAATTTCATATCTGTTATTCATTATGTTTGAGGAAAGTTGTATGCGTGTAAATGATTTCAGTGCAAGCGCTTCGATTTGTTTGTTTGACAAGATTGAGCATTGTATTAATTCCATATTATTATTAAAAATGGAGGATAAAACTCGTGAAAGGACAGTGTCCCTTTTGCTGGCCTAAAAAACCATGAGTATTGTGGTGCTGTTGCAGGTATGTTCAATCTTCTGGGGTCACCACTCGAGGTGAATGTTATATATAAGGGGGTGTGGTCATGGTAGTGGGTAGTTACGCAATCATTGTTTAAGGTTCAGACAGTTCAAATTTTATCAAACGTACACTGGAAACATGTTTTACGATTTGTTGTTTTTCAAAACGAGTAGTACCTTGTAGCACCAGTAGCTGAAGTAGTAGTGGTATCATCAGCAGCAGAGTTGTAAGTATAGTTGATCTGGCTGCTGTTGCTACTACTACTACTGCTGCTGCTGCGGCGGCGGTGGCTACTGTTGCTGCTGCTGCTGCTGCTGCTGCTGCTGCTGCTGCTGCTGCTGCTGCTGCGACTACTGTTGCTACTACTACTACTACTACTACTGCTGCTGCTTGCTGCTGCTGCTGCTGCTGCTGCTGCTTGCTGCTGCGGCGGCTGCTGCTACTACTTCTACTACTACTACAACTACTGCTGCGACTACTGTTGCTGCTGCTGCTACTACTACTACTACTGCTGCTGCTGCTGCTGCTGCTGCTGCTGCTGCTGCTGCTGCTGCTGCTGCTGCTGCTGCTGCTACGACGACGACGACGACGTTGATTACAACTACTACCACAACTGCTACTACTACTAATGCTGCTGCTGCTGTTGTTGTTACTACCACTACTACTACTACTACCACAACTACTATTACTAATGCTGCTGCTGCTGTTGTTGCTACTACTACTACTACTACAACTACTACTAATACTACTACTGCTACAACATCTACTACTACTACTACAATTACTACTACAACTACTTCCACTACTTTTCTGGTAAAAAAAATATATACTTATAAACACACACACACACACACACACACACACACACCACAAAACTACTGCAAAACTGACTTTTGCGGAACACACATACACCAAGAACCAACCAAAAAACAACAACAACCGCAGCAACAACAACAATAACAAAAAAGCAGACCAACAACAAAAAACAAAAAAACAAAACAAAAGCAAACCAAAAAACCCAAAACCCAAAAATAAGACTGGGTCTCTAAGAAGACAAAAAAAAAGAAAAAGAAGAAAAGAAGGAAAAAAAACAGTCAGACTGTCGCAAAAATTTCAAGAAGAAATAGGCTCAAGGTGTGATGGTGGTTCCATAGAGGCGGTCCACCTCTTTCTATTATTCATCACCTTCGTCTGCTTGTCACCCTAGAATTCTTGTCTCCCAGGCGTGTTCATTGTTCTGTCTGAGGAAGTGTGTAAATATTTTGTTCTCCCTGTGTGTGTGTGTGTGTGTGTGTGGGTGTGTGTGGGTGTGGGTGTGTTGTATGTGTGTGTGTGGGTGGGTTTGGTGGTGGTGGTGGGGGGGGGGGCGTTGGTGAAGGAGGTGTGAGTGGGAGGTTGTGTGTGTGTGTGTGTGTGTGTGTGTGTGTGTGTGCTGTATGTGGGTGGGTGGGTTGGGGGGATGTGAGTGGAAGGTTGTCTGGGCGTGAGTGTGTGTGTGCTTGTGCTGTGTGTGGGGGAGTGGAGGGGTAGGGGAGGAGGTGTGTGTGTTGAGGGGGTGTATGTTTTTATGTCTTTTTGTTTTTCTATGAGTGGAGGAGAGTGGGGAGGGGTTGTGTGTTAGTGTGTGTGTGTGTGGTGTGTGTGTCTATGTCTGTTTCTGTCTCTCTGTGTCTCTGTCTCTGCTCTCTGTCTCTCTGTCTCTCTCTGTCTCTGTCTCTATTTATTTATTTATTTATTTTATATCGAGGATAATGAAATGAGCACTTATCTGCTTGTTTACATCCAGTCCCCGTGTGTATGCGGTTTTGTAAATTTTGTCATCCGTTCCCACCGGCATACACTGGCCTACTCTTATGAAAAGCGGAACAGGAATTAAATTGTGGGCAAGATGTTCTGCGTGCGTTCACACACGGGGCCTCGGTTTAAAGTTTCATCCGAAAGACTTTTGGGGAGAGTGGAGTCTGCACTGACGTTAACTCCAGGGGAAAATATCCCCTTGAACGGGAATCGAACCCGGGTCGTTAGATTGCGAGCGCAATGTTGTAACTACTGGGCTATCCCGTCCCCCTCTCTCTGTCTCTGTGTGTGTTTTCTTTTGTTTACCATCATATATAAGTATGTGCTTTTTTCGTTCTATAATCCATATAATTGTCTAGCGTGGGGTTGTTGTTGTTGTTTTGTTTTCTTGTTAAGTGTGGCTGTTTTTAATACAATATACTGACCTATTACTGTGCATTGTGATTTGGTTTTTTTATTGAATTCTTTGCAGGTGTTGCTATTGATGTTTTTGTTGTTTGTTTGCTTTTGTTTTGAATTTGTTTTGGGTATTTTTGGCTGGGTTTATTTTCTATTGATTGGTTGATGCATTTATGTTCAAAAGGAAAGATTGTAAGGCAAGGTTTGGCCGAAAACATTTGTCTGTTGGAATCTAAACTCGTTGATTCAGTCATTTCTCCCTCTTTCCCAGAAAAATCGCACAATATCTCTACAATCTGTATCGTTAATATGGATGGGGTTTTGTTTTGGTTTGGCTTTTTGGGTTTGTTGCTTGTTGGGGTTTTCTTGTGAGGAAGGGGGGGGGGGGGAGAGGGTCGTTCCTCAGCTAGAGCTCCGAGGTTCACCAATGGTGAGATGTTTTGCCTATGAGGATAAATAAACGACCATGGTGAATCAGCCGCCATGGCACAATGGTTAGCATGTCCGGTTCCTAGCTGCAAGGTCGTCAGTTCGAATCCAAGAAATATCATAGGCTGGGTTTTGGTGGGGGGGGTTTTAGACTGCGGCTGGCTCCTACCCAAAGTAAGACTGCTATGTGTTCGTTGGGAAGACTGGGACAAGGCAGTTGAGCTTTATTCGCTTCTCGGGTGCAATTTTGAAAGTTCTGCTCAAATTACTTGCCCCAACACTGCATGCGTCTGTTATCTGTCGGTCCCGGTTGACGCTGTGATATACTTTGATCGGAAGCGGGGAGTACAGGCCTGTCAAGTAGTCTCAAAGTTGGTCCACTTCCACAACATCATTATCACACCATCTTCATCACCACTGATAATCATGCCATAAAAGTGAATTGTCTCTGATTCGGTAACACAGGTTGCTCTGGTCTCGTGGTGGCCACAGGTTTTTGGTTTCCTTAACATGTCTGTGTCTGTGGTAAGGTTGGTGTCAAAGCCTTGGGGTGGGAGGTTCATGGGAGAGGATCTTGAAAGGGACGCTGCGGTGGTCACCACCCCAGGTAGGCATCTCACTCAAATCTGGCTCCGAGGCTGGGCTTTTGTTGTCATTTAAAGGCTTATTTATTTTATTTTATTTTATTTTATTTTATTTATTCTTTTATATCGAGGATAATGGAATAAGCACTCACGTGCTTTTTTTACATCCAGTCCCCGTGTGTATGCGGTTTTGTAAAGGCTTAATAGGATGTGCTTTGTGAAATATACAGCTCAGAACAAGCACTACATGGCATCACCAATGTAACCTAGCAGTAGTGCAAGGCCACTCTGGCTGGTGGCCCCGTTGCAGCTTAAAACTGATGGACTTTCTGAGGACCTCTGACCCTCAGATTGTTATTTTGTTTATTTGTTTACTTAATTAATTCTTTTATTTCGAAAATAATGGAATAAGCACTCATATGCTTTTTTCATCCAGTTCCTGTGTGCTTGTAGTTTTGTAAATGTTGTCATCCGTTCCCATCGGCACACAGTGGTCTACTCTTCCGAAAAACGGAACGGGTTTTAACGTGTGCGCAAGATGTTCTGCGTGCGTTCGCACACGGGACCTCGGTTTATAGTCTCATCCAGATTTCCCGGGATGGCACACTGTGTTAACTCCGAAAAAAACGGAACGGGTTTTAACGTGGTGTCGCAGATGTTCTGCTGCGTTCGCACACGGGACCTCGGTTTATAGTTCATCTAAGGACATTGGGTGGAGTGGAGTCAGCACTGATGTTAACTCCAGAGGAAAAAAAAATCCCTTGAAAGAATCGAACCTGGGTTCAGCAATCACGAATACATCACTCTAACCACCAGGCTATCCCGTCCCTGTGACATAACAAGCCTGGTATTGCGGACGAGAAAGTAATAGGATGATGAGTGGAGTGGTAACGGCAAGACAAACATAAGAATTTATCAGCAACCCCAACAGCAAAAAATGGTCCCAAAAAATCATTGCTGGACTTTCAAGGACAAAAGAAGGATTCTTTCAGATGTTTAGTCTGACTTTTTTTTATTAATTATCAGTTACCTGACATGCTGGTATTGAATGATGGTAGGGGATGGATGACATGGATGGGTGGATGGATGTCTAAGCGTGTTAAAAATATTTTTTTACATTAAAATCTATTCGTGTTAAAATTGTTTACTGTTTCTTGAGGTGTTTAAAATGTTCACTTACAAATGACTTGCATGCTCGTTATTATTTCTACAGGTTTTCCTTTTCACCTTATTATTATTCATCATATCTTTTTTTCTGTCAAACATTATAAATCTTGGTTTGATTGATTTTCTCTGATCAAGGGGATAAATTTATGTGTTTTTGTAAGGAAGAAGACAAGTTGCAGGGATAACGGTTGTTTTTCCGTCGTTTGTAAACAAATGTTGCGTTTTGCTTTACATTATAAATTTTGATAGTTTTTCTTCGTTGTAAACAATATTTCTTCGCTTTTTAGTTAATGGGTTGTTTTAAAAGCGTCTATAAGAGCAATACAAAAACTGTGTTTCAAGTCCTTTCTCATAAAGGGGCACAGTATGATTTCTCTCACTTCTCTCTCTCTCTCTCTCTCTCTTTAATCTCTTCTTCTCGCCTCTCTCTTCTTGAGAATTATAACAAACGATGTCTAAAGCCTACTACTTTGCATGTTTTCAAGCGATACAACGATACATATTCCCCCATATCTTCTCAACATCTTCACATATTATCTTTCAATACAAAACATCAGTTTTGCCAGTTTGTGCTAAAAAGATAACAGCACTTTGTCCTTCTACCAGAACTTTATAACAATACAAAACATCAGTTCTGCCAGTTTTGCTAACATGTATAATAATGTATGTAGCAGTTAGTCCTTATACCGAAACTTTATAACAATACAAAACATCAGTTCTACCAGTTTTGCTAACAAATAATAGTAGTTAGTGCTTCTACCAAAACTTCACGACAATACAAAACATCAGTTCTGCCATTTTTTGGCGAAAAAGATAACATCACTTTGTGCTTCTATCGAAACTTCATGACAATACAAAACATCAGTTCTACCAGTTTTGCTAACATGTATAATCATTTATGTATCAGTCAGCCCTTCTATCGAAACTTCACAACAATACAAAACATCAGTTTTGCCAGTTTTGCTCACAAATAATCGCAGTTAAGAGTTCCTAAAATATATGTAGCAGTTAGTGCTTCTACCAAAACTTCATGACAATACAAAATGGCGGCCGAGGCTCTATCCTCAACAAGACAGACGTCGGGTTGTTGCTGATGCTGTTGCTGCTGCTGCTACGGCTGCTGCTAACAGCGACGGCAACCGTGTCATGCCACAGGCCTAAAGCGACAACATTATTGAGCGTAAACTCACTCAGAAAACGTCACTGGGCGTCACAGCCTAGGAACCACCATGAGAACGAAAAGGAATGGAGAGAGAGAGAGAGAGAGAGAGAGAGAGAGAGAGAGAGAGAGAGAGAGAGAGAGCGAGAGAGAGGTGGGGAATGGGGGAAGATGATGATGTTGGCACAACCACAAAAGAAAGACGGTGGTGACAGAGAATCGAAGACAGGGTGGGAGTCTCTTTCTGCTGTCTGTGGGAAGAGCGTGTTGCTTTCTTTCATTCAATAAGGGCCCCCCCCGGACCGCAAAAAAACAAAAAAAGTTTTCCTGCATCTGTGGCGCGCGCGTGTGTGTGTGTGTGTGTGTGTGTGTGTGTGTGTGTGTGTGTGTGTGTGTGTGAGGAGTCTGTGCGTACGCATGGGGTGAGAGAGAGAGAGAGAGATGAGGAGAGGAGAGGAGAGAGGAGAGGGGGGGGAGGGAGAGAGAGAGAGCGAGATGATGGAGAGGGAGGAAGGGGCGAGCGAGACACAGATAGATGGAGGTGCGAGAGAGGAGAGAGAGAGAGAGAGAGAGAGAGAGAGAGAGAGAGAGAGAGAGAGAGAGAGAGGAGAGAGAGAGAGAGAGAGGAGAGAGAGAGAGAGCTGCATGCAAGGGTTTTGGAAAAGGAGGGAGGGTGGAAGAAGGGAAAGGAGGACGTGCAAGGGGGCCTGGCGGGAAGCGGGCGGGGAGGGGTGGGGAAGGGAGGGGTATGGGAGGGGGGGGGGAGGTCTAGCTAGGCCTATAAGAGATGCTACTATCCCAGGAAGTGGCAGTCTCAGATCCCGTGGTCCATTGCTAATCATCAAAAAAGTCTACTAGCTCTCTGCTTCGCTTTCTTCTGGCTACTGCCGCTTCTTCAGGACTTGGGAGCAATCCATTTCTGGCACTCTTATTCAGGAGCGGCCGGCCATTCGTCCTGCTAGCTGCTTTAGAGTTGGTTAGTTGGTTAGTTGGTTGGTAGTAGTAGTTGTTGTCACGCTATTCGTGGGTGGTGTGGGACTGACTTGTGTCTTCAGGAGTCGGTTTACTGTCACAGGTGACTATGACTGTGTGTGTATCTTTGGTTGTGGGTTTTTATTGTGGGGGGTTTTCTCTCTCTTTTTTTTTGTTAGTCTTGTTTCGATGTTTAGATCAGAAAGATGCTTTTGTGGGGGGGGGGTTTGTCTTTTTTCTTTTTTTTTTGGAGGGGGAGGGAGGTTAATTTCACTTTATGGTGAAGTTCTTAGTACCATGTAAAAGCTATTTTTGATTTCTCGCTAGTGCTGGTATGTCAGTAGGTTGTTTGAGAGAAGTTGTGAAGAAGGATCTTTAGTGTAGTTTCTTTCTTCTTTGTGTGGGTTTTTTTCTTCTTCTTCTCTATCTTTCTTTGTAATGGAACCTTTTAGTTGTGTGGGATCTTTCGTTTGTGTGTTTCTTTCGTTATGTTTTTTTTCTTCCTTTCTGTCTTTCTTTGTGATGGAATATTTTTGTGACCGGGTTAGTGCTTGGTTGGTTGGTTGGTTGGTTGGTTGGTTGGTTGGTGGTGGGTGGGTGGGTGGGTGGATTGGTGGGTGGATGGGTGAGTGGATGGTTGGTTGGATGGCTGGTTGGTTGGCTGGTTGATTGGTTGGTCGGTCGGTCGGTCGGTCGGTCGGTCGGTTGGTTGGTTGGTTGGTTGGTTGGTTGGTTGGTTGGTTAGTTGGTTGGGTGGCTGTTTGGTCGGTCGGTCGCTTGCGTGCCTGCTTGCTTGGTTATCTGATTTTATCAATCAATGGACAAACATTTTTGGAATCACATTTTGTGGCTATTACTACCAAACGATAATTTTGTTTAGTCTATCTGTTGCTGTTGTTGTTGTCGTCGTTGTTGTTGTTGCTGCTGCTGTTGCTTCTGCTGCTAGAAACCTCTGCTGTTAGTGCTGCTGCAGCTGCCGCTAATGAAATCGATTATGATGACGATACCAATAATGCCGACCATTGTGATGCGGCGGCTGATGCTGCTACAGCTGCTGTGGTGGTAAAAAAATAAAAAGCAGAACAGAAGATAATATGACAAAATGCTACCCAAAAAATAGTAAAACTGGTCCACTTCATGCTCCGCTGTTCATTGTCATATCATTCAAGTTTTAGTTGTGAGACCAGAAGTTTGTTCCAAAGTAACATTTACAATTAACATGGACTTTCGTCGTTAGGTTAAAAAAAAAAAAAAAAAAAAAATATATATATATAACCTGAACAGCCACATGTGGACGAGAGAGAAAAACAGAGAAGGGAGAGAGGGGGATAAAGAGGGGAGAGAGAGAGAGGGGAGGGAAGGAGGGAGAGGGACAAAATACAGAGAGAGAAATGAAAGAGTGCTTTTAACGATCCGCAAGAGAGAGAGGAGAGAGAGAGAGAGAGAGAGGGAGGAGAGAGAGAGAGAGAGAGATGAGAGAGAGAGAGAGAGAGAGCATCAATACCAATTGTCTGTACCGAAGCAAGATTTTTTTTTCAAACCAAGCAGTACTAATTTGCAGTTCCTTTAACAAACGCAAGAACAAAGCATGACAATTAATACGGGTAGAATCAGTTTCTTTGTTTACCAGCTTCTGTTTACTTCTGTTTCAAGAGATTGTGTTGGGTTTGGGTTTTTTTTTTAATTTAAGTGTGTGTGCATGTGTGCGTCGTGCGTGCGTGCGGTAGTTTATTGTATTTATTTTGTTGTGATGTGTGTGTGTGTGTAGTGTTAGTGTGTTTGTGTGTGTGTGTGTGTGTGTGTGTGTGTGTGTGTTGCGTGTGTGGTGTGTGCTTGTTATTTTTTTATTTATATTCTCTTTATATTATATATATATCATTAATTTATATATATATATAATGTGGTGTAGGTGTGGTTTGTGTGTGGGTGTTTTGTGTGTGTGTAGGTGTTGTGATGTGGTGTCTCTCTCTTCTTCTCTCTCTTCTACTCTCTTACTCTCCTCTCTCTTTGTCCTCTGTCTCCGTTCTTCTCTATTTCTTCCTCTCTTCTTTTCTCTCTTCCAGTACATGAACAACACTACACACCATACACACATCGCGGCGCGCCGAACACACCAACACACACATACACACCAGGGGTGGGAGGGGAGAGAGAGAGAGAGAGAGTAGCAGTGATCTACATCAATGTCACACATTTTGAAGATATATCTAATACTTCGTCCACTTTCTTTTTAATCTTCACTTTTAAAGCCTATCTGTTCAACCACTTACAAAGAGAGAACCCTTGTTACAAAAAAACAACAACAAAAAGACCACGGAAGCAATTCGAGAGATTAAAAGCAACTGCTGACAGTTGAGGCTTTCCTAAAATAGCCTATAAGGAATCTCTACAATCTTACCTTAGAAAGATGCAACCACCGAAAAAAACTCACCATTATTTCAAAAACTTTATCTTAAAACCGAACTTGGTCCCAGAAAGCTATAAATTCTAGTCTGTCAACCCGAAAATAGAATGCGCTAGGTTGTTCAAACGTGTTCATGTTAAGTTGTGTGTGTGTGTGTGTGTGTGTGTGTGTGTGTGTGTGTGTGTGTGTGTGTGTGTGTGTGTGTGTGTGTGTGTGTGTGTGGCTTCTTTTGAACTTATATTATGAGACATCGCGCTATAGGGAAATTATTTTTCTCCTCTTCTTCTTTTTCTTTTTCTTTTTTTCTTCTTCTTCTTCTTCTTCTTTCTTCTTCTTCTTCTTCTTCTTCTTCTTCTACTACTACTACTACTACTACTTCTTCTTCTATGCATTAGTAGTAGTAGTAGTAGTAGCAGCAGCAGCAGCAGCAGCAGCAGCAGCAGCAGCAGCAGCAGCAGCAGCGGCAGCATTATTATGACATTATAATTATTATTATTATTATTTTTTATATTATTGTTATTGTTATTATCATTATTATTATCAGCAGTAGCAGCACTTTTATTATCATATGTAAAGAAGTTCCGGCAACCATAATGGTACTTTTTTTTTAGGAAAGAGGGGGACCCAGTATTTTTTTCTTTACTTTCTTACATTTCCTTCTTTTCTTTTTTTTCTTTGCAGTCAGTTTCCCTTTCCTTTCTTTTTCTCTTTTTTGTTCAACTTCTGACCGACTTTCTTTTTCTTCTGCTGTCTATTTTTTTTAATCTTTCCTTCCTGTGTTTCTTCAATTTTTTTTGTAGTTATTTTTTGTCCCTTTGAACATTTGTCTTTGCTTTGTCTCTTTTTTTCCTTCCTTTCTCTGCAAATGTTGCTTCTTAATACGTAAAAAAAAGATCAATCATTATGTCTTTCAACTGTCAAAATAAGTAGGTAGGTAGGTAGGTAGGTAGGTAGGTAGGTAGGCGTAGGTAGGTAGATAGGTAGGTAGGAAGACAAGTATGTAGATAGATAGGTAGGTAGGTTGGTTGGTAGGTAGGTAGGTAGATACGTAGGTAAGTAGGTAGGTATGTATGTAGGTAGGTAGGTAGATAGGTATTAGATAGGTACGTAGGTATTAGGTATTAGGTAGGTAGGTAGTAATAATAATAACAATGTATGGAATTTATATAGCGCTGAATCTTGTAAAGTAAACAAATCAAAGCGCTTGCATTCAAATCATTCACACGCATGCAACCAGGTAGGTAGGTAACTGGATATAACGACAAGTAAAGGAATGAATCTCTATAGGCAGTTCGATACACCAGTGACATCTAATCCTCTCTCTCTCCCTCCCTCCCTTGTTCACTGTCCCATAGACAACAGGACAAAGCGTAATCGAAGCCGTTAAACGAAGAATATTTCTCACATGAGGTCAATAACGAAGACGCTTTTAGATTCCTAACGGGCCCTTGCATGGTTTCATCTTTCAACTCGTTTGTCGTGGCATCCTGTATTAAGACATTCTCATTTGGGTATGAAGGGGGGGGGGTGGTGGGGGGGGGGGGGTGAAGCTTGAAAAGGAAATCTATTTTTTGCTCATGAAGCGCAACGGCTTGGTTAATTGTTCCCAAAGTGTGACATGGAAGTATTCTTCCCCTTTTTCTTTTTCTTTGTTTTTTTTATGTTGAAAGTTTTGTCTCCAAAGACTGGGCCACACACTAGGAAAATGGCCGATTGAAAGCTCTTTTGGCACAAGACTGCAGCCTATAAATAGCAGGGAGAAGCAGTTTATGGAGAGTAGGGCAAGCCTTTTATGGAAAGTGGCTAGGGAGTGTTTCTTGTTCCCTGTTTCCTGCGCGCGCGCGTGTGTGTGTGTGTGTGTCTTTCAGGAAATGTAAGCACCTGGCTTTTCTTTAGCTGTCCTTCTGTTTGTTGGTCAGGCTACATAGAAATGGCTTTACTTTTACTTGTAGATGTCGTTTGATATATTATGTGCACGAAAATCCCTGGGTGAAAGTAGACAACAAAAAAAGAAATGTGTTAATGAAATAAGGTGAAGTGGGAAAGGCTTGCAGGGGAAGTGTGGGGGAAGGGGGGGGGAGGGTAAAGCATGCGGGTGTGAGCATACAATATAGGGAAATTTTGTGTGTGTGTGTGTGTGTATGTGTGTGTGTGATTTGTGTGTGTTTTGTGTGTAGGGATGTGTGCGTGGCGAGCATGCGTACGTGTGTGTGTGTGTGTGTGTGTGTGTGTGTGTGTGTGTGTGTATGTGTGTGTGTGTTGGAACAAACTTGCACGAAAACAAAATTAATGCCTGCGTCAGAAGTTTTCCAGTGATCATAAATCTTTCCTTCTTTCTTTGAAGACGAAGAAGACAAGAGAACGCCTTCAAACCTCACGGTAATAATAATCTCAACTCGAACGAACGAATGAACGAACGAGCGAACAAACGAACAAACCAAAAACAAACAAACGAACGAACAAGGACGTCATATTATGTGTGCCTGCTGCAAACAATAAACCGATCTCCAAAATAGCCATGGTGTGTTTTGTTTAGGGAATTTTTTTGGTCTCTCCTCCATTTTTTTTTCCTTCTCACTTGAGAGTTAATCTTAACGAAGAACGTTTGATCTTGAAAGAGCGCAATCGGAACAGCAATAAACTGGAAAACTTCAGTTGCCGGGTTGTTGTTTATATTGCTTGAGGGGGGGGGGGGGGAGATTGTTTCCCTTTCGGGGGCGTTTTCTTTAGAATCCATGATATACCTTACCTCACGTAGTAAAAACATAACAACGTCCAAGACAATAATAACAACTATAACATGATTGTTTCCTGTATGTTTTATGACTTATGTCAACAGCTATACAGTTGTGGTTGTTTTTTTTATCTGTATGCGTCTGCTTGGGTTTTGTTTGGGGAGTCGTTTGTCTGTTTTGCTTTGGTTTGGTGTGGGTTTGTTTTTTTTAAACTTTCAGTTTGTTTGCTGTCTCAAAAAATAGGCTGGATAAACACTATGTTGTGTGTGTTTGTTGTTGTTGCTGTTGTCTTCCTTCTTTAAAATGGAAACCTCTCTCTCTCACTCACACACACACACACACACACACACACACACACACACACACACATTTCTTTTGTATCCTTCAGAGTTATTGTAGTAAGTTGACTTTCCTTCACCTAGTCACTACCACCCCTATATTTTCTTTTGGTCTAACATCACAACTTATGAAGAGATATTGACACACAGAGAGAAGGGGAGAGAGAGAGGAGAGAAGAGAGAGGAGGAGAGAGAGAGAGAGGAGAGAGAGAGAGAATTGAAAAGTTAACAAATGTCGAGCTGCATTCACCAGAGCAGGGGAGATTATACCATTATCGAAAACGGCTTAGCCAGTTATAGGTCGTGGATTAGCAGACGACACTTACTAACTGGTTGAAAATTGCACTGTTTGGCGCCGCAGCTCAACGACAAGGGACTATCAGATGTTATACCTGTTTATCAAATCGTGGCTACGTGATTCGGGTCTGTACTAACTTGATCAAGTCTTGTAACTTAACTTTCCTTGGCTGAAGCGAACGTACGTATGAACTCTGTGTCGATAAGATATCTTTTTTTTGCACAAGAGTGCGAGATAGACTAAGCCCAGACCTTGAGTTGATTTGACCGAAGCTTTGTGAAGGAATGTGTGCGAGAAAGTCTCCCACCACACCACACCTGAAAAGCCTGTTCTTGGTCATAAATGTTCAAGCATTTTCAACTGGCAGTTACAGTGTTAACATTTACTCAGCAATTATTTTTCCTATGCTTTGTCGTGAAGTGAAACTTGTGGACTGGAAACCTGTTTAGATTCAAATCTAAACCGTGACTCGTAAACATGGCGGTGCTTGGACTCGGTGTTTATTTTTTGAATGTGTTGGTGGGATATAAGCCCCAGCTCGAACATTTTAATCGTCTTTAGAAATGACAAGAAGGGGGGGGGGGTGTATGTAACGTGCTCAAGAATTGAAAATGCTGAGTTTCCTTTTGATGGCTTTTTTGGGAAGTATTTCACATTGCAACACAAGACGTAGACACTTGATCTTTTGAAGTTGGCAAAATGCTTTTATGACAAAAATTCTATTTTGCAACGTTGCAGTGCGGTATTAGCGCGCGCGCACACACGCACACACACACACACACACACACACACAGATTATATAGGTCTATATTAAAGAGAAAACATTCAAACTTTTTCTCAATAAAGACGCACCCAGGCTGGGGTTTTGTTTGTTGTTTTTTTTAAATTGGGTAAACAAACTAGTTAGAAAGCTAGATCTAAAATAGTACACACTAATCTTCAATCCCTCCCCCACTCTCTCCTGTTCGCCCCCACTCTGTGAGTAGCAAAAAGTGTTCCGAACAATTGCGCAACGGAAGGAGACAACTTCGAACAGGCTTGACATTTACAGATGATCTCCCTTTGTACTGTTGGGGGAAGTTCTTCACGTTTACAAAGCCGCTAGCTTTGTGAATGAAAGGAGTTTTTTTATTTCAATTCTCTCTCTCTCTCTCTCTCTCTCTCTCTCTCTCTCTCTCTCTCTCTCTCTCTCTCTCTCTGTTCACCTCTTTGCAATGGTGAAGTGACAAGAAAAAATTTGATGTGATGAACATTGTGAAATGTTATTTTTAAAGCCGCCTCATATTTCTTCAGAGCTAGATCCTGATACTGTAGTATTGTTGTTTGTATTGTCAGTGATTGCCATTGTGTAATACTGTTATTATCTTCAGTCTCTCGGACAACTTATTGAAATGGAAGGGGGGAGGTGTATAGGTGTGTGTGTACACAGATATAGAGAAATAGAGAGAGATAGACAGATAGATAGATAGACAGATAAATAGACAGATAAATAGACAGACAGATAGATTACATAGATAGATAAATATCTCTGTGTGTGTTAAAGAAAGCCATAGCGAAAACAAACAAAAGTCTTTATTGCATTAATATTGTTTCCCCTTTTATTCATTTCTTCAAACAGCTCATAGTATCAGGAATAGCCAAACACACGCAGCAGTACCACACCCGTACCAATTCTTTCTGGAGCTTTAACTCGTAGCTGAGATTGGCAATGAACTGCTAGGGCCCACTGTTTTCTTTAAGTGTCTGTGTACTCGCTTGCTTGCTTGTTTCCATACAGTTAAAAAAAAAGTCAAAACAAAAACACACAACACAGTAACAGAGCTAAAAACGTTTATGGGCGGCCAGCACATCTACTAGCCTCATTGAGCACACAAGCAAGCGCACAGTACAGACATCACCGATGGACCTCATGAGACTGCCTGGGGAATGACAGGACATAAAGGTCGGGAAGACCAGGAAAATTCCATCTGGCTACAGCTTGGAGCCATTAAGGTGTGGTCTCCCACTTGGGAGAAACACAGGCGTTGTGTTTTACGGGCGCTACAAATGAGAACCGGAAAGGGGAGGGGTCAGTGTGTCTCTTTCAACTGCTTTGTATTATTTTTGTTTTCTTGTTGGGTTTTGTTTTTTCTCTTCTCTTCTCTTCTCTCGCTCTCTCTTGTCATGATCATACTCGGGTTGCTGGAATCGTCAACTGAAAATAACTCACCTACGTCAGCAAGCATTGTGATGCCGCCATCTGCTTTTTTTATGGAGCGATTCCATTGGCTAGCGGAAAATTTCTATGCCCAAGTTCAGCTCTTGGGGGCGGAGACTAAAAGCCATTTCACGATGCCGCCGTTCATTCATACCTGAGGCTCGTACGCGCAGCCTCACCTGTACGTTACGTAAGCGTTGAAAACGTGGGCTGCGCGAAAGGTTAATTGTTGAAACGGATAGCGCTTTATAGGGGCGTGGGCGTCGGAAGATGAAGAAAAAAAGCAGCGCAGCACACTAAGCTTGGCTCCCACACCCACGCTGTTTTCATTCTGATTTCGCGCGGTAGCAGGACCCCATAAAACGGCGGTGAGGTCCGGAGGTTCATTCAGTTGCCCATGAGCGTTCCAGCTGACAACTTGTTCTCAGAAGTTGATCTTCCACATCTGTAGTCGTTTGCCGCCACTTGGAGATTCCTTCCTACGGACTCTGTCGTTGTCGCCTGTTCGACCGTTCCATTCTGTCAACTTGCTTCCTCGTCTTCACCTGGGATAAACACTTTGTATACAAAGCTGAAGCGTTGCTGGACTTTGCCTTCAGTTGATGAAAACTTCTCATACAAGATCCGTGTCTTAAAGAGTTTGAGTTCCAGGGTAGGTCAATGTTTACAGATACACTACTTCAGCTGTTGTCGCAACAATAGTCTTCTTTTGTGAATGAGACTTTGTAAAGAAGGAACAGGAAAGAAACAGTCTATGGAGGACTAGTATCATTCTCGGACTTAGTTTTAGTTTGGGAAATATCGAAGCAAAGTTTTCATAAGATTTCTTTCCTGTATAGGCACTTAGCTTTTAGGCCTTCAAAGTCTCTAGTGTGCGGGGCCTTTGTTAATCTTCAACATTGACCTATCAGTCCACTTCTTCTTGTGTAAAGTTCGTATGAAATTTAACAGACAGGGACTCTACATACTATTTCGGATCTAAAATCAAAACTTTCCATTTCTTTGGACAAGAGCGTTGACTAAGCACACTGTTGAATAACAAACTTTTTCTTTTTTTTAAAGTAACCATTTCAAAGCATTTAAGTGTTACCAGATTTGCGGTATAGAGAATCCACATTGTCCTTAGACTTTAAACTTAGTATAGTATTGCACACACACATACTTTATATATCTCTTCTTTCTTTTCTTTTCAGGTTTGTCCAAGGGACCATCTGTGCTCAAGCTCAAGCTTTGAAGATCTTCTTCACTCCGCTCAAAACTACTGCTGAACTTTGTTGAACTTTCTGAACTGTGACTCTAATCGTAAAAGAGTAGAGAGCTGTTATCAGCCAATAGACTGACAGTATTTAAAGAGTTCCCACACAAGTTTGCTACGTGTTTCCGGCTCCATGATGTCACCTTCTCCACGTGTCTCCACGTGGGCTGCCATGCCTCTCTCCCTGCTTGCTGTTTTGATGCTGACATTTCCTTCTGCCCAAGGTAGGTGGATGTATATATGTCTGTCAACCTCTTTACATCAATTTCGTTTGTTTTGTTTTTGACAGTTTTCCCCTTTTAAGTTTTGTTCTAATGTCAAGAGGCTGTTTTTTCTTCTTTCAGTGTTTTTCGAGGGTGGGAGGTTTTCCGTTTTGTTTTTTTAGTTTTTAAAATGTGGATATTTTATTTGTCTTTGTTTATTGGATTTTCGCTTTCTTTTCTTTGTTCCCTTCTTTGTTTCTTTTTCCCTACGGTCTCTTTTTTAATTTCTCGCTTTCTTTCTCTCTCTTTCGTCTTTTTTCTCTTTATTTTTCCCTTTCTTTTCTATTTGTACTTTCTGTATCTTGCTTTCTTTCTTTCTTTTTTTTTTATCTTTTCTCTTTTTTTTCGCTCTTTCTTTCTTGTCTTTTTTTTTTTACAATTGTTAACAAGCCTTTTATCTCTTATCTATCGTTTTCTTTTACGTTCTCTTTTTTGTGTTTTTGCTTAATCCCTTTTCTTTTGTTTCTTTGTGCTTAGTTCGCATTATTCTTGTTTGGGCTGGATGCTGCTGCTGCTGACATTTTTGCTATCATTTATTCATAGTTTCAGTGCAAGTTAGTTTGGGTTTTTTTGCCTGGCTTATTTGCTGGTTCATTGATGAGCATTATTTTGGGGGTTTATGCGTGCTTGCTCGATTTGCTGGTTGGTTGGATTAGTGGGGTGGAGGTTATGAAAGAAGTGATCTTTTTAAGTGGCCCCTCCCTCTCTCCCTCTCTCTCTCTCTCTCTCTCTCTCCTCTCTCTCTCTCTCTCTCCTCTCTCCCTCCCTCCCTCCCTCTCTCTCTCTCCCTGTGCTTTGTTTTGAATTCTTCTTGCTCCCTCTCTCTCTCTCTCTCTCCTCTCTCTCTCTCTCTCTCTCTCCTCTCTCTCTCTCTCTCTCACACTCCCCCAACTACCCCCATCCCTACAACCCCACCACCCCCCCTCCTCCTCCTCTCAACCTCACAGATTACGGGTGAGGGGTGTGTGGGGTTTTTTTGTAAACACGCAACGTCACAAACGTGATGACAAAGCATGTCGCAATCACACACACACACACACAAATTGTCAATAAAACAACCCGCAAATAGCAAAGGGCAGACCACGCGCCGTGCCAGATTAAGTTTGAATATGACGTAGTAGTAGCTGTCCTCGGATTGTGTCATCGTCCTGTAAGCTGTGGCAGAGGAAAGGTCGTGAGTCCTAGTAGCAGAAAATCCATCCATGATCTTTTGCTCAGAACTAGAATAGGCACGCGTACGTAGGCTTTTTGGGGGGAGGGGATGGGGGGTGCCTGCTGTACATCATCTATATTTCTTTTGCCAGAAAAAGATCTTCCTCCATATATCTCGATAGTTGTTTTTGTTTTGTTAGGTGGGTTTTTTTGGCTGTTGGAAAGTTTTATTTTGATATAGGTTTGGGGTTTTTTTAGACTGGGGGAGAGCGGAGTGGAGTGGAGAGGGGGGTGGGAAAGAGAGAGAGGGGGGGATGGGGGTCTGACGTACTAATGTTTGTGAGTATGTGTGTGTATACTTGCGTGCGATCTTGTGCATATTAGTGTGGTTGTGTGTGTTTTCGATTCCACGCTAACGTGTATGGGCATGCATATGCGTTTGCATGCGTGCTCTCTTGCACGCGGCACACACACTCGCACACATACACACTCACACACACATGCACACGCACTGCAATCCAACGCGTGTTCCGAACATCATTCCAGCAGTTGCTTGCACTACTCTCCTCTTGAACCCGACTTTATTTCTGTCCCTGCCCATCAATATAATCGTTGCCTGCATTTCCACCCGTTCACTGCCTGCCTCTCTCTCTCTCTCCCCCTCTCTCTCTCTCTCTCTCTCTCTCAGCGACAACGTCCTCCCCCCTCTCTCTCTCTCTCTGCCTCTCTCTCTCTCTCAGCGACAACGTCCTCCCCCCCCTCCCCTTCCCTTCCCTACCAGAATGATACGCCATAAAACTTTCCCAGCCCATATTTAGTGCAAGGCCGTGATGTTTTGATTGCTGCAAACTCCCAGAGTTATTTTCTCTCTCGCCATGGCTCGGAATCCATAATGATTGATCTCCATGCGCCTGTTTGTCTTGGGAGAGACACGACTCGGGCTTTAATGATTGCAGTAACCAAAAAAGAATAAAATAACATATAAGTAATTGTGAATGAAAGTCACGGGAGAGAGAGAGAGAAATGGGGAAATAACTTGGGGATGTTACGTTAATGTTAAAAGAGAGAGAGAGAGAGATTGTGGAAATAACTGGAAGATGTTACGTTGGTGTTGACGTCGTTTGGCATTTTGCATTTTACAGGTGTGGTTGAGATGGTAAACGTATTTATCCTGAACTCAATTTTTTTTTTATCTGTCACTGTGTTGTTTTCTTTCTATTTGTCTACCTCTCTCTGTCTCTCTGCTTCTGGGTTTCTTTCTTTCTTGCCTTGTATCTTTCTTTTTTTCTTCTTTCTGTCCTTTATTTTTTCAGTTATGGTTGCTTTCCTAGTTTTAGATTCTCTTCTTTGCTCATAGCTTGTTTTGTTCAGTGCTTTCGCTTTGATTTCATAGTTCTCTGACTTCTGAATGCTTTCCCTTCTTTCTTCCTTTTGATTTTCTTTACTTACCTCCCTTGCGGCCTGACACTGTTCTTTCTTTCTGTTTTCACTTAAGGTGTTCGTTGTTTTCTTTCAGTCTTTCACCCATTCTTTCCTTCCTTCCTGTCATCCTTCCTTCCTTCCATCTTTTTGTAGTTCTACGAATCTTCCATTCTAGACTATTGCCCATTATTCTGTCTTTCTCTAAAGCGATAAATATTTGCTAATGTTTCAGACTTTGTATGTAGGGGAGTATGGAGTTTTCCCCCTTTTCTCTTCCTCGCTTTATTTTCTTCTTGTATTTTTCTTCTTCTTCTTCTTCTTCTTCTTCTTTAGTTTTTCTGACAGGTTATTTCTGATCTGTGACGTCGCTTGTTGTTAAGAGGGGTAGTTGACACGTGAACCTGTTGAGCAAAGTGATGTTACGTAGTATCGATTCTTCTGTCCTTCTTCTTCTTCCAGAACGTTCTACAGATTTATGTTTGGCTTTTCTCACTATTTCCAAAGATTACGTATATTGCCTACAGTTGACGTTTCCGCTGCTGCTGCAGCTGCTGCCGCCGCTCGTAAAGTTCAACATTATCTCTTCTTTCTCAGGCTCTATCTTTGTTGTCACTGTCTTTGTCTGTCTGTCGCTCTCCCTCTCTCTCTCTCTCTCCTCTCTCTCTCCCTCCTCCTCTCTCTCTCTCTCTCTCTCCTCTCTCTCTCTCTCTCTCTCTCCCTCTCTCTCTCGCTCTCTGTATCTCTCCTCTCTCTCTATGCTCTCTGTCTGACTCTCTCTGTGTCTGACTCTCTCTCTGTCTGACTCTCTGTCTTCTATGTCTCTCTCTGTCTCTTCTCAGACTCCACCCCTTCTGACTCTTTCTGCCAATGTTGCTCTCTCTCTCTCTCTCTCTCTCTCTCTTCTCTCTCTCTCCTCTCTCTCTCTCTCTCCTCTCTCTCTCTCTCTCTCATCTCTTCTTGATTCTCTCAGTCTGCTCCTCTTTGCTTCACCTTCTGACTCTTTCTCAATGTTGCTCTCTCTCTCTCTCTCTTCTCTCTTCTCTCTCTCCCATTCGCTACTGCTTCTCACTTTTCCTTGCAATGCCTTAATCTGCATGCATCTCTCCTGTCTCTCCGATATTCTTCAAAATATACTCTGTTTAATTGCTAAGCATGTTCGAATCCTGTTTCTCATCCGAAGATGCTAATCTTTTGACTTTTTCATGCTATGCATTATCACTTCATGCAAAATGTTAAAGCCGGAGATCCCGAGTGATATGGAGATGAAAAAATATGAATGAAAGCCATGTTTAAAGTTGGAATGATGTTGTGTCATGAAGATCATTTCATAACAATAAAAGATGGAAAAAAATAATACGTTATTCTTTTTATCTCCATCAGCTACACCAGCTCGCCGTTACCACTTTCCATCAAAATGTTAAACCTGGCAGATTCCTCAGTGATAATGGAGAAGAAGAAAAAAATATATGTATTAATGACAAAGCCATGTTCTGAATCCGTTTGGCTGATGATTAGATGCAACTTTGTGATGTCATGGTCATCATCCTTGCTTAAAAAGTAAAGGAAGGAAAGAAAGATAGAAAGAAAGAAAAGGATAGGAAGGAAATAAAGACATAATGAGAGAAAGGCAAGAAAGACATAAATGAATTTTTCTATAAATAATATAAAGACAGAAAGAGAAAAAAGAAGGGAAAGAAAAAAGACAATACGGCGAGCAGAAAGAAGGAAAAAAGAAATTTAAAAACCCCTGAAAAATACCTGAATCCGCAAAAATCTAAAAGCGTTGAGTGGGAAAGTC
>CM054146.1:24163603-24178603 GCA_028751875.1 Rapana venosa
AATCTTACAAGAAGCATTTAATCATTATTGCTGTCAAGGAAGAAAAAAAAACATGACATTTATCCTCCAGTAGACATAGACAACTATGAACCTCTAGTTAACTTAGTCATTTATGACTAACTTCTAAAAGCAGCTCTCTCCTTTATGAACTCGTCACCGGTGACAAGTTTCGGAAAAGCCCCCTCACCTCCCCCTGCCACGGCGCTTCGTCATAAGCAAATCAATACCCATCCACTCTGTTCCAAGAGAGAGAGAGAGAGAGAGAGAGAGGCAGAAACAAACCAGCGCATGAAGACGTTTAAACGATGCCGTAACCCTGTTCAAAGTATTGGCGGGCAACCTTCACCTCGTCTCGGATACGGTGCTGAAAGATCCCAGAGGAGTCGGAAGCGGGGCAGAGCTCGTTCTCTCCTAGCCTATCAAATATTCACAGAGACTCGAACGTCCTTGGCGCGCGCTCCATCGCCTTGTCTTGTCTGGTCTTGTCTTGAGGAGTCCAGAGAGAATGGGACTTGCCAGATCCCTTGAGGATTTCAGGAGGTCATGGTCAGTGTGGTAACAGAGAAGGGAACAGGAGGAGGTAGATAGAAATTGGAGAGGAGGGTTGGGGGGAGGGGGTGGTGGTAGGGGGGTGGGGTGGGGGGGTTGATCGTTTGTTGCCATTGTATGGAAGTGGGTTGTATTCTGTGGGGAGCAGAAGTGTTAAGAGGTCATTGGGGAGAGTTTTTGTGCGATTATTCTTTTTTTTTTGTGCGGATTCTGAGTGACTAAGACCTCTCTCTCTCTCTCTCTCTCTCTCTCTCTCTCTCTCTCTCTCTCTCTCTCTCTCTCTCTCTCATGAGAGCGTGCCTGTATGATTCATGCAAGCCATGATACTGACCTTCAACAATCATTTTGTTTTCTTTCCTTTTCATTTTTATTTATTTTGTTCTTGTTCGTGCTCTTTCCTATTCTTTCCCCCAGTTTCATGCCATTTGCTTTTTTTTTTTTAAATGACAAAAGCAATGTTAAAAAACAACCATCAACGAAACTAAACAACAAAAGAAAACAAAAAAACAAAAAAAACTGACATTTCAGGGTGGTGTTTTTTTCTATCAGTCCTTAATACCACAGCTATCTCACCAAACACCATAGTACACCGTCACGAACTACACAGTTGACTCACACATGTGGGGATTGAAATTTCGGGATAGTTCATTCCTTGGTCCCCTTACTGCTCCGGTCAACAAACATGACAGCATCGATAGTAATGAAAAACACAACATAGCAGCAGCAACAACAACAATAACAGCTAGACCCGTGCATGCATGCCACAAGAGAAATGGAATGCAAAAGCTTCCCATGATCTGCTGCCATTTGACTCCCATCTGTTTCTGCCTGCTGCTAGCTTCTTAGGGGATTGATGAGATCAGGAAGGGGGGTGGGGGGTGGTGGAGGTAGGGGTGGGGGGGGGGGGGGAAAGCTTTCAGAGTTGTGGAAGGATGGGGATTTACCTTAAAAGCTTCCTTAATCCCCCTCTGCTGCTTGAGGATAACGTCAATTTGGGCACTTTTGAGGGGAAAGCTTGTCAGGGAGATGGGTTGTGTGTTGTGTGGGGGGGGGGGGGGGGGGGGGTGAATACGTGTTGCATGGGAATCGTTCGGAGAATGTGAAAAATGGGCGGGTTATTTGCTTATGATTTGATTTGTTGAGCTCATGAACGAAGCAGTATTAGGAAGAAATGAAAAGAAAAACACGTGAGCAGAATAAAGCAATTGATTTAATCAATAAGAACATTGAAATGTCGCTTGCATTCTATTGTTTTGTTTGTTTGTTTGTCTTTAAAGTGTAATTTTCTCTTTTGTTTTTTTCGAAGAAAGTTTGGCATGTTCTTCTCCCAGCTCTCTCTCTCTCTCCTCTCTCTCTCTCTCTCTCTCTCTCTCTCTCTCTCTCTCTCTCTCTCTCTCTCTCTCCGCGAACGTTTATTGTCAGCTTCATTGTGTATATGTTCTACATTTCTTCACGTTTGTTTGCCTGTTGGGTTTCCCTGATTTTTCATGAGGGCCTGGTATAAAGAAGCCCCTGGCTTATCCATTTACCCTCATTAAAACATTCGAGTTCTCTCTCCCTCTCTCCCTCCCTCCCTCCCTCCCTCCCTCTCTCTCCCTGTTGGGTTATTATTAAGATGTATCCCTACGGGCGGGGACTGGATGTTTATAAAAATTTAAAAAAGCACATGAGTGCTTATTCATCATCCTCGAAATAAAAGAATGTGACATTGTCATAGTCCCTCTCCCCTACGCTCCCTCCTCCTTTTAACCTCAACAAAACTAACATGACAACCTCTCTCTCTCTCTCTCTCTCTCTCTCTCTTCTCTCTCTCTCTCTCTCTCTCTCTCTCTCTCTCTCTCTCTCTCCCCCTCTCTCTCTCCCCCCCCTCTCTCTCTCTCTCCCCTCTCTCATTCTCCCCTCTCTTTCTCTCCCACACCCTTAGGTTTCATCCACATCGACGGACGACCAGCCGACCAGGACGCCCCAGAGGCTCCAGGGTCCGCCTGGTGTGCAAAACGTCCACGACCCCACTGGCCAGCGGCAAGGTCTTCGTGCGCTGGCTCTTCAACGGGCGCCTTCTCAACGAGTCTCGAACCGCCGCCCACGGCGAGCACAAGTACGTGCTCAAGTCGGACAAGAACCGCCACGCCCTCATCATCCGTAACGTCCAGCTGGCAGACACCGGCGTCTACACCTGCGTGGCTTCTATGGGCCTGGATTCGGACCGTGCTACTGCGCTCGTGAGCGTGAAAGGTGAGGGAGAGGGGATAGAGAGGAGAGAGAGAGAGAGAGAGTGGGGAGGAGTGTTAGGGGGGGGAGGAGTGGTTAGGAGGGGATGGTGGAGAAGTGGAGTGTCTCAAGTCAAGTCAATTTTTTATTTCTAGATGGTACATTGAATAAGCGGTGAATAACGTGTGTGTCAAAGTCAAAGTCAAACTTTTATTTTCAGATGGTACATTGAATAAGCAGTGCATTTGCTTTTTTTCATCAAGCCATCTATCTAAAGGGAAAAAAAGCGAGAAAAAAAGATAATGTATATGCAGACATAGAATAAAAAACCTAATCTACAGTAAACTATACAAATGTGTGTGCGTGTGTGTGTGTGTGTGTGTGGTGTGGTGTGTGTGTGTGTGTTTGGAATGAGTCATGCAAGAAGGGTTTGGAAGTAAGAACAGGAGATAAGGTAAGATTGGGTTGTTTTTTTAAATAATACTAATGATGATTGATGTAAACTGACCCCTTTTCTCCCTCGTACACTTCACCTCACCTCACCTCAACCCGGAAAAAAAGCACAGAGAAAGGCCACCCTAGGAAATGTAGGTAACGAGACTCTTTAAAAAGAAAAAAAAACTACCCAAAAAAGAACCAACAAAGAAACGGGGGGAAAAAGAGAACACTAGTCTCGGACACGGACACACGCACGGCACACACACACACACACACACACACACACACACACACACACACACACTCACACACACAAAACACACAACAACAAACACACACACACACACACACAAAACACACAGCACACACAAAACAAACAACACAATCACAACACAAAACACACACACACTACAAACACAACACAACACACACACACACACACAGAAGACCCCCCACCCCACCCCACCCCCCAAAAAATGTAATGTTCAAAGGTATCATTACCTTGTGCAGATCAATACCTGAGGTAAAGATCACACGAAATAATTATTTATCTTTCTTGTAGCGGACTGCACAGAGTCTCCAGCACAAATCGGTGACCCGCAATAGTTTTGGTTTTTTTTTTGCCTTCGTGACAGCCTTGAGGCTGACTCACGCCTGTCGGCTACGTCTGAATTTATGGTGTCTTGGAATGCTTTGCCCTCTCTGATTAGTCTTAGTAATGGATTAGATATCTGGATGATTATTGCCACTCCTGGAGGGAAAGTTGGGGTTGTGTAGGGTAGGGTAAGGTGGGGTGGGGTGAGGGGGGAGGTAGGTAGGTAGGTAGTGTCTTGGGTGAAGTATCACTGTGACATGTGTGACACTTTGTCGACCTTTGGGGTGGTTTGGGGGTTTTTTTTGCGTGCGTATTTATTCTTTTTCTTTTATGTCGAGGATAATGGTGTGTCTGTCTGTCTTCTCTCTCTCTCTCTCTCTCTCTCTCTCTCTCTCTCTCTCTCTCTCTCTCTCTCTCTCTCTGTCTCTCTCTCTCTCTCTGCTTCTTCTGTCTTAATCTGTCCATCCCTTTGTCTTGATCTTGTTCTTCTTTCTCCTTCACCCATCCATTCACAGGTCTCTCTCTACCTCTCTGTTCATCTATCAGTCTATCTGTCCTATTTGTCTTTCGATTTATCCATCCACGTACCCTTCCGGACTGCCTGTCTTGTTCTTTCAATCAGTGTATTCTTCCAAAGTCTTTCTATCTGTCCATCTATTGAGCGCTTTGATTTGTTGCTTTACAAGATTCAGCGCTATATAAATTCCATACATTATTATTATTATTATTATTATCTATCCAACCACACTACTACCACACCCATCTCTCCAACCCTTCCAACACCATCCAATCCTGGTATAACACACACCACTTACCCATCATCACCAACCCACCAACCAACCAACCAACACCCTTTAAACTCACCCCCCAGGTCGCCCAGCAGCTCCCAAAAGCCTGGACATCCGCAGCGTCCACGGAAACCGTGCCGAGCTAGTCTGGCAGCCAGGTCCCGACCACGGCTCCAAGATCACCGAGTTCCTCTTGCAGTTCAACACCTCCGACACCCCTGACGTCTGGTACGACTACTTCGAGAAGATCTCTGGCGAGAAGGTGCAGATGTTTGTGGACCTGCCTCCCTGGGGCACCTACACGTTCCGGCTGATGGCGAAGAACGATCTCGGGTATGGGGAGCCCAGCCACGCCACCTCTCAGAGCTGCACAACTCCTCCTGATCGTCCTGACCGCAACCCCAAGGACGTGATCACCCTCACGCACAAGAAGCAGCACCTGGTTGTGGAGTGGGCGGTAAGTTGGTGGTGGTGGTTGTTGTTTGTTTTTCTCTCTGTTTAGGTTTTTTTGCTTTTTGTAGGATCACTTTTTGCCTGCTTAAGAAACAGAGTAGAAGTAGTTAGTAGTAGTAGAAGTAGTATAGTAGTAGTAGTAGTAGTAGTAGAAGTAGTAGTAGTAGTAGTAGTAGTGGCAGTAGCAGCAGCAGTAGGAGTAGTAGCAGTAGTATTGCAGCGACAGGGTTTAACAGCTTGTGTTGTGTGTTCAAGTATGACAGCATTTGTTTGCGGGATGTTTTCTTGTTTGAGTTAAAGGTTCGGTGGGTAGTAGTGTTTGGGTGGGGTTTTTTCATGATTTGGAGGGTGTTGTTGTTGTTTTTTAATCAATTGAATTTGTTTGTTTTGTGTTTGGTTTGATTTGAATTTTTATATATTCAGAGATGTTTGGGTGATTTTCTATGTCGTCAGTGATCTATTGTTGGTCTAGCTACTGTCAAACGGTTCTGCACAAGAGAAGAGATATGGATAGATAGATAGATAGACAGACAGACAGACAGACAGACAGATAGATAGATAGACAGACAGACAGACAGACAGACAGATAGACAGATAGATAGATAGATAGATGATAGATAAACAGGCAGGCAGGCAGTGATAAATTCCATTTTGGTTGTTTTACTAACAGCGTGTCTGGATTTTTGTTTAAGGTGGGGTACATTTTTCTTGTGCTTAAAAATACTTTGAAATGTGTGTCTGTAGGCTTCCTATTTTCTAATGTTAACGTCTCGCATTCCCTACCAAAAAACAACAAAAAACTTTCCAGGCGACATGAAACTTGAGGCACGAAAACGTCTCCGCAAACAAGGAGAGAGACTGAAATAGGAATTAGCAAAGGGGTGTTAAAAATGTAGTTTCTAACATATAGATGGGTTCGTTTTCGTGGGCTGTCTTGTCAGTCTGAAAGGGGGAAGGGGTGGGGGGGGGAGTAAATGAAAGAAAGAGGGAAGGAAAGAGAGAACAGAGAAGTACAGATAAAGTTCGTGACTCACCCAGTTCGTAAATCAGTACAGAATTAGCCAGCAAAGAAGACGTTTTAAACACACACACACGCACACACACACACACACACACACACACACACACACACACACACACACAAGAGAATACAAAAACAAACCAAAGAAAAAAAACGGGTCGGGGACAAGATGGAGAGCCAGAAAGAAGAGAGGACAGTACAATGTTCGTGTTTCGTTCTAAATGAGGGTCTAAACAAGAGCCCAGAGAAATAATGATCAATCAAACTCAGAAATAGCCTAATGTTGGAAAAACTATCAGCTTCACCACAAAATGGAGGAATTCTTGAGTCGGGACTATTTTCGATAGCACAAGAAGCCAAATCAGAATTGCAATGGAAACTTTGTGAAATATACTATGTGACAAGCAAGGAGAAGAAGAAGACAAAAAAGAAAGAAAGAAAGATTTTTTTTTAAATCAACAAAGATACAAATAAGCTAAGTCAAGAAGACAGCTGACGTCATGGATGGAAATAACGGTGACCCCGTTTTCACAAATGAATGTCCAACCTTGGAATTTGGAAGTATAAAGAAAAGTTCATATCAGGAAAAAAAAAAACGATGAATTGCTCTTAACAACATTGTATGATTTGCCTAACTGGATTAATGAATAAGAGACAGGGGTGGGGGTTTTTTCAAATAAAGATGATTATTATGCGTTGAAGATTTATCATAGAGCACTTTTACCACCAAAAACTCTCTCTCCTCTCTCTCTCTCTCTCTCTCTCTCTCTCTTCACACACACACACACACACACACATATACACGCGCATACACACACGCACGCACACACACACACACACACACACACACACACACACACACACAGGGGGGGGGAAGCGAGAGAGAGAGAATCCTCTAGGCGATTGCATTTACATCTCTGATCCATCCATTTTCCTTCCCAAATTCAGTTTACCTAGCAATTTTCTCCCTCCCTAGAGAAATATCCGATTTCACTGATGAGACGTGCACCAGCTCCTCTGACACTCCCCAGCGACTCACGATACCGGAAAAAAAAAGTTGTCGGAAAAGAAGTTAAAAGTTCAGGAAAGTTTGTCAGTCCCAATTCCTTTTCCTACCCCCAAGGTGTTGAATAGAGAACTTTTATTTTATTTGCATCTCATTCGTCGGCGAGCAATGTTCGATCCGAGGTAGTGGGTTTTGCTTCTGGTTTTTTTCTTTTCCTTTTTTTGCGTTTGTCGAGTTCTTATGTTTTTAGTCGAAGGGAAAAGGTGGGTGTAAAAAATTTACGTAAAAATGCGATTTAAAAGTTAGTCTTGCGAAACTTATAGGATTGTGGGAAGTAAATTGGAATGAGAGGGTAAATTGGAGTGAGTGTGAAACTGGAATGATCTTCACTTTTTTGTTATGTAGTTTTTTTTATGTAAGCTCTATCGTGTAAGAAAGTGGGAGAGAGATACATTCTTCCCCGAGAGCTTTTTTTGGCCCCAAATTCGGGAAAAAGTGAGGTAGGCATTTAAAAGCAGCGAAGAATGTTTCAGAGCTGGATGCATGAAATTCCATTTGCTCTGCCGGTATATACATTTCCATTAAAACAAATGTGAGCACGGTGTTTTGGGTTCTGCACCTTGTCCATTATGTATCTGCTAAGTAGTTTCTGCGGCAGATGGCGTGTAAGTGTACATAGAAGATTGCTCACGATGTGGCAGCTTCGGGAAAGTGGAAACTGAAACTGCAAGTAAGTTAGCAAGCGCATCCATGCGCGCGCACACGCACGCACGCACGCATGTAGAAACCTTTAGGGGAGAGAGAGAGAGAGAGAGAGAGAGAGAAATTACGTAAGGTTACGAAAACAGGAAAGAAAACCAACCAAACAAAACAAAAAAGGCAGAGTGAAAACTAAAACTTAAGGGGGAGGGTGGGGGGAGATGGGCTTGTTACACAAGAACAAAACAGGAAGAAAAGTTGCATACGAATCGTGAGATTTCAAGGTCTGCACTTCTTCCCAAGGGAACTACGTATATCCTGTGCACGGTGATGTAAGCTATCGATAAACCCCTTACACCGCAGTTCCGGAAATGTACCCATCCCCATATAGCTAACAAAAAAAACCTGCATATAATACATAGAGAGATCACTGTCCCTATTCCCACATGCATCGGCATTGTTATATCACCCTGACTTGTTTCTCTGTCTTGGACAGAATTGCATAGAGTATCTACACTGATCACTGTTCCTAGTCTGCTGGCGGATTTAACAGTTTTCCTTTCCTTATCCCTTTGTATTTACCGAGGATTTGTGGGGATTTTCTGTGATTCTAGATCTTCCATCACTTCTCGGTTGACTTTCCAGTTTCTGTAAGTTAATGGTTATCCTGTTGTGTAGATCAAGTACTTTGGTTTGTGGTGTTTGATTCTTTGAGCTGAGAGATGATAAGCCAGGGTAGGCTGAAGAAAACTTTGGGTAGGATTTTCCTCAGAGAACACAAGTTTTGTTTTCGGGGCCAAGAAACTTGAAAACACGTTGTTTATTTATTCCGTGTAGTGAGGCATTGCTTGATACTGTAGCTTCCGATGATGAGGAAAAGACTTTCAAATTTCGTGAGAAAAGAAACTGGATAAAAGTTGTTCGTGGTTGTTGTTTTTTTCTTCATGACTTGCGTAAGTTTTGGGTTTTTCTAGTAAAAATTTAATGCTTGCAGAGACTGACTTTCATGTTTGCATGGTTGAATCGCAGAAATGTTTTTTTGAAAGAAAATCAGTTTGACCTGTTTGTGGTGAGATTTCACGGTGTAGGTATACGCATGTCTCTTACCTTCAGGCCCGGGTGTTCAATCAACCCTCGATTCTCTTGCAGCCCATGCATCGTCTGGAGTTCCACGGACCCGGGTTCCGCTACCACGTGTACTGGAGGAGGCGGGGAAGCCTGTCCTGGGAGAGCGAGGTGGTGTCTGACCCTGCCAGTGGCCACTTCGAGCGTGAGGTCAAGGAGGTGTTCCAGATCTACGAGGTGCAGGTCCGGGCTGAGAACGAGCTGGGAGAGGCCCACCAGCCTCCCTTCACCTACCAGGGCCGCTCTGGAGAATCTGGTAACTGCTTTGTGTTTGAGGTTTTTAGTTTTCTTTTGGTTTGTTTGGTGTTAAGGAGGTTTGAAGTTGACATTTTTTTCGATAGTTTCAAAATTCAGTGATGTTAAAGTTTACTTGATTGACCGTGTGTTTATACACACACATACACACACACACACATAATCTCTAAAAGCTTCTGAAGTGGATGATTGATGTACACATCTTACTCTGTTCAAATATCCCAAACGCTATGCACATATTCTTAAATAACGATCTAAATTATTACTTCAAACATCTTTTTTTTTTAAATAACATATTGAACACAAACAACAATAATGTTAACGTACAGCTTTTTTTTCTCTCAAGAAGAAAAGCGCGCTAAGCGTTTTATTTCCTTTCCAGTTCAATTGTTAGATCATATTTTATTCTTTTCTTTTCTCTTATGCAGAGCCTTTGGTGGTACCCCGAGATTTCCGCAGGGACCCCTCCAAGCCTCTGGAACCTCACAGTGCTCACTTCATGTGGGAGGCCATCGATATCAACGACAAAATCCGCGGAGAGTTCAGAGGATACAGGGTAAGAGGCTGCAACCACATTTCCTTTCGTTACCCTCAGAGTTTCCCTTCTGCCTGTCATTTCTTCTGAGTTTTTGTCCTTCTTCACAATTCTGTGTAGCGTCTGGCACAGGGGGAGCTCTTCATTTATAATTTGTGTTTGTTTTTAACATCTCTTTTATTACTATAATTTGGTGTTGTTTTTTACAACTCTTTTATTACTATAATTTGTGTTGTTTTTTAACAACTCTTTCATTACTATAATTTGGTGTTTTTTACAACTCTTTTATTACTTTTATTACTATTATTTCGTGTTTTTTACAACTCTTTTATACTATAATTTGGTGTTTTTTACAACTCTTTTATACTATAATTTGTCGTTTTTTTCACAACTCCCTTATACAGACAGACATACCAAGCCATCTTGGCAAAATAGTCGGTATTTATTTCGTCGTGCCATCGTTTATCCTGGAGTTTTGGGGATGAGAGAATTGTTAGACCTGACGGAGGAAGAGAGAAAAAAACAGACATTCATTTGGAGAGAAGGTATAAAGGTGTTGGTTGGTTCATAGAGCCATCCCTGGCACTGTAGATGCACGTGTGGGTTAATGTTTTAATCACTTTAGTATCGGTCTTCACTTGGCACGTTATTTGTTCACAGATGAATGATTGATAAAACTTTACAGTCACTTTCTGTAATAGCACATATAATGACAATTCACAGGATCACTTTTCCACGGTCACGACGAACTCGCACCGTGTGGTTTAATTACACCTTGGCTGTGACTTCACACAATTGGCTGTATTCTTGCACTCTTTCATAATGAAATACATGTTCTGGTTATTGTCGTTTTCATAAAATTCCTATATTAGCACGCGCCCACACACACACACACACACAACACACACACACACACACACACACCACACACACACACACACACACACACACTATTGGCACAGGTTGTAACCGTTCCAACTTTGGCCCAGCCATACTTTCCAACTTTGGTTTTGCCATTTGTTCTTCTAACTTTGATATTTATTGTCATTTCTTCCAACTGTAGTCATGGCATTTCTTCCAGATTTAGTCTTGCAATTTCTTCCGTATTAGCTTTCACTTTTCTTTCAAGTTTGACATTGCAATTTTTTCCAACTTTAACATTGCCATTTCTTCCAACTTTGATATCACCATTAATTCTTCCAACTTTTATATCGCCATTAATTCTTCCCAACTTTGATATCACCATTAGTTCTCCCAACTTTGATATCACCATTAATTCTCCCAACTTTGATATCGCCATTAATTCTTCCAAACTTAAATCTTACCATTTCTTTCAACTTCGATTTTTTTTTGGCCATTTCTTCTCAATTCCTACTCGCCATTTCCTCCTCCAACCTTGATAGTCCCATTCTTCCACGCTTTTTCAACATACCCCCCATGTAGCCTACTGTCTTGTGCCCCTACAGCTCCAGTACTGGAAATCCAGCGAGGGCCGCCACAAGATGCAGGAGGTGGACGTCACCATCAGCGCCGGCGCCCCTGGCCAGAACCCCGTGGTGAGGGCCAGCCTGATGGACCTGCCCGCCAACACCCCTCTCCGCGCCCAGGTGGCCGTCCGTAACACGCATTACGTCGGCGTGCCCAGCATGAGCATCGACTTCTTCACTCCTGAAGGAAGTAAGCGGTCCGAAAAGTTACCCACTCCTAGGTTGTATAGCTCCTTTTTTTTTTTTTTTTTTTTTTTGCTGCCTCATCTTCTGACGACCCCCGTCCTACTGTTCCCACGCCGCTCATTCCAATCTCTCCGCCACAGCCATACCCAGATTTGTTATGTCTCATCCTCAGGGTCGGAAGTCCACAGGGAGCCCATCACTATCAGGCCGCCGTGGGGCCACCAGCCAGAGGGGCCCTGCACTGCTGCTGGGTCACTTTGGTGGTGTTCAGTGGTGCCTGTTCTGAGCTAACATACGCAGGACACCACCTACTAAGCCCCCTACTAACGACAGTATTAGCTCAGTCGCGGAGCCAGACTGAGTGAGTTGCCCACCCCAGGTGGCAACCACCACAACGTCCCTCCAACGACCGTCCCCCGCGAACCTCCAACCCCAAAGGCTTTGACACAAACACACTACAGGCACAGAAGTGTATGGGCAAACCGAATCTGAGGTCACCATGAGACCAGAGAAACCGGGACCACCGAATCAGGCAATTTTTTTTTAATGCATGATGATCAATGACAATGAGGATGACGTAATGATGCTGCTGTGGAAGTGCATATGCTTTGAGACTACTTGACAGGGTTGTACTCTACGCTTACTATCATAATATATCCCGGCGTCAACAGGGCCCGAGAGATACAGACACCTGCAGTGTTGGTCAGGTAATTTGAGCAACACTCTCAAACTCGCATCCGTTAAGTGGATGAAACTCGACTGTGTGGTCCCAGTCTTCCCACTGAGCCCACAGCACACTCACTCTGGGTAGGAGCTGGCCGGAGTCCGAAAAATCCCTATGACTCTTATGGGAATCGAACCCGCGACCTTCCGGTCCGTAACCCAAGGCGCTAACCACTGCGCCATGGCGGCTGGTAGGTTGTAGCTCCTATCCACTCCTAGGTTGTAGCTTTTTAGTAGCATTCTCGAAACACCTGGAGGTGGTGATGATCCTTTCCAGTGTCGTTGAATGTAGGGGTCAATTTCTGTATCCTGTGGTGCCGACAGGGTGAATTAACTGTCCAAGAAGTTAAGAGTTGTTTTTACTGACTATTAGCAAGAGCTGGGACTGCTCCTGTTTAGATTTCAGGATTTTATTTCAAGGAGAGAGAAAAATAAACAGCTAAGGGTGCATGAAATTTAACACAACTGCAACTTGCAGTTGAAGGTGTGTGAAAAATACAATAAGCTGCCAGCTTAATTTTTACAAATACGAATATATTATTTACTTGGTAGAGTATAGACCATCGTTTTGGTTAAACACTTTTTTTCTGGTTTCTTAATGAGAAGTGTGCAACTAAAATGTTAATTACCAGAAGCTGTCTATTTCAGGAGTAAAAATGTTATTTATGATTCAAAACCTTCCTTTCCTAACCACCACCCCCCCCCCCCCCCCCGAAAAAAAAATCTTGTTCATGACTGAAAAACTTCAATCCCTCCCCTTCCACATCATTTCAACCAAAGAAAACCAAAACCTATCCTCCTTCTCAATGTTTAAAATAATATTTGCATTCTAGCCAAAAAATCAAATACAGCCTAGAACTTTTTGTCCACGATGAATGTTTTTCTAAGAAGGAATTTTGGGTTTTTTCGCTTTTCAGCACCATCAGCTGTGCGTGGTCTGATGGCTACAGAAGTGGAGGAGGAGCACGTGGTCCTGGAATGGCTGCCCCCAGATCAGCCCAATGGCCAGATCCAGGGCTTCGACATCGGCTACCAAGCAGGTAGGCTCAGGAGGACTAGTATGTAGCCTGGTTTCTTGTTGTTGCTGTTTTTGTTGTTGTTGTTGGGAAAACTTGTTTGCGGGTGCAGAGAGACCTCTGTGTGTGTGTGTGTGTGTGTGTGTGTGTGTCTGTTGTGTGTGTGTGTGCATGTACGTGTGTAAATGTAAGTAGAGACTTGCCCATGCACGCTAGTACTCAAGCATTCCTTTCAGACACACATGCACGCGTGCGCGCGCACACATACACATGCGCGTGCACCCACAGACGCTTACACCCTGACGCACACATACACCACAACACACACACACACACACACCACACAAAACACACACACAAATACACACGCACACTTGGGTGTTTCTTTCCTCGCATAAATATGATCAAACCACAAGACTACAATCATTTTTTGTTACTTTAACTGCCTGCTGGCATTTTCTCGTAAATTAGTTGATCGATCGGCTGCTTAGTGAATATCTAGATTACTTGGTTAATTAGTCGACCGGAAAATCACAAAACGTCTGCTATACCTCTCAGTATAATTAAAGATAAAAACCAACATCCAATTTTCAGTCTCACAACAACTCTTTTAATCGCTTCTCGTTATCTCTCCATTCTTCAGCCAGACGATATAAATTCTCTATCCGGAAAATTTGAAAAAAATAAACAAAGACAAAAAACCAGAAATATTTAATTGAAGTTGAAAAGTTTTCAAACTTTTTCCACGCCCTCTGGCCTTTGCCAACGCGACTGTAGAAGCTTTGGGTTTTCTTAATGTCACCTTTGTGTACATCGATCTCTTGGCGTGGCTTGTGTATACTTTTGTTTTTGTGCGGTTGTGAAACATCTCTTGTGCGTCATTGAACGAGAAAAGGGGGAGAGAGACAGATACAGAGAGAGAGAGAGAGAGAAGAGGAGAGAAGAGAGAGAGGAGAGTATGAGAGAAGGGGTGGGAGGACAGAGACAGAGAGACGTAGGCAGAGAGAGAAAGATGGAGAGGGAGACACAGAGAGAGACAGACAGAGGGAGAGAGCGTAGATCTTCTTAACTGAGAAACAATGGAAGAATGAATGATAGGGGGGGGGGGGGGGGGGGGTGTAGACCATTGACGTAAGCAAGCCAAGACAATTCGAGGCCAATGAGAGATTATTTTCTGTTGAAAATAGCTTTAAATAATACGTTATTTCCGCTTTTAGATTTTTCTCTCTCGTTTTCTATAGTAGACGTGTGTAAGGGTGGTGTGGTGTGTGTGTGTGTGTGTGTGTGTGTGTGTGTGTGTGTGTGTGTGGTTGCTGTCGTCATGGTCTCGATCTCTCTATATGTACGTCTATCTATCTATCTATTACACATAACCCTTCCCCTTCCCTCCCTTCCCCTTCCCTCCCCTCCCCTTCCCCTTCCCTCTAATCATCTAATGCTTATTCCATTATCCTCGATATAAAATACTAAATAAATATTTTTTTTAATAAAAAAATTTTAAATCATGTCATCTGAGCGCTTTGATTTGTTGCTTTACAAGATTCAGCGCTATATAAATTCCATACATTATTATTATTATTAAATTATTATTATGATTATCCTCTTTCTATTTGTTTTAAACAGTGGAGGGCAACATCGTGGGCGAGATCAGGGATTTGAACCCGCGGATCACGGACCCCAGCAAGCTGTCAGCCAAAATCACGGGGCTGCAGCCCAACAGTGTCTACCGCTTCGTCGTCTGGGCTCGAACACGCACAGGCCGGGGCGAGATGTCGTTCGTTGACATCCACACGAAGAGATTGACTGGTAAGTCTGAGTACCCAGTGGATAGGTAGAGGGAGAGGGAGAGAGAAAGGGAGAGAGAGAGATGGAGGGAGGGAGAGAGAGAGGGGGATAGATAGATAGATGGAGAG
>CM054146.1:24183603-24203603 GCA_028751875.1 Rapana venosa
GGTTTAGGAGGGGAACTTTTGACGTTGTAAAGAGAAGGGTAGCATGTATGTAGCTAGCTAGTTTTGGTCTGCTTGCTGTAGTTTAGCGAAGTTATGAGAGGAGAAGAATGGGGTAGGGAAGTAGTAAAGATGTAGTATCCAGACGGTACGTGCTTGGTCTGCAAAGTTTTTTTACAAACGGAAGACTTAAAGAGTTTAGGTTTTTTGTCGAGCTAGGTAGGAGGAGTTGTGCTTTTTATTGGCATTACTCTTAAACTTGAAACTTTATTTTTTAGCAGGAGGGAACAAAAGGAAAAGGAGAGAAAGTTAAAGTAGAGAGAAAGAGGAAAAGGAAGAAGGAAGGGAAAGACATTTTGGGGGAGGAAAGAGGAAAAAGTTGGGATGGACAGAGACTTGACTCGTGTTGTTCTTTTGATCATTTCTGTCAAGCAGTGATGCTTGGGTTCTTGACGTTCTAGTGTCGGTCCCTTTAGGCCCCTTACTCAGTTCCTCCATTGCTTCGTTCGCTTGAGAGGGGACGGGATAGCCTAGTGGTTAGAACATTGCGTTCGCAATCTGACACCCGAGTTCGATTCCCGTTCAAGGGGATATTTTCCCCTGGAGTTAACATCAGTGCAGACTCCACTCTTCCCGAAAGTCTTTCGGATGAGACTATAAACCCAGGCCCCGTGTGCGAATGCTCGCAGAACAGCTTGCGCACACGTTAAATCCTGTTCCGCTTTTCGTAAGAGTAGGCCATTGTGTGTCGGTGGGAACGGATGACAAAATTTACAAAACCGCGGGGACTGAATGTAAAAAGCACATGAGTGCTTATTGCATTATCCTCGATATAAAAGAATAAATAAATGAGACGTACAACTACTATTAGATGACAGTAGCAACAGGGTAGCATTCATGGCTACAGAAGCAGTGCAAGTTCTTTTCTCTCTTTGTTTGTGTGTGGTCGGTTTCTATTCAAATGTGCAGTTATTTGTTGCAATGGACTAGAAAGTACTCTTTAAGTTTGAGGCAGGCGCGCAAACACGCGCTAACACTAACACACACATACACACACACACACTACACACTCTCACACACTTACACACACACACACAACCACACACACTACACTATACACACACACTACATACACACACACACCACACATTACACACTACCCCACACACACACACACACGTGTAAAAATCTATCTGACATCAAACCAATAAAAAGACATAAGAAGACATTTTTGAACACAGAAAAGACAAGAGACTAAGAGAAAGAAACAGACACATCCAGACACACATCAAACCACACACACACACACACACACACAACACACACACACACACACAAAACACACAAACACACACACAAAACAAACACACACAAAACACACACACGCAAAAGAAAACAAACTCATAACAAGTTTCCTGTCTACAATCTACTGACCATCGCCATGGATGCTTCTTGGTTGTTTCAGGGGGGCGAAGCTTCTACACCCACTTCTTGCCTTCCGGGGCCTCGCCACAGACCGCAGTGACGTCATTGCCACGTCAGTGGGCCATGCTGCTGACGTCATTGTGCACCGCCTGGCTCACCCTCAGGACACTGATGTCTTCCACTGTCTTCCATTAACGCGTGTGCCAAGTCTGCGCCATTTTTTTTTTGGGGGGGGGGGGGAGGAGCAGGGGAGGGAAGGGGTAGTAGACGGCTTGGCTGTGTGGTCGTAAATAATTCGACCACGCTAATGATGAGAGAGGAGATTTCTAGTTGGGGTTTTTGTTTTTTCCTTGGTTGTGATTCACAAAGGGGTGGGGGGAAGAGAGACAGACAGAGAGAGAGAGTGTGTGTGTGTTGTGTGTGTGTGTGTGTGTGTGTGTGTGTGTGTGTGTGTGTGTGTGTAAATAAGAAAAAAAAAGTGTGGAAAAATGCATAAACCAGCACGACAAATATGGAACAGTACAAGAGCGACGCACAGAATTCCGGGTTTAGGGGGGGGGGTGGTTCTCGTCGCTTAATCACCAGTCTTGTTTTTCATTTAATTTAATTTCACTCATATGTAACGGATCATTCTTCTTTAAAGGTACTACTACTACAGCCAATGACTCATCGCGTCGCTTAATTAACAATCATTTTTTAATTTATGTATGAATCATCTTTTCTTACCGCCAGTGAGTGACTCGTGGCCGATCATGAAGAGTACAACAACTGCCCCAAGAAATTTTTTTTTTCTTTAGCGTCAGTGCAGAGGAATCCTAGGAACTACTACTCATTTGTTCATTTCTTTCATGCATGCTTCCATTGATGATGATGATGTATGGCGGTAAAATTCTGGGCTACTGTGTATATGTCATCAGACACTGTAGGCATTGAATTAAAAAGGGCACGCAGTACCCTGTTTCACGTGCAAGCAAGGCACTGGGGCACCAACCTTTTGCAGCGTGATTTTTTTTTTGTTGTTCAGATGGAGTCGGCGCCAGTCAATGAATATTGATGTGGATGGAGTGTGTGTGGTACTTGCAAAAAACAAAGTAGACAAACTACTTGAACTTGTCTGGTCAACCACATACACCGTTGTGTTCGCGGTTCTCGTTGGGTTGTTGTTGTTGGGTTGGGGGGGGGGGGGGTGGTTGGGGCTGGGGGTTGGATTTTTGGCGAAGGGGTGTGGGGGAAGGGTGGGTTGGTTTGGGGGGGGGGGGGGGGTGTTTCCTCCCGACGAGCCACACGGTCTCGTCAACTTTTCACTTCGAGTTGGGGAGTGGAAACACACCAAAAAAACAAAAACGAACAAGGCGACTGTGATATCGAATAATCTGTTTGATTTTGATGGAACATTTTGTAGTGGTGTTATTTGTCCAGAAAACAACAAAACCAGAATATGTCGTTGAAGTGCGTTTGAGAAGCTGACAAGTGTGTGTGTGTGTGTGTGTTGTGTGTGTGTGTGTGTGTGTGTGTGTGTGTGTGTGTTGATAGGTAGATAGATAAGTAGATAGAAAGTGTGTGTGATGTTTGAAGAATGGCTTTGTGTACAAAATCGGATATGTAATTTGGCTGATAACTTTCAAGAAGAAATTTTGGTACTTTCTTCACTTAAATGACTTGTACATAGAAACTGGGAGTGTGGTTAGCAGTGAGAAATGGAGGGAAATGTGTGCAAGTGTGCATGCGTGTGTGCGTGCACGCACACGCTTTCAAGCTGAAAATTTTAATTCTTGATATTATGAAGATGTGATATCTGTATTATTGTATATGTATGTATATGTATCATAGCTATGGTTTACACTAGGCCAGTTGTTTTCATTAACACAACAGCTTATTTCAGGTGGACAAGTATGCCAGTATCGTTCAAGATATTAGTAAAAGAAAGCGAATGATTGAGATTGCCTTGTTCTAAAGCAGTGGCTGTACTGAGCTGTTTTCTGCTCGGTTTTATCCCCCTGTTTGAACCCCAAAAAACCTAGCCAAAGCTGATCATGAGGAACGCCTTAATGGCAGATGTACGTCTGTTAAGATTTTTTTTTTTAAAAGGTTTATGTGCAAGTTTGAAATTCGCGATCCTAATTTTACATGAGTGCAGTTTTCTTGATATTCATCAGGGAATATCAAAACTATTATTTGCTGAATTATGCTTATACTCACGTTTGAGTGCTCTGGACTCACAGTTTGGAGACTTTGAAACTGTTAGAATAAAAAATCTTTTAAATCAGTAGCCGTCATTTTCAAAAGCTTTTCGATGGGCTGAAAAAGTATTTCTCACTAATTGTCCTTTAAAGTAGCTTACTGAAGTTTGTAATGCTCATTAAGAAAAAAAAAAGAAAGATATGAACGATGGAGGTGTTTCAAAACTTTGATTTGTAAATCAGACAAGATGGGTAGCTTTATATGCCTCTCAAAGTATACAGACGATTTCGTTAGAAAGGGTTGAAACCTTTTTTTTTTTTTTTTGGGGGGGGGGGGGGGGAATAGTTTAATATTTCTATGTTGATGATTGATTGATACCTTCGTGTGCTAGAATCTTTAACTGTTGTAAAAGATTATTTGTTTGGATTATTCACAACCAAATAACCTTTTTTATGAATGAACTATCAGTATCTTTAAGAATATGTTTTTTTTCGTATTCATTTTACTTTTTGATGTTGTAATTTTGGTTTATCATGATTTAGATTTGGTCCGCTCTGAGCATGTTTTCAAACAGATAAACTTAGAGAGATATGCGTATATATAGTTCGCAAGCGCGCGTGTGTGTGTGTACTTTCTTTAATTTAACGTCTGTTCACTCAAGGTGATATTGTGTATGTGCGTGTGTGTGTTCGTTTGTCTCTATCACCTTCTTCAGTTTTTTTGCAAATTAAAAACAAAATTTCTTTTGTCTGACTCTTTGTTTGATATACATCTTCACTTGCTTACTTCCTATAACAAATATGCTTTTAACACAAGGTCAGTTCACAAGTTGATATATTTTTTGCGGGAGGGTAACTTCACTAATTTATTCGTTTTATTTCCAATTTAATATATTCAAATAAACTTTGTGAAGCAGTTGCCCACTCTCATTTATTTAACTTCATTGAAGTATCGATTTTTACCATGTCTATCACTGGAAGTGTGATACAGTTCTCTTGATTATTTTTCCTGTTCAATTTAAGGGGTTTTGTTCTTCTTTTTTAAGTCAGAACTCTGCATTCTAGGTTTCAGGTGCCTAAAAATAGAACCTCAGTGTGAGTTAACAGTGAAGCGTTGTTTCTTTGACTTGAATTTCTCAACATGGCTATTGACAGGATCATGGGCGCTTGATTGACGTGTCCCAGACACAAGGAGGCGGGGTTTACATGCAACTGACAACAGTAATACTGCTGAGCTTGGCTTGAAAACGATAGGCAATGGCATAGAAGTGAATTTCCTTTACTCTCTCTGTCTCTGTCTCTCTCTCTCTCTTCTCTCTCTTCTCTCTCTCTCTCTCTGTCTTCTCTCTCTCTCTCTCGCTCTGTATGTATGTGACCTTAAGATAGTCTCTTCTTGACTCTAAAACAGTTTCTTACGCCATCGGTGTCATATCGACAATGTGTGTGTGTGTGTGTGTGACCATAGATACAGGCCAGGTTGCCTAGGTTTTGCCATAGAAACAGGCTAGATTGCGTAGAACATTTTCAAGAGTGGAACCAGAGAGTGCGGCTGTATCAAAGAACCATACAGCTAAAAAGAATTGAAGGTGTCATTTGGTTTAAGTGCTTTTTGTGTTTTGTAAGAACTGCTTTTTTTTTTACAGCTTTCGAAATTACTTTGTAGGGTGTGTGTGTGTGTTCTTTTTCTTCTTCTTCTTTCTTCTTCTTCTTTCTTCTTCTTCTTCTTTCTTCTTCTTCTTTTTCTTTTTTCTTCTTTATCTTATCTTCTTCTTCTTCTTCGAACGCTCAGACAGCAACTGGTGTGTGTAAGCGTATGAGTGTGTGTGTGTATGCGTGTGTATGCGAGCATGGGTGCTATAAGCACAAAATCAGCTGGCCACGTTATTTCAAGCTTGTGTAAATCACCCATCAGTCATAAACTATGTGTTCCAGACAGATGGTGTGAGCACTTCACATTAATGTATCTTTACCATGATAATTATCAAGTGATGCTTCCACGTTGATTTGCTTTGTGATCTTGACAGACAGTTAAAACCTTAATCGTGTTGAAAACCCTACGTTGAAAATGGCATTAGGGTTTTTAGTTCATTCCAATATATATATATATATATATATATATATATATATATATATATATATATATATATATATATATATATATTTGAAACAAAAATCATATATATATATATATATATATAAATGATTTTTGTTTCAAAGGTTGGTTGGTTGTTTGCAAAAAAAAAGTTGAAAGTATGCCTGAAAACTGAAATACTCATTGTTTACTATGTATGTGATATTTTGTTTTGTTTTGATATGTAGTATAGAGAGAGTGTGAGATGATGGATAATATGAATCAGAGAGAAAACAAAATGCGTGTGTGTTTTGTGTGTGTGTGTGTGTGTGTTTGTAGGTGATATCAGAGACTAGAAAAAAACAAAACTATATTCACAGAATCATGCCGTTTAAAAGTGTGTAAGGACATTCTCCTTTTATTTATATATATATATATATATATATATATATATATATATATATATATATAATCACTTCAAGACGACTCATGAGCTGAATAATATACACGAGAAAGCTGTTGTATGGCAAATATAAGGATTTTTTTTTTAAAACATAGTATGATTAGTAGCTTGCAATCAGAATGTAGAAGGTATCGTGAAGAGGCTGTATGACATGCTATATGTTGGGGTTTTTTTTATTATAATGGCTGCCTAAAATATTTGATAGTTCATATTGACGCTATGGAGAAAGTGTAGATGCTTTCTGTTGGTGTGTTTTTTTTCAATTCGAAATTACACTTGATGTATGTTTGTGTGAAAGAGTATGTGTGTGTGTGTGAATGTGTGAATATGAATGTTGGGTGTGTGTAGTGTGTAAGTGTGTGTGTGTGTGATAAGATAACATAGATAGGATCTTAAGATTTGTACATAATAGATATACAGAAAAGGTCAGTATGGACAAGCTTACGGTATGCATGCGTGAATGAAAATGCATCAACAGACGAATGAATTACATAGATATATTATTGTGTATATAAAGCAAGCTAACGGCCTATGTGTGTGACTGTCTGTCTGTACAGATATGGACAATGTACATATGTATCTGATCAAACATACCATGTCTATTTTGAATACCTATTTGAGCACAACTGTCTTGTTTTTCGATACTTGAAAAGGCATCATTCCTGGAACTTTGAATGTATTTATTTCTTGACTTGTCTTTTTGATGTGCGTTCAACTCCCTCTTTTGTATAACATTGCCACACACGTTTTTGGTTAGGGTTGGGTTTTTAAGGCATATCCGCGTGTGGGAGAGAGAGAGAGAGAGAGAGAGAGTACTGTGTGTGTGTGTGTGTGTGTGTGTGTGTGTGTGTGTGTGTGTGTGTGTGTGTGTGTGTGTGGATAGAGAGTACTGCGTGAGAGAGAGAGAGTACTCTGTGTGTGTGGTTGTGTGTGTGTGTGTGTGTGTGTGTGTGTGTGTGTGTGTGTGTGTGTGTGTGTGTGTAAATGCTTGCACGTGTAGAGAAGTTTGGACGATTCCAGAGCAACTTTGAACGAGTCAGTGATAACTTTGTTCCCGATTTCTTAATGTTTAAAAACGTATCATCGTTTCAATTTCATTTCATTCATGAAAGGACTCACAAAGGGGATATATATAACTTACATTCTTGTTTGTTGCAAAGTTATGATTACTGTTAGCAGTAATAGTAGTAGTGGTATTATCATCAGTAAAGTTTGCCAAGAGCCATGAAGCAGAACCAGTTTATTTTGGCAGCAGAGTATCATCTTCATCATTGTCATTAGGTATTGTTTGGGTGTGTTGTCTGTTGCTGTATGTGATCCTATTTTGATGTTATTCAGGACGCCTGTGTTTTTTATTGTCTTTGTTATGAGACATGGTGTTAAGTGCACAGTGATTTCGTCTGCTCAGTTTCGATTTGTTTCAGACGCCCCCTGTGAAACAGTTGAAAGAATTTTCAGTTATTCATGTTTGTTCGTTTGTTTTGAGCTTGATGTGTGCCATACTAGCAAAAGGTCGCTCGGAATTTTTTTCCCGTCTTTTTGTTTTTTTGTTGTTTTTCTTGACCTCATAATGTGTGTGTGTGTGTGTGTGTGTGTGTGTGTGTGTGTGTGTGTGTGTGTGTGTGTACGCTTTTCATTCTCTGTATGATATCCTTCGATTCCGTAATAAATCATTCCTAAAAGATTCTGATCTCATTTTTTGTACTGCACTTTTTTTATTCATTCCTTCATCAGCTGTGTGTGTGATATTGTTCAGCCACTCATTTCCAACCAGATAATACAAAAATGCACTTTGAATACAGACACTAGAATACGAAAAAAATATATCGTATATTATGATTATGCACATACTGTAATCCTAAAAAAAATTGGGAATATTGTGCTGAAAAAAAAGCATACTCGATAACATCGACCTTTTTTTTTTAAAGTAGCATAAAATTTCATTTTTAAAATCCATTTTTTACAATACTAGAATAAAAAGCTGGGATTATTGTTGTAACAAAAAAGAGGCTGGTGGAGGGAAGGGGGTTCATAACACCAAGCAAGCACAAAAAGTATCGTCAAATTTCACTTTCAAACACCACTTTGTACATCGAATGGCAAAAGAGAGGTATTATTTTCAGAGAAACTCACAAATGTGAACATATAGACACGCACAAAGTTTTTGAAGTCTTTTTCGAGGTAAAAGTAAAAGAAAGCTAGACATCACTTTGATCCAGGATAAAGTGAACACAGAGAGAGAGAGAGAGAGAGATCACTTGTTTCTATTTACAACTGCTGCATTTCACATAACCAATCGGATGCTCTTCTTTTTTTCAAAACCGAAAGCATTACATCTTGGGGGAAAAACACAACAACAATAATGTGAATTTCCTTTTTAAATCCCCAGAAGTTCTCCTTTTTTTTGTTGGATCCTTTTTTTTTTTGTTTGTTTTTTTTTATTTGGCACTGTATTGGGTTTTACTATTACTCTTCGGTGTTATTTTTTAGGGGTTTTATTTTGGTTCCTCTGCTTAAGCTTCGAGGTTAAGGCCTACCAATTATGAGATTTTTTTTTTTTGGCGTATGCAACCCGTTCTCCCTCCCCAACCCCCACCCCCCACTACATTAGCTACATTCCTACGAAGGGAAGTTATCATAGTTCATATAGTTTGTTGTTTGCATTTTCTGCCGACTGATTTCATGCTTACATATTATGTTTCATTTCTTTGGTTTCTATGCTGTTGTGTGTGTGTTGTTCGGCACATGTCCAGCTGGCTTTAAGGCATATTCTATGTAGATTTTCTGCTAAGCATGTATAGCTTATTGTCTTTTATGGAAAGTTCTCTTTTTATACTTATAAAGTCTGTCTCTGCTCTTAGGCTCTCTAACTCACTGCCTCTGTGTGTGTGTGTGTGTGTCTCTCTCTCTCTGTCTGTCTCTCTGTGTTCCTCTGTCTCAAACTCTCTCTCTCTCTCTCTCTCTCTCTCTCTCTCTCTATATCTTCTACCTCTGCTATCTTCTCTCTATCTGTCTATCTATCTTTTCTCTGTACCTATTCTTTATTTCTCTCATCTGTCTCTATTTTCATCTATCTGTCTATCAATATCTATTATTATGTCTCTCCTATCTGTCTATCTATTTATTTATCTGTATATCCATATGTAACTGTCTATCTATTATATATCTGTCTGTCTATCCATATCTATCTATTTATCTATCTTTTATCTATCTATCCATCTATCTCCTGTCTGTCCACCTCTGTTCATTTAAATCTCCTCTCTTCTCTCTCAATCTCTATCTCTTTTCTATTCCTTCTTCTTTATCTGTCTTCTATCTATCGTCTACTATTTTATCTATCTATATCTTTATGTCTACTATATCTTCTATCTATTCTATTCTATCTATGTACTTCTATTTACCTTTGTTCTATCTACTCTACTCTTCTATCTACTCTATCTTTTACTCTTCTCTCCCTCTCTCCTCTCTCTCCATCTCTTCTTCTCATCTCTACTCCTCTCTACTCATTCTATCTCTCCTCTCTACTTCTCTACCTTCTCTTCTATTCACTTACCTATCTATATCTATTTCTATCTCTCTCTGATTCTCCTTCTATCTCTCTACTTCTCTCTCTCTCTCTTCTCTACTCTTTTCATCTCCTCTTTCATCTACTCTATTATCTATCTCTCCTCTTCTCCTCTCTACTCTCTCTCTTATCGTTTCTTCTCTATCTTTTATCTATCTACTCTTCTCATCTTCTCTCTCTCTTCTCTTCTCTCTCTCATCTTCTCTCTCTATCTCTCTCTCTCTCTCTTCTCCTCGCTTCTCTCCTCTCTCTCTCTACTCATCATCATCTATCTGTCTACTTCTATCTACTCTTCTATCTCTCTCTCTCTCTCTCTCTCTCTCTATTCATCATCTATCTGTCTATGTATCTATTTATCTATCTCCGCTGATCTCTCACCAATCCCTCTCATCTCTCTCTCTCTCTCTCTCTCTCTCTCTCCTCTCTCTCCTTCTCTCCTCTCTCTCTCTCTCACTCTCTCATCTCATCTATCTGTCTACTATCTATACTCTACCGCTGATTCTATCAATCTCAATCTCAATCTCTCTCTCATCATCTCTCTATCTGTCTATGTATCTATCTACCGCTGATTCTCTAATCTCAATCCTCTCTCATCTCTCTCTCTCTCTCTCTCTCTCTCTCTCTCTCTCCTCTTCTCTCTCTCATCTCCTCCTCTCTCTCCTCTCTTCTCCTCTCTCTCTCCTCTCTCTCTCTTCTCTCTCATGTAATCTCAAAGGCATACTTTGATAGGCACTGACACGTAACACGGCTGATGAACAGCCATCTCCAGTCAGTAATATGCTAAGTTTTCTTTTCTGATTTCCCTCTCTTTGGCTTTTGGTGAGATAAATGGTTACTAGAAGCGTGGTCTGTCTGTCTGTTTTGTGTGTGTGTGATCTTTGTTTTGCTAGTTGTTCTATGTTGTTTTCTTTGTAAAGGTATCCACTGCAATTTCACATATTTTTCTGACTACTTTGTTTCGTTTGTTTTTGATAACTTTTTTTCTTTACACAGTTTTTCTTCCGATTCTTTTTATGCATATACATTTTTTTGTTTAGTGTTTTTTGGTGATGTTTTTACATAGTCATTTTTTTCTGTCAGTTGCATGTTCTTTGTTTCATTGTACAGTCTCCTTTTTATACTTTAATTTTTGTTCCTTTTTTTTTGGTCTGTGTCTGTGTGTCTTGAACACTTATGTAGGGCACTTTATTCACTCTTTTCATTTTAAACTTTTTTAAAAATATTTTATTTTAAATATTGGCTTCTTTTGCGTAGTAGTGCATTTGGTTTCTTTCAAGCTCATATTTAATGCTATTTTTTAATTAATTTACTCATTTATTCATTTATGTGTGAACTTGACAATTTCTTTTTTTTTTAACCATTTTTATTCAGTTTTATCACGTTGTACATTGTTATATATCATCAAATACAATTTTTATATTTCTTCATAGTTTACTTGATTATTTTTAAAAGTCGCACGATATACAGGATGCTTTTTATTTCTAGACTAATGTATTTCTTTATTAGCTTTGGTATGTATCGATCAACTGTCTCGACACGCAAATTATTTCCCTTCTCTTTTTTTTTTCGTTTTTTTTTCTTTCTCGTTTCTTTTTAAGTGTTGCTGTCTGTCTGGTAGGTTCTTAATTCTACTAACACAGACTATGTTTGTTTTGTTGTTGTTGTTTTTAAATCATCATTACTATTATCTATTACTGCCAAAGCTTTCATTGTTGTTATCTTTTATTCTTATTGTTGTCATCGTTTTGACACTATCGTTATTCTTATCATTGGTTTAAATAGTTTTTATTCAGAAATGAGTATAAGCATTGAAACAAGCAGCTTTCTTATCATTATACCCTTTACGCATAGTTTCTCACAAAATTAATTTACTATATACCTCTAAAGCACAAAACTGTCAGCATTTTCAACATGCTTGAAAACAAACAAAAGCGAGGAAGCAGTTCATGAATGTACTTCAAACAGAGGATGATATTAACAGGTCCAAGTTTCGAATGGTCACTGCTGTATAAGAATTAAGCTGGTTATTGGGTTAGTTCTGTTGTATGAGGACTGGTTGATTAGAAATGATATTTTCTTCTCTTTTTTTTTTGTTACCTTTTGGTTATTGGGTTAGTTCGGTTGATTGAGGACTGGTTGATTAGAAATGATATTTTCTTCTCTTTCTTTATTGTTATCTTTTTAAACTTTTTTGTGGGAGACAAGTCATTTTTCGAGTCGTTGGAACAGTTTTCTATTCTACTTGTTTTGTTTTTGTTATGTGTGTTGCTGGGTTGGGAGGGGGGGTGTCATTTTTTTGTCAAAATTTTATGTACGTATAGGTTTTCGTTTATTTTCTTGTTTGTTTTATGCTAGGTTTATTTTTAATTTAAAAAACATAAATGTTTTTTTATATTTTCTTACTTATTCATGTGTTTGTTATTTGTGTGTTTCTGTGTTTGATTAATTTCATTTTTTATTTATATTTGTCATATCTATTTCTTATCTTTATTATTTACTCATTTTTAACTTATGTGTGTTTTAACAATTTTGTTTTTTGGGGTGGGGTTGGTTTTTTCAGTTTACATGAGCTTTCAGGTCGATTTACCTTTTTTTCTTTATATGTTTTATTTATCTGTTTATTTTTTATTGTTTAGTTATTATGTGCTGATTTATTTTTTACCATTATTTTGTTTTTATTTTTATTTCGTTTCCGCCTCTGCATGTGTTATATATATATGTGTGTGTGTGTGTGTGTGTTTTATATACACTTTCTTTATTCAATTAATATCTAATATATATTTTTTCGGTTTGTTGTTGCTTTAATTTTATCTTATTTTATTCAAAGCAAGGTGAAAAACGATGTAACCCAGCTGGTAAGTGTCAGGGCACACGGTTTGGGATTATTTCCAATCTTCACTGTTTACCTTTTTTTTAAAAAATATTTAACTCATATATTAAGTACAGCAATATAAATATGACCGGTGTTTGTTTGTTTTTTTTAATCGCTTCCGTGTGATTCTTCTTTTCCCTGTGTTTCTATACTTCTTTTTTTCAATTCTAACAAGAAAGGGTTGAACTTTCAGAAATGTAATGATAGATTTTTTTTTTTTTTTTTTTTTTTTGGGGGGGGGGGGGGGGAGACGGACGTATGTAAAACGTCTACGGTACCGATTGCAGACTGCTTATATCCATCGGATTGGGGTTGTGGGGTGGAGAGGAACGAAGGTATTAAGATACTGATCGATTTTACCATCTATCCTATCATTTTTTATCATGTTTTCAATCGTCTTCCACTATTATCGCTTTCACCTTTTCCTTCGTTTTCAAACCCCCCACCCTCCCTTTTTCTTCTCACCCACACCCCCGTATTCCACTTTTTCATCAAGTGAGCTGTTCAATAACATGTTGATATTCATGATAATGATATCATAGTTGATAATAATAATAATGATAATGAACGTTATTGATAAGGCTATGAGTGATATTCGATTTACATGTGTGCGTAGGTCGAGATTTATATTTTTAAGATGGTTTTTCTCCCACCAAGAAGTATATATATTATTATATATTACATATATATATATATAATTATATATATATATATATATATAATTGTGAAATATGATTTTTTTTGGCCCTGTGCATGAATATGTGTGATGTTACCTTTGCATTTCTCTCGTTTCTGAGCAGGAATCTGTGTTCAGTCAGTTTGCAATGTTATGTTATGATTATGACATGATATGATATGATATGATATGATGTGATGGAGGTTTTTTTGATGATGATTAATGTATGAAAAAATATCAATAATAAAAAAAATTCAAAATAAAAATGAGGTATACTGCGTGTATTTCAGAGAGAGAGAGGTGATGTTGTGTGTGTGTTGTGTGTGTGTGTGTGTGTGTGTGTGTGTGTGTGTGTGTGTGTGTGTGTGTGTGTGTGTGATATGAAGATACAACGTCAGCTTCTGAAGAAACTGATTTCCTCCCTCCCCCCCCCCCCCCCCAAGAAAATGCTGCACATATGTGTATACTTACGTGGGCGTTTGAGCGCGCGCTCACACAAACACAATGCGCGTGCACACAAACATAACACACACGTGCGCGCGCGCAAAACTGCTGCATTCATGGACACACACGCGCGAGTGCACACACATACTCACAAACTGCATTCAGCTGCACATACACACACACTTATACATACACGTGCGCACGCACACACACACACACACACACGCGCGCGCGCATGCACGCTCGCACCGACGCAATCCTTTCAATCACATACCTCTCTCTCTCTCTCTTCTCTCTCTCTCTCTCTCTCTCTCTCTCTCTCTCTCTCTCTCTGAGGAAGATTTTGATCGTCCCATATCTAAAGATGAAATATTATTGGCACTTAGAAAACTTAAACATGATAAAGCAGCTGGTCCTGGTCAAATCATTGGAGAATTACTATTTAAAAAAATGGTGGTGAAAATGATGTGCTCTTTCTGCTAAAATTATTCAACAAAATCTTTGATAATGGTCTTTTTCCAGATAACTGGACTGAATCTATCATTCTAACATTACACAAAAAGGTGATGTTGACAACCCTAATAACTACAGGGGAATCTCTCTTAGTGATATAAGTAGTAAGCTGTACAGTACCATCAAAAATAATAGGTTACAGGAATGGGTTAAGAAAAACAACATTACAGGTGAACACCAAGCTGGTTTTAAGAGAGGGTATTCCACTATAGATCATATGTTTACTCTACTTGCATTTATCCAGAAACAGTTTGCTCATAACCGTAAGCTCTATGTAGCATTTATTGACTTTGAAAAGGCATTTGATTCTGTTAATAGAAACTTGTTATGACCTATTCTCCTGAAAAATGGTGTGAAGGGTAAATTATTACGTTGTTTGAGGGCTATGTATCAGAATGTCAAAAGCAGAATAAGATGTGGATCTAAGCTGACAGACATAATATACTGCACCACTGGAGTCAAACAGGGTGATGTATGAAGCCCTCTTTTGTTTTCTGTTTTCATTAATGAGTTAGCCATAGCAGTCATTAATAAAGGTAAACATGGTGCTACTTTCCCCCAAGATTTCACAGAATTGTTTATTCTTCTGCTTGCTGATGATGTCATCCTGTTATCTGAAACTGTTGTAGGCTTACAACAGCAGCTGAATAGCTTAAGCAGTGCTGCAACATCACTTGATCTTAAGGTTAATCTGAATAAGAGTAATATAGTTGTATTCAGAAAAGGTAGTTATTTAGCTGTTCACGAAAAATGGCTGTACAATGGAAAAGTCATGCCTGTAATTAATGTATTTAAATATCTAGGAATCTGTTTTTCTACAAAGCTTAGTTTTACAACTGCATGTAAAGATCTGGCAAGTCAAGGTAAAAGAAGCTTGTTAATTGTTTTGAAAAAATTACGATTATTGAATAATAATGCTTTTGACTTGTTGATTAAGATATTTGATGCACAAATACAACCCACTGTGTTATATGGCGCGGAAATTTGGAGACTGGATGCAGCTGTAACACATTGTGAATCAGTACACCTCTTTGTTTTAAAGCAGTTTTTAGGCTTAAATAGACGTACACCTAATGATCTTGTTTATAGTGAAACCAAAAGATATCCTCTCTCTATTAATGCTGCTGTAAGATGCATTACATATTGGATTAAGATTCTGCATATGGATAAGTGCAGGTTACCTTTGAAGTCTTACAAGATGCTTTATGATCTAGATGTCAATGGGAAAAGCACCTGGGCTTCACAAATACGTACCTGTTTATGTGAACTTGGTTTTGGGTTTGTTTGACTCAATCAAGGTGTCGGAAATTGTAGAGAGTTTATCAAATTTCGGGCAAAGACTGATTGACTGCCGCTGGCAGCAGTTGAGTGGTCATATACAAAACAGTGAAAGATTTCAAATGTACAGACAATTTATAGGTTCACACGATGTCAAACCTTATCTAAAGCTTGATATGGACATACATTTGAAAAGAATTATGTCTAAGTTTAGACTTCTTGTATCAGACATAAATGTTCATAAATTTAGATATATAGAACATGATGATGATGACCTCAGGTTGCTAGGCCCATTATGTAAGCAAACAGTGGAAGATGAAGTTCATTTTGTCCTGTGCTGTCCCGTATTAGAAGATGTAAGACAGAATTACATTCCGGTAAAGTATAGTAGACAGCCTAATTTATTTAGATTCTGTCTACTCATGGCATCTAGTCACCCTGAGATTGTGCGCAGCCTTGCTTTATATTTGTGTAAAGCCTTTAGAATAAGAGATATCTTGGTTTCTTAAGTCATGTTTTTTGGAACTGATTTTTATTGTGGTAGTTGTGGGTATACATTAACATTTTGGTTTTTGTGTTACTTATTTTTCTCACTAAAATACTAAGCAGTTTGGCAACCCCCCTTCATGTATGGGCCAATGGCCTTTTTGTGAATAAATATTTCGAGTTCGAGTTCGAGTTCTCTCTCTCTCTCTCTCTCTCTCTCTCTCTCTCTCTCCTCTCTCTCCTCTCTCTCTCTCTCTCTCTCTCTCTCTCTCTCTCTCTCTCTCTCTCTCTCTCTCTCTCTCTCTCTCTCTCATCTCTCTCTCTCTCTCCTCTCTCTCCTCTCTCTCTCTCTCTCTCTCTCTCTCTCTCTCTCTCTCTCTCTCTCTCTCTCTCTCTCACTCTCTGGTATCCATCTTTTTTTCTGTGGACAAGCGCCGACAGAAGTAAAACCGAAGACTGCTACATACATGCATGAGCGCGGTTTGCCTAGGCAGACAGACAGACAAACAGACAGATAGAGAGAGAAAGAGACCGAGAGAGAGAAAGAGAAAGACAGAACATATCTTCGGAACAGCGGTCACGACCTGCTTGAGTGCACTAATGCCGGTGTGTTTAAAAACGAAATGAACAACAACAAAAGCAACAAACAACCAGCGAAAACAGAAACAAAAATTAAAAAGAGACAGGTCATTGAAATGGATTGCAAACAGCCCTTGTGAGAAGCACTCCAGAAGGACACAAACGAGGCGAGGTGTTGATTTTCCGTCTCTCCTTAGAGAATGGATGTGCTTCATTCCTCCTCCTCCTCCTCCACTTTCTTCCTCCTCTTTCTTTCTCATTCTCCGCCTCCCCTTCCTCCTCTTCCTCCTTCTCTTCTTCCTCTTCTTCCTCCTCTTTCTCATTCTCCGATCCTGCTGTTCCTCCCCTTCTCTCCCTCTTCTTCCTCCTCTTTTCCTCATTCTCCGCTCCTCTTTCTCTTCCTCTCCTCTTCTTCCTCCTCTTTCTCCTCATTCTCCTCTTTCTCCTCTTCCTCTTCCTCTTCTTCCTCTCTTTCTCCTCATTCTCTGCCTTCTCTTCCTCCTCCTGTTCCTCCTCTTCCTCTTCTTCCTCCTCCTCCTCCTCCTCATCCTCTTTCTCCTCTTCCTCCCCTCCTCCTCTTCCTCCTCTTCCTCCTCCTCTTCTTTCTCCTCTTTCTCCCCCTTCTCTTCCTCTTCCTTTTCTCCTCCTCCTCCTCCTCCTCCTCATTTCTCCTAGTCCTCTTTCTTCCTCCTCTTCAGTCTCCTCTTTCTCTTCCGTGTTGCTCCCCTCTTCGTCCCCATCTTTTATCATCCTTTTTTTTTTAATTCCTTCGTCTTCGTCCACTGAGAAAGAAATCAATTCTTGGACTTCATTTTCTTAGCAGATTTCCTTGTCTTCTGTTCCTGAGTCCCCTTTGTACTGCCGTGGTGTACAGTTCGTTTCCTCTCACTAGGAAACTTGGGAAAGAATGTTGACAAGAGAGCAGTGGGTGGTGGTGATATATGCTTGAATGGGATTGCCGATGTCTCATGAAAGACTACTGTTTATGAACGATTTTTTAAAAAATTGTTTTGCGCACACACACACACACACACACACACAAAGGGACGGAATATCCTGGAGGTTAGAGTATTGCGCTGCATTGCGCTCATGATCTGCTGACCCGGGTTCGAATCTCGTTCAAGAGGATTTTTTCTCTTGAGTTAATATCAGTGCCGACTCCACTCCCCTCAAAAGTCCTTTGGATGAGACTATAAACCGATTTCCCTTGTGCAAACGCGTGCAGAACATCTTGCGTACATGTTAAAACCCGTTCCGCTTTTTTGGAAGAGTAGGCTATTGTGTGTCGGTAGGAATAGATGACAAAATTGACAAAACTACATAGACACGGGGAATGGATGTAAAAGAGCACATAAGTGCTTATTCCACTATCCTCGGTATAAAAGAATAAAATAAAATATATAATAAAACGCGCGCGCGCACAAACTTGTGGTTCAACACGCTCTCCGGCCCATAGCTAGATGGCTGTACAAGCAAGCATACTGCTCAGTGCACGGCATCACTGAATGGACTTTTTTTTTTAATTTAAGCTGTGGCGAGACCCAGGCGTGTGCATATCACCGCCACATCTGGATAGAGAGAAAGAGAGAGGTGAGGTTTCTCTTTGCAATGCTCCCATGCTTTATTAAAAGGGCTAAAAAAAAATGTTGTGTGGGGCATAATTGCTAAAATGAACATAATGGCATTCACTCCGACTTGCCTTTGGCTGGACATTAAAAGGCGCAAGAAAAATTGAAATATAACACAGGACTTGTGAGGTTTGGGAATGGGGTGGGGGGGGGGGGGGGGAGGTGTTTTTCTTTATATTTTTCCCTGCGCTAGGTAGGCAAGATTCTTGCAAGACAAGCTTTAAGAAAAATGCAATTTTGAAAGAGAAATATCACGGATTTCGAGGATATCATTCTCTTCGCCATTGAAAGTACTTCCTCCTCTGTGGATTAGAGTTATCGTTCTTAGTGGCTGAGAAGAAGCGGTATAATAAAGCCCCACTGAGCCATAACCATTTGTTTTTGAGGCAGGTAGTGGAGTAATCACTGCGCGAAGAGAGACGCTAGCTATTATTGACACAGCCACTCTGGTAAGGAAGCAATACGTTCATTCCACACTGTGACAAAACTAGTGCTGGCAAAAAAAAAGTTCTCGCATATTTTTAAATACCTATTTTACTCCAGAACAGAGATTCATCCAACTGGGCATCTGAAATCTCACAGAAATAATGGCCCGCGGAAAATATGTCGGACAGATAACTGGGGCTTTAGGTGGAAAACTGACAGACAAACAGACAGACAGACTGGCGGATTGTTTTTGAACTGCCAGCCAGGAATACTTCCTCGTGATCAACCAATCAGGAGTGAGCTTCTCCATTTCTTTCGCTTGTGCTTGAACTTTTCACTCTTAGAAAATCCTCGTGGCTGATATGCCGAAACGTTTCTTTTGATCAATTTGGATGAGAAATCTCTGTGTATTTCGAACACGGACAGAAGAATATCACAGTCAGCAACTGGCACAAGAAATCTTAGCTTTTTTTTTTTTGTCTGTGAAACGGCAAATGGTAAGCCTATGTGAGATAATAATAATAATGATAATAATAATAATAATAATAATAATAATAATAATTTATGGAATTTATATGTACCTAATGTATGTACCTAAGGGGTCCTGGGTCTCGGTATATGGTGTTATGTCCCTTTGTCCATTCTGCAATGGTGTCCATTCACAAGGTTTGTTGAGGTGGCGGTGGTGGTGGTGGTGGGGAGGATGGTGTAGGCGGTGGTGGTTAGTTGGGGAGTGGGGGGTGGGTTGTTCTGTATGGGACGGAATAGCTCAGTGGACAGAGCACTCGTTTTCCCCAAGCCATGGTTAAGCAGCATTGAGCGTAGTTACCAAGTGGATGGGTGACTGTTCACGCGCCTTTGCATCAGTACAGTCCCCCAATTCACCCAGCTGTAAATGGGTACCTGCCCTCTTTAGGGTCAGGGAAGGTAAAGCAGCGAGGGAGAGGAGATGGGCGCCGCCCTCAATATGCTGGCCCTAGAGAAGTGAGGTCTCTGACGCCTCGCTCCCCTACGACCTTATAGGTTATGGGACTCCTTTACCTTCCTTTACTTTTAGGTAGGCAAGATTCTTGCAAGACAAGCTTTAAGAAAAATGCAATTTTGAAAGAGAAATATCACGGATTTCGAAGATATCATTCTCTTTGCCATTGAAAGTACTTCCTCCTCTGTGGATGACGAGTTATCGTTCTAAGTGGCTGAGAAGAAGCGGTATAATAACGCCCCACTGAGCCATAACCATTTGTTTTTGAGGCAGGTAGTGGAGCAATCACTGCGCGAGAAGAGACCCTAGCTATTGACACAGCCTCTTTGGTAAGGAAGCAATGCGTTCATTCCACACTGTGACAAAAATAGTGCTGGACAACAACAAAAAAGTTCTCGCATATTTTTAAATACCT
>CM054146.1:24208603-24213603 GCA_028751875.1 Rapana venosa
AGACCGGGGGGGGGGGGAGAGAAAACAGGAGAGGGAAAGAGACAAGCAGCAGAACTGCAGGCTGAGAAACCTGGAGACCCCGTGTGGTGGTGGAATCCCAGGGACCTGTCAGTATAAACAGCATCCCTACCTTCTGAAAATTCTGTGCCATGAATTCCCTTTTTCTCTCTTTCTCCTTGTTTCTACCTTGTTCCTTTTCTTCCTGTCGCCACCTTCTTGTCTATGTTCTGCCTTTTTTGGTCAATTATCCTGTCTATTTTTTCTCAGAAAAACTTAAAAGATAACAGTTCTCTCCTGTACCGAAGTCGGATACGCTAGGCCTGACTTGTCAGGCGCTTAACGGCAGCGCCACGCATTTTCGCTCATTATGACAGGAAACGGTAGTTGCTGTCTGAGCGTTTCATGAAGAAGAAGAAGAAGAAGAAGAAGAAGAAGAAGAAGAAGAAGAAGAAAGAAGAAGAAGAAGAAGAAGAAGAGGAGGAGGGAGGAGGAGGAGGAGGAGGAGGAGGAGGAGGAAGGAGGAGGAGGAGGAGGAGGAAGGAGGAGGAGGAGGAGGTGGAGGAGAAGGAGAAGGAGGAGGAGGAGAAGAAGAAAGAAGAAGAAGAAGAAGAAGAAGAAGAAGAAGAAGAAGAAGAAGAAGAAGAAGAAGAAGAAGAAGAAGAGAAGGAGGAGGAGGAGGAGCAGCAGGAGCAGCAGGAGCAGGAAGAGGAGAAACAGGAGCAGGAAACAAAGTGGAGGTTATCATGGGGGGATTCTTCCATTTTTCACCATTGTTCCACTCGGGTCAGTTCGCTCTCGTCCTCCCTTGTTGAATCAGCACGCTTGACTGCGTCACTCTGTCACTCACCATCGCTTGCGATTCACTGGGTCTTTTGGCTTCACTGGGTTTGATAAGCACTCTCTCTCACTCTCTCACTTTCTTGTCTCCCCTTCTCTCTCTCTCTCTTCTCTCTCTCCTCTTCTCTCCTCTCTTCTTCTCTCTCTCTGTCTCTCTTCTTCTCTTCCCCCTTCTTCTCCTCTTCTCTCCTCTCTCTCTCTGGGGGGCGGGATGCCTGTGGTTAGAAACATTGCGTCGCAACTGACGACCGGGATCGTTTCCCCTTTCTTTCTTCTTTGCGTTGCTGGGTTATTTTGAGCCCAATCTTCTGGGAAATTAACTTTTCCCTGCAGGTCATCCCCCGGCCTACAGTTTCTGCTCCTTTTCTGTGGAGTGTTTTTCCCCGTTTGCCTGTGTGCAGTCGGAAAATGACCCCCTGTGCTTGTGGTGAAAGTGGTGAAAAGGGTTTGGGTTTGAGTGGTGACTGAAGAGAGTTTGGGGTTGGTTTTTTTTCATTAGGTTCGGGGATTGTTCTTTTGCTCCTTTTGCCCCTATTTTGGCCATTTTGTCTGCTTTTTCTTCCTTTCATGCCGCAGTGGGGGGGGACCCACTGGAGTCTATGCGTAAGGCGTTAAGGTGTGCAGTCCCTTCTCCAGATTTTCAGTTGCCCGGCATTATGGGATGCACCAAGACAGTGATCGGTCAAAAGAGATTGGGGTTGGGGCCCCACTCTGTTTGATGACATTGTGCAGGGATCAGGCTTTACTTCAGCCTTGTATTTTGTACAATGCGGGCCTGGGGGAATAGTTCAGTCCCTTTCTCCATTGGGTACTGAATGAGCCCCCGCACCCCCAACTTGACACATCATTGTGTTTCCATCGGTGTTAGGGAAATCGCTTTTTGGGGGGGATCTTTTTTCCCAACAGGGTATGGGAGTTTTTTACAATTTCACTTGCTCATTTTTTGTTGTTTGTGGGGACAGAGTATTTACTTTGGATTAGCTTCTTTCTTCTTTTGGTGTGGTAAAAGGGGAAAGAGAAGGGTTTTGACATGGTTGGAAAGTTTTGTTGGGTATTTTCGTATAGGCCTCTAGTTTAAAGGCAAAGCTAGATCGCTTTGCCTGCTGGGGATAGTTTTTCTCCTTATCTTCATTGGGTGATCTGTATGCACTCGTATTTTTTTTGATTGTTTTGGGCCTTCTTTTCTCTTCTTGTAGATAGGGGGGGGTTGCAGTACTTTTTCCCATTTGTTGTTTGGTGTAGCCCTTCATTGCCCTGTTATGATTCTTAGTGCTTATTTTGGCCTTGTCAAGAGTTTGATGGTATCTTGGAGATGTCACCCAAGTTGACCCATTTTCAAGGAAGGTCTTACTGCCCCTTGGTAGACGTCTTCAGTAATTTTGCGTTTGTCCATTTGGTTTCCCCGGCCCATTTTCCCGCATGATTTTTATTTTTCTTCGGGTTGTTCTCTGCTTTTTTAAAATTGGTTTCCATGTCATTCGTTGTCAAAGTGACTCCCAGGTAGGTTTATGATCCTCAATTTTAGCGTGGTGTTTAAAGGGGTAAGTTCCCAGGTTTTGTTTTGGGGTGAGAGCTGAAAAGAGTGGCTGGGGTTTTCCCCCTTTTATTTTTCGCACCAGCTTTACCCCATGCTGAAACACTCCCGGGGCAAGTTGTTTCTATAGGTTGCTTTTGTTGCATGCTCTTCTTTGCTCAATCCCGGGTCGTCTGCAAAAAAGCGGGAGGACCCCTCTTGGATTTTGGGGCGCCCCACATCTTTGATGAAGGGGGGAATAAAGGGGTGAGAGCACACCTCCGGGGGAACCCCTGCCTCAGTAACACCCTTTGGCCCCAGTGGCCTCCACCCCAATCTGGCTCTTCGGTTGTGCAGGTAAAATTTTGGGCCACGGGGACTGTTGCCTTGGATGCCATTTTGCAGGAGTTTTCCCGGAGGCCTCTTTCCAACCTTGTAAAGGCCCCCCCGTAAATCAATAAAGAGCCCGAGTGGCCTTTGAGACTGGAAAAATCCTCTATAACTTGGGACAGTGAATGTTTTGATCTTTGTATTCGTACTGTCTGAATCCCGCCTGCCAGGCCACGATGCCCTCAGACTCCAGTAAAGCTGTAGGCGCTGGGTTTACAATACGCCCCTGGTTTACGACACAGCTAGTAAAGGGTGATGGAGGTAGTTCAGGTTTGCCCTTTTTTTTTTGCCCCCTTTAAAAAATAGGAATCATTGTAGCTTCCCTTTCCCCCACTGCGGAATGCCCCTCTTTCCCCTGGGTTGAATATGTCCCCAAAAAGGGTTTTGGAGCGCGAGTTTCCTAAGTTAAAGCACTGTTTGTGTTTTATCGGGCCCGGGGGGTATTTTCCCTTTCCCCCAAAAATCCTTGGATGAGACTATAAACCCGGGCCCCCTTGCGAAGCACGCAGAACATTTTGTCACCATTAATTGTTCCGCTTTTTGTAGGGTAGGCATTGTGTGCCCGGGGGGAACGGATGACAGAATTTACAAAACCCCATTTCACAGGGGACGTTTTAAAAAAGCACTAATGCTTATTTATTATCCCGATATAAAAAAATTTTAATTTATTTAATTTAATTGATTAATTAATTAATTTTAAAAAATTATCTTCTCTGTTCTGTCGCTGTTTCTCTCTCTCTCTCCCCCTTTTCTCTCTTCTCTTCCCCCTTTTCTCTTTCTCTTCTCTCTCTCTCTTCTCTCTTCCTTCTCCCCCTTTGTTCAGGCTTCAAACCCGACGATTTTTCCCGCGACGTTCCCCCCAAGCTGCGGGGTCGTATGATGGGGAAGAGAAGGGGGGGGGGGCGGGGGGGGGTAGGTTTTGGGGAAGTGTTGTGTGGTGGTTTCGTTGTGGTGTGTGCGTGCGTGCGGGTGGTGGTGCGTGCTGGTGCGTGGTGTGTGTGTGTGTGTGGTGTGTGGGTGTGTGTGTGTGTGTGTGTGTGTGTTGTGGGGTGTTGTGTGTGTGTGTGTGTGTGTGTGTTTTTGTTTACAAAGATATGGATAGGATATATGAGAAAGAAAAAGGGGATTTTCTGTGTGTGTGGTGTTGTGGTGTTCAAAGCAAAGCAAACTTTTTTTTTCGAGGTACATTGGGTAAGCAGTCTGTGTGTGGTGTTGTGGTGGTGTGTGTGGTGTGTTGGTGTGTGTGTGTGTGTGTGTGTGGGTTGTGTGTGTGTTTGTTGTGGTGGGTTTTTCATTGAATATCGATAGGAGAAAGGGAAGGGGAAAAAATGTTTTTGTTGTGTGTGTGTGTGTGTTGGTGTGGTGGTGTGTGTGTGTGGTGTGTGGTTTGTGTGTGTGTGTGTTGTGGTGTGTGTGTGTGTGGTGCGTTTCCTCTTCGTTTTTAGTTTTTGGGGGGAGGGGGGGGGGAGGGTGAGGGGGGGGAGGGGGAAACTACAAAAACATGAATAATTGTAGTTTCACTTTTTTTACCTGTCACACACACCAACCCCAAATACACCACATGACCACACCCTGCCCACCACACCATACACAACCCTACACACCGAATGCACGCACGCACACATACCACCATAATACAACACATACACACACACACACTTTTATCCTACTTTCAGTTCTTTTGTTTTGTTTCCAGATTTTTTTCCCTAGGTCTAATAGAAGGGCGGGGTGAGGTAGTGGTTTTTTTCTTCACCCTAGTTTTGAGGCCCTTCTGTTTTCTTGTGTATCTTTCCTTTGAATTTTTGTTTTAAAAATACAAAAAAATATACAAGAAACTAAAAAAAAATTCTTTGTTCTCTGTATGCAAAAAAGGAAGGGAGCTGTGCTTGCTCTCTCTCTCTCTCTCTCTCTCTCTCTCTCTCTCTCTCTCTCTCTCTCTCTTCTCTCTCTCTCTCTCTCTCTCTCTCACTCTCGCTCTCTATCACTCTCTCTCTTTCTCTCTCTTTACTCTCTCTCTCTATCACTCTCTTCTCTCTCTCTCTCTCTCTCTCTCTCTCTCTCTCTCTCTCTCTCTCTCTCTCTCTCTCTCTCTCATGCACACAAACTTTAGCCCCAATGTGTAGATAGGAGCTGACAGTCACAAAATTATCAGACCAGCAGAGAGAAACTTCCTTCTTGGGGGAAATTCTACATGGACATCTGACTGAACTGATAACAATGTACACATGCACATGAACATCTGACTGAAGATAAAACGATG
>CM054146.1:24223603-24228603 GCA_028751875.1 Rapana venosa
GTGCGCAAGATGTTCTGCGTGCGTTCGCACACGGGACCTCGGTTTATAGTCTCATCCGAAGGACTTTTGGGGAGAGTGGAGTCTGCACCGATGTTAACTCCAGGGGAAAATATCCCCCTTGAACGCGAATCGAACCTGGGTCGTCAGATTGCGAGCGCAATGTTCTAACCACTAGGCTATCGCGTCCCCTTTGCTGCCCGAAAATGTCGCTTGCCTCAATCACCGATTTGGGAAAAGACATCAAACCAAACAGGAAAAAAAAATAAACTCAACAAAATGAATGATGTAATGATTTGAATGGGCAAGAATCTCATCCCCCCCCCCCCCCCAAAAAAAAAAGATGTATTGATTTTTGCATGAACAAGAAGTTTAACAGAAAAGAATGCTGTGTTGACCTGCATGAACAAACAAAAATCCAACAGAATGAATGATGCCTTGTCTCGTGCCTGTTTTGATTTGTTCATTCCTCGGCCACAGCTCCAAAGTTCACCAATGGTGAGATTTGTTTTTTTGTTGTTGTTGCTGCCCTCATCTTCTGTGACGTCCCTGTCCCTTGGGAACAACAGACCAAATCACCACATGTCCACAAAGCTGAAACTCGTTCCCTCTCCCCTGTGTGTGTGCCTGTGGTAAAGAAAACCAGACTGGCGAGCACATCCTTCAGAGGTGCAGCACGCTATTGCGTGATCTGAGGAAGATTAGGTGTGGCCGACGGAGATAACCCTGCAAACCCAGCCCACGAGAGGAGCTGGAAAGGACATGCCATTATTTTTCACACACACACACACACACACACACACACACACGGATGAGACTATAAACCGAGGCCCCGTGTTCGAACGCATGCAGAACATCTTACGCACACGTCAAATCCTGTTCCGCTCTTCGGAAGAGTAGGCCATTGTGTGCCGGTGGAAACATATGACAAAATTTACAAAACCGCATACACACGGGGATTGGATGTAAAAAAGCACATGAGTGCTTATTCCATTATCCTCTCTCTCTCTCTCGATATAGATATATAGATAGCACTGCTGCTGGGTCACTTTGGTGATGTTCAGTGGTGCCTGTTCTGAGCTGACATACAAAAAACACCACCTACTAAGCCCCCTACTAGCGACAGTATTAGCTCAGCTCAGTCGCCGAGCCAGACTGAGTGAAGTAACCCACCCGAGGTGGCAAACCAGCCAATGGTGAGATTTTTGTGTAGCGACCGTTTTGTCCCGCCATTCTAACCCCCTACAGGGGGACACTTGAGGGAGGAGGAAGACGTGGCAGGGTCAGACAGATGAAGAAGAACTGGATGATGCAGAACTAACATCACAGACTGGACACCACTGGCCTGGACATGGCTGTGCTGCTGCTGTTGCTGAGAAAGGCTGAAGACAGACAGACCATCGACCAACACGTCCCCCGTGTCCTCTAATGACCAATCTTGGTCAAGGGACTTCTGATGCTGATGATGCTGATGCTGATGCTGATGATGACGACAACGACGACGACGACGACGACGACGACGATGATGATGATGATGATGATGATGATGATGATGATGATGATGATGATGATGATGATGATGATGATGATGCACACAGGACCTCGTTTTATAGTCTCATCCACAGTCTAGTACGTATTTGTCAAAAACAAAATAAAGCAGCACAGAGTTCGCTTTGAGGTGGGATTCGAACCACCAACATCTTGCTGTCTAGATACAGACGTGCGTCACTTCGAGGCTTTTCTCCGAAGTCGGAGCGTGGCTGCCTATATTATGACGAGGTACTTGAAACCAGCTACACCGCCAAACTTCTCATCCAGTGTGTTACTTACACGGTCTCTCAGTGATCCTTTGGTGTTCGTGGGAGGAGATAGAGTGCATATTCTGGCTAAGACCCAAAATGTTAAGCTGGGGAACACCCAACAGCAACGTACTCCAGTCTGTATACATGTATCACACGGGGCATGCATCATTTTATGATCTCATCCACAGACGAGCACCCAGACTAAGTACCCGGGTGTATTTCTGGGGGGAGGGTGGGGGGGACGGGATAGCCTAGTGGTCAGAACCTTGCGCACGCAATCTGACGACCCGGGTTCGATTCCCGTTCAAGGGGAATATTTTTTCCCTGGAGTTAACATCAGTGCCGACTCCACTCTCCACAAAAGTCCTTCGGATGAGACTATAAACCGAGGCCCCCGTGTGCGAACGCACGCAGAACATCTTTCGCACACGTTAACTCCTGTTCCGCTTTTCGTAAGAGCAGGCCATTGTGTGCCGGTGGGAACGGATGACAACATTGACAAAACTGCATACACACGGGGATTGGATGTAAAAAAAAAGCATTTTTAAGTGCTTATTCCAATATCCTCGATATAGGTAAAGGTAAGGTAAGGTAAAGGAGTCCCATAACCTATAAGGTCGTAGGGGAGCGAGGCGTCAGAGACCTCACTTCTCTAGGGCCGGCATATTGAGGGCGGCGCCCATCTCCTCTCCCTCGCTGCTTTACCTTCCCTGACCCTAAAGAGGGCAGGTACCCATTTACAGCTGGGTGAACTGGGGGAACTGTACTGAAGCCAAGGCGCGCAAACGGTCACCCATCCAAGTGGTAACCACGCTCGACATTGCTTAACTTGGCTGGGGGAAAGCGAGTATATTTGGGTTCAAACAAGGATCGAACCCGCAACTTCTCGATTTCTAAACGTGTGCGTTGCCTCTAGTCCACCGCAGACTCTCCATTAGAAACTGAGAGGCAGACAAATTGATTTACCGTGAAGATCTAGAGTGCGTTCATTGGAACATGGGAGGCAATCGTTGTTTTCTGGTTTAGCAGTTTTAGTCCAACAATAGGTTGCTTCCCCTCTATGAAAGGTGGTGTGGTGTGGTGTGTGAGTGTGTGTGTAGTGTAGTGGGATGTGGTGCGTGTGTGTGGAAAAAATATATATATATTATATTACTAGATTCAAGTGTTTGCTCTTTTTTTTAATCTACGTTTTACGTCAAAAATAAAAAATAAAATCGATTGACCAATCAACAGCAAGTTTACTGATTATTCGACATCCATGCAAACCGCGTTTCGTGTGTGTGTGTGTGTGTGTGTGTGTGTGTGTGTGTGTGTGTGTGTGTGTGTGTGTGTGTGTGTTTTGCTGTGGATCTTTTGTTTGGTTTTTGGCTGAACGCGGTATACACCACAATACAAAACAACGCAAAGCTATACAATACAATACAATTCAATGCAATACAATACAATACAACACAATGCAGTACAACACAATACAGTACAACAAATACAATACAATATTTTCGTTTAACTTTGTCATTGGTAGAGTCGATAAATCGTTAACTTGATTCTCAAACGTGAACAAACCTCACTGATACAAGTCTGTGTGTAATGTTTTTTGTGTATTCCTACGAATACGAATACTTTATTATAATTATCAAAATCAGAAAAAATACATGTCGATTACAGATCACACATCAAACCAGTAAATAGGAAAATAGTTATCACGGAATATGATACAATCCAATCTTCTAATCTCAACACTACTATTTTTCTATCCTTTTTATACAATGAATGCAGGGTTTTAAGGTTAATCATTTTTTTCATCCAGTTTGCCTGGCAATACAACTAAATTTTTTCTAATATCAGCAAAACCATTTTCCTATTCTCTGATAACAAACAATAATAGATTGAATTTACACAATGTATAGCTCGTGAAAAACATATCAAAGCGTTTGCATTTTAACTTGTTAATAAATTTTTTTTAATTCTTAGCCAAATACCTCACAATACTGTTCAATTCTGTTAACATCAGCCAACATGTTTTCTTTTTTTTATTTCTTTTTAAATTCCCATTCGCCACTTGCCTAATATTAGCAAAACACTTTTTTTTCAAACTATGAATACAAGGATTCAACAATAACTTTTTTTCCCTTCGATTTAATCAACAATTCACTCCTTTAACAAAACTTCAAATATACACACAAATCTACTCACAATAGAGCAACAACAAACAAACAACAACAACAACAACAAAAACTTAAAATCGTGCTCAACAGCAAACAAAAACTTCAGTCTTTATACACTAAGCAAACTGTCCCCTCTGAACAAACTTTGTCTCTCCGTTAAATCCTGAAGCCGCTGAAGAAGGTGTCGGCGTAATTGAAGAAACTGTCCAGCATGGTTTTCAGCCAGACCTGTTGACCGGTCCTCAGGTTGGCCACTCCGTGGCAGGTGGCCATCTCTCCGGCCATCCTGTTGCTGTGGGCAAAGGCCAGGGCCAGCTGCTTTCCGTCCACCACCAGCTCCACGTAGGCGTCGTGAGACTGGTTGAAGGAGCCTGTGTGTGAAATGATGATTTCGTGTGTGGTTTAGGATCCCTGTGTGTGAAATGATGTTTTCGTGTGTGTGGTTTAGGATCCTGTGTGGGATGATAGTTTTGTGTGGTTTAGGATCTTGTGGCAAATAATAGTTTTGTGTGGTTTAGGATCTTGTGGGAAATAATAGTTTTGTGTGGTTTAGGATCCTGTGTGTGAAATGATGTTTTCATGTGTGTGTGGTTTAGGATCCTGTGTATGAAATGTTTTCGTGTGGTGTGGTTTAGGATCCTGTGTGGGATGATAGTTTTGTGTGGTTTAGGATTGTGAGGAAAATAATAGTTTTTGTAGTGTTTAGGATCTTGTGGGAAATAATAGTTTCGTGTGGTTTAGGTCCTGTGTGTGAAATGATAGTTTTCTGTGTTGGTTTAGGATCCTGTGTGTGAAATTGTTTTCGTGTGTGTGGTATTAGGATCTTGTGTGGGATGATAGTTTTGTGTGGTTTAGGATCTTGTGGGAAATAATTGTTTTGTGTGGTTTAGGATCTTGTGTGAAATGATGTTTTCGTGTGTGTATGGTTCAGGATCCTGTGTGGGATGATAGTTTTGTGTGTGGTTTAGGATCTTGTCGGAAATAAGTTTTGTGTGGTTTAGGATCTGTGTGAAATGAGTTTCTGTGTGGTTTAGGA
>CM054146.1:24236103-24248603 GCA_028751875.1 Rapana venosa
TGGTATGGTATGGTATGGTACGGCATGGTACGGTATGCTAGGGCATGGTATGGTATGGTATGGTATGGTATGGTATGGTATGGTATGGTATGGTATGGTATGGTATGGTATGTATGGTACGGCATGGTACGGTATGCTAGGGCATGGTATGGTATGGTATGGTATGGTATGGTATGTATGGTATGGTATGGTATGGTATGGTATGGTATGGTATGGTATGGTATGGTATGTATGGTACGGCATGGTACGGTATGCTAGGGCATGGTATGGTATGGTATGGTATGGTATGGAATGGTATGGTATGGTATGGTATGGTATGGTATGGTATGGTATGGTATGGTATGGTATGGTATGGTAGGGTTGGGTAGGGTAGGGTAGGGTAGAGTGGGGTAGGGTAGGGTATGGTATGGTATGGTATGGTATGGTATGGTATGGTGTGGTTCGGTACGGTATGGTACGGTACGGTACGGTATGGTAGGGTATGGTATGGTATGGTATGGTAAGGTGTTTTTTTCTTCTTTTATATCGAGGATAACGGAATAAGCACTTATGTGCTTTTTTACATCTAGTCCCCATCTCTATGCGGTTTTGTAAATTCTGTCATCTGTTCCCACCGGCACACAATAGCCTACTCTTACGAAAGCGGAACATGATTTAACGTGTGCGCAAGATGTTCTGCGTGCGTTCGCACACGGGGCCTCGGTTTATAGTCTCATCCGAAGGACTTTTGGGGAAGGTGGAGTCTGCACTGATGTTAACTCCAGGGGAAAATATCCCCTTGAATGGGAATCGAACCAGGGTCGTCAGATTGCGAGCGCAATGGTATGGTATGGTATGGTACGGTACGGTACGGTACGGTACGGTACGGTATGGTACGGTACGGTACGGTACGGTATGGTACGGTACGGTATGGTATGGTATGGTGGTTTGTGGTGGGTGGTGGTGGGTGATGGTGGTTGTGGTGGGGGGAGGGTGTTAGTGGATGAGGTGGTGGTGGGTGGGTGGGTGGTGATGTGTGGTTGGGGGGATTGTGGTGGGGGGATTGTAGTGGGTGGTGATTGGGTGGGGTGGTGTAGTGGTGGATTGTGGGTGGTGGTGGAGGTGGTGTGGTGGGTGATGTGGTGGTGGAGGTGGGTGGGTGGTGGGTGGAGATGGGTGGTGGTGGTGGTGGGTTGTGGGGGTGTGGTAGTGGTGGTGATGTGGGGGTGGAGGGCTGGTGCTGGGTGGTGTGCGGTGGGTGGTGGTGGTAATGGTGGTGGTAGTGGTGGTGGGTGGTGTGTGGTGGTGGTGATGATGGTGGTGAGTGTGGTGGGTGATGGTGGTGGGTGGTAGAGGTGGGTGGTGGTGATCGTGGTGGTGGGTGTGGTTTTGGTGGAAATTATGATGGTGAGGGTTAAGGGGTGGGGGGGGAGTATCGTCATCACCATCATTATCATGCAATTCAACATTTGATCACATACACACAAACACACATGACTATACCCTACCGTGTGATACCATACTATATCTAAGATCTTTTATCACACCATACTATACCATATTATACCGCATCATTCCATACCATAACCATGGCATACCAAACCATACAATACCACACCGCTTAGCATGTCGTATCATACTGTGTCATACCAATCCATGCACTACCATACCACACTATACACAATATCATATCCCACAATACCATACCACACCATACAATATCACAGTCATCTTACCACCATACCATACACCATGACATACCATGCCATATCAAATTTTACAAGCGAAAACCCCAAACTTGAAATTCTAAATCTTTCTTTCCCAATATGAAGTCCAATGATGTATTCATATACCCACTCACGAACGTACCCTGCGTGACCGTACACTTCCACACCCCGAACACACGCACAGATACATGCATACACGCATGTGCGCGCACAGATGCACACACATGCATAAACACACTCGTGCGCGTGCGTGGTCAGACATTACTAACGCAAAACGTGAGGAAGAAAAAAATCATGGACAAATGAGCAAAAATCAACGGTAAACTACCAAACTAGAATATGACACCAAAGTTCCACTCTTCCCCCTCCCCCTCCTCCCCCCCCCCCCCCTTCCCCCTCATCTCTCCCCCACTTTTTTTGGTGTGGAGGGGGTGGTATTTTATTTGCTTGCTTGGTTAAGTTTGGGTTTTTATTTATTTTATTTTATTCTTTTATATCGAGGATAATGGAATAAGCACTAATGTGCCATTTTTACCTCCAGTCCCTGTGTGTATGCGGTTTTTTGGTAAATTTTCTCTTCTATTCCCAACGGCACACAATGGGTTACTCTTCCGAAAAGCGGAACAGGATTTAACAGAAGTTTAAGGAGGGGCTGAGGGGTTGGTAGTGGGGGAGGGGAGCTGTTGTTGTTGTTTTTTGGGGGGGGGGGGGCATATTTGTTTGGGTTTTGATTTGCTTGTCCTTTTGGCTTTATTCTGGGAGGGGGGGAGTTCGGTTTTGTTTTTGTTTTGTTTTTGGTTGTTGTTGGGTGTTGTTTGTTGTTGTTGTTGTTTTTTTGGGGGTGTACCTAAAATTTCTAAAACTTCAAAGTCCAGACACTCCACAAACAGGCACCAAAAAAAAAAAACCAAAGAAAAAGGAAAGCCTGGTGTGTGGAGAGTTGGGGGGGTGAGGGAACATACGCACACTCCTCACCAATTCTCCCCGAAGCCATCTGAGCCTTGAGAGCCTGGATGTCGTGGCTCATCTTGATCTTGTCCTGCATGTGAATGCTCTCCAGCAGGCGGATCTCGTTGTTGAGGGAAGACAGCCGGCGACCGTCCGTCAGACTGGCGTTCTTCAGCTCCTTCACGCTGCCCTCCAAGGCGCTGACCTTGGCCCCGAGCTCGGCACTGTCCTGCTTCAGGGTGGCCACCAAGCCCGTGACGTTCTGGAGATCCCGAAATGCTGACCCACCACCAGGCTGAGGTGCCTCGCCGCGTCCGTGTTGTTCTCCACCTTCTGGCTCAGGCTCTGCACCAGGTCCTGGGCAGCGGCCTGGAGGACCTCGCTCCTGTTCTGCTCCTGGGCGACGAGCCCCTCCCACTGCCTCAGCCGCAGCTTGAGGTCCTTGTTCTCCGCTTTCAGGAACAGGTTGTCCTTGCGGAGCGAGTTCTGCTGGGCCTCCAGCAGCTTCATGCGGACCTCCATGTAGTCCAGGAAGACGGAGGCCTGGCCCAGGGCGGTGAGGTTGTCAGGGAGGCAGTGGGAGCTTGAGAAGCGGTGCGGGATGAGGCAGGTGTACTGACCCGTCTCCAGAGGGCTGACCAGGTCCAGGAGGTACTGCCCGTTGCTGTAGCCTGTGCTGTTGAACACCTGGCCTGACGGTCCCTGGGGAGGAGGGATGGGAGGGGGGAGAGAAAAGAAAAGAAATTTTTGGGGAGGGATATAAAGACTTGAAAACAGAGAGAGAGAGAGAGAAAGATGGCAGGAAGCAAGAAGAGGAGGAGGAGGAGGAGGAGGAAAGAAGAAAGAAGAAGAACAAGGGAAAAAGAACAAGAACAAGAACAACAACAACAACAACAACAACAAGCAGGTGGAGAAAAAAGAACGATGTGTGTGTGTGTGTGATGTGTAGGTGTGTGTGTGTGTGTGTGTGTGTGTGTGTGTGTGTGTGTGTGTGTGTGTGTGTGTGTGTGTGTGTGTGTGTGCGTGCATGCGTGCGTGCGCGGCGCGTGCGTGCGTGCGTGCATGAGTGCGTGTGTGCGTGCGTATATATACGAAGAAAATTTAGGCACTGGCATGTCTGCGCTTAAAGCCGACCCAGCAGATGGTAAAAGTTCCCGCCTTCAGTTTAATTCACAAGACGCTGGTGCTAAGATTCGAACCCACGATTTCATGGACTCAGTGGTCCGCTTAACTACAGTGCCCATCCTCGCAATTACGCCATGATGACAAAAAGCCGTATAATGACAACACTTCTCTGACAACAGTTAAACTCGCTGTAAAAAATAAATAAATAGATAAATAAACAAAAATTTTAAAACAACAATTGTCCATAATTATTTCCCCTCCCAGCCTGCCGAATGTTGTCATCATGTCATGTCCCTAAAACAGGATTTCAACACTCTGATTTTCAAATCGTAAATTCCGATTTTAGAAACTTGGATTCCGCGCCTTCAAGCAATATTCTTTTACATGTTGCAGAGAGCGAATATAATGTAATGGGTATGGCTGCGCGTGTGCGTGTGTGTATGCGTGGGTTTGAAAGGCAAAAAAGACAGAAAGAAAGAGAGACAGACAGACAGACAGACAGAAAGAAAGAAAGAAAGAAAGAAAGAAAGAGAGACAGAAAGACAGACAGATAGACAGACAGACAGAAAGAAAGACAGACAGACAGACAGAAAGAAAGAACGAAAGAAAGAAAGAAACAAACAAACAAACAAACAAACAAAGAAGAGACAGAAAGACAGACAGACAGACAGATAAACAGAAAGAAAGAAAAGAAGAGACAGAAAGAAAGAAAGAAAGAAAGAAAGAAAGAAAGAAAGAAAGAAAGAAAGAAAGAAAGAAAAGAAAAGAAAAGAAGACACAGAAAGAAAAAAAGAAAGAAAGAAAGAAAGAAAGAAAGACAGACAGACAGACAGACAGAAAGAAAGAAAGACAGAAAAACAGAGACAAACAAAAAGAAAGAAAGAAAGACAGACAGAAAGAAAGAAAATAGACAGACAGAAAGAAAGACAGACCGAAACACATTCAGAAAAACAAGAAAAAAAGAAAAGACAATGTTTAGAAAACCCAAAAACTCTTAGCCAGCAGTAGCACACAAAGAAACACCACATCACATCGTCACACTCACATGCCACTCCACATTGAATGCCGGCTGTTGGCCTCTGTCAAAGTGACCACACATTAGCTGGAATGACCACAGGTCGTTGCTGTCATCATGCACGGGTAAGGCACTGACCTCTAAAGGCTTGTCCGCCGTCAACAAAAAGTCTGCAACAAAATGCAGAACAATACAAAAAGGTGTCCCATAACCTATACGATCGTAGGGGGAGCGAGGCGTCAGAGACCTCAACTTCTCTAAGGGCAAAGCATATTGAAGGCTCCGCCCATCTCCTCTCCCTCGTTGCTTTACCTTCCGTGACCATAAAGAGGCTAGGTACGCATTAACAGCTGGGTGAACTGGGAGACTGTACTGAAGTCAAGGCTTTGCGAAAACGGTCACCCATCCAACTGGTAACCACGCTCGATGCTGCTTAACCTTAGCTTGGGAAAAGCGAGTGCTCTGACCACTGAGCTATCCCGCAGAAACGAATCCTGCTGGACCTGAATTGTCAGGCGCTTAGCCGCACAACAACGCATTTTTCACCCATATGACAGACAACAATAGAAGAAGAAGAAGAAGAAGAAGAAGAAGAAGAAGAAGAAGAAGAAGAAGAAGAAGAAGAAGAAGAAGAAGAAGAAGAAGAACAACAACAACAACAACAACAACAACAAGAAGAACAAGTCGAAGAACAAGAAGAAGAACAAGAACAAGAACAAGAAGAACAAGAGAAAACAAGAAGAACAAGAACAAGAAAAACAAGAACAAGACAAGAAAAAGAACAAGAACAAGAACAAGAACAAGAACAGGAAGAAGAACAAGAAGAAGAACAAGAAGAGGAAGAACAAGAAGAACAAGAACAAGAACAGGAAGAAGAAGAAGAAGAAGAAGAAGAACAACAACAACAACAACAACAACAACGAGGAGGAGGAGGAGGATTTGGAGGAGGAGGGGAAGGTACACAGCAGAAGGCAGAAAGGAGCAGAAAGGATGGTGGACTAACAACCTTGTGCAAGGACCCAGTCTTTCGCGGACAACCAACAACAAACAGAGAATACACTGAAAGGCTCTTCAGGGTGATGATCCCCATGGGAAGGAGGAGGAGGAAGTGTTTCATTGCATACAAAGTCGTTTGATGCTACATTAATATACCAAACACTGCACCAATTCGCATTGCAAGACACATGGGAAATAAAGAAAATGCATTGGGAAAAGAATTGATAGGAAGAGAGACAGAAAGAAAACGTATGTAAGATATTAATAATGACAGAAGCAAAAAGAAAAAAATTAAAGAATGTTTGTAAAACAGATTATGTCAAACAGTCAATGAAAGCAAACTGCAAATAAAGCACCATGCAAATGACAATTCCGCAGAATATAATCTCATTTTCAAACTTGTGCACACTTACTCAAAACAAGTGACTGTAACACACAAACATAACATGCGTATCTAAACCATTTCCAACGTAAATCGCTTTACTTCTATTAAACCCACACATCTTACCCGTTACATTCAAAAAAATTGTACGAATCAACCGGAAGTCTGTCCCGGAAGCCTCGTTCCCGTGGATCTCAATAGAGTAGTTTCCCCTGTCGTTTGGGGTCACGTGAAGCAAGGTGATGCCTCCATTGTTCCCATGCTGCAGCCGATCGGCGAAACCTGGCAAGGGGAGGAAACTGCCGTGGGAATTGAAGGCCAACAACTCTTGGGGGGTCCGTTGAAGAGCCATTCCTGGTTGTAGAGTTGGTCCCCCTGATCTAAAGTGAATTCCCAAGGGAAGGTGACGTCAGTTCCGGCACAGGCTGTGATGGTGATGCCGTCATTGTGAGTCGTCTGCCACTGGAGGCAGTTTACCACTGAAACAGGGAGAGGTATAATGAGGAGGAGGAGGAGAAAGAGGAGGAGGAGGAGGAGAAAGAGGAGGAGAAGAAGAGAGGAGGAGTAGAAGAAGAGAAGAGGGGAAGGAGAAATGCAAAACATTTTTGAACAACTTAAACTGGTGCCAACACACAGCTGAAACATCAAGTGACTATGGGAAAAAATAAGAACAACAACAACGACAACAGTAACATCGGTCACAAAAAGGAGGAGAAGGAGAGGGAGGATGAAACGACGACGACGACGACGACGAAGAAGAAGAAGAAGAAGAAGAAAAGAAGAAGAAGAAGACAAGAAGAACAAGAAGAACAAGAACAAGAAGAAGAACAAGAAGAAGAACAAGAAGGACAAGAAGAACAAGAGAACAAGAAGAAGAACAAGAAGAAGAAGAACAAGAACAAGAAGAACAAGAACAAGAAGAACAAGAAGCTGAAGAAGAAGAAGAACAAGAAGAAGAAGAAGAAGAACAACAACAACAACAACAACAACAACAACAAGTGCAAAACATTTAAACAATTTGAACGTCGATTCAGTACATTAGTGACTCCTCGGGAAGTTTAAGGGAGAAGTCAAATGAAGTCGTGGTGGCAGGATAGCCTAGTGATTAGAGCGTTGAGCTCGTGATCTGACGGCCCTTGCTCGAGCCACCACAGAGACGCCAGTTTGAGGGGAATTTTTTCCCTGCAGTTAACATCAGTACCAGCTCCACTCCTCTGAAAATCCTTCGGATGAGACTTTAAACCAAAGTCCCGAGTGCAAGCTCACGCAAAACATCTTCTTTTTCTTCGTCAAACGCTCAGACAGCAACTATTGTCTGTCATATGAGGGAAAATGTGTTGCGCTGCCGTTAAGCGCCTGACAAATCAGGCCCAGCGCATCCGACTTCACGGCATGGGAGAGAATTGTCTTTTAAAACTTTCTGGAAAAAAAAGAGCAGGAGAATGGACCAAGAAGGCAGAAAATAGACGAGAAGTAGGTGACCGGAACAAAATTTTAAAAAAGTGCAGAAACAAAGAGAGGGATAGAAAAGAGGAAAATCCTAGCACAGAATTTCCAGAAGGTGTTGATGCTATTTATACTGTCAGGCCCCCCGGCATCCCTACGGGGAAGCAGAACACCTTGCACACATGTTAGTAAAACCTATTCCACCTTTTGGAACAACAGTCCATTTCGTGCTGGAAGGAACAGATGACAATCTAAAAATTTTTAAAAAGGGAAAATGAAAAATAAAAGAACTATCCCATGCACACTGGTGTCGTGTTTTAGACATCATCCCCGAAGTCGGAATGCGGCTGCCATACGAAAAGTCTCGCCATTCAAGGACCCCTCGGCCCTCTCGGCGAGGAACGAAAAACCAACACAAACAAGTCAAGCCAGCATCTGAGGGTGACGAGCATCTTCCAACCAGCTGTCGGGTTCAGTTTGCTGATCTTTTTTTTTTTTTTTTTTTGGGGGGGGGGGGGGGGGGGGGGGGGGGGGTTATTTCCTTCAGGGCAGATTTGCCTAGAAGCGATTAAAAGCACGCGGAGACTTGTAACGTAAAAGAAAGACAGAATACTTGGATGTGTTTCATTTGTTCCCAAAAATGTAACTATGTAAACGTTAAACAAAAGTGTGTGTGTGTGTGTGTGTCTTCGTTGTAATGTCTATCCACAAAAAGTGATTTTAGACAGGTGTGTGTGTGTGTGTGTGTGTGTGTGTGTGTGTGTGTGTGTGTGTGTGTGTGTGTGTGTGTGTGTGTGTGTGTGTGTGTGTGTGTGTGTGTGTGTGTGTGTGTGTGTGTGTGTGTGTGTGTGTGATGATCTTCAATTTAACGTCTATTCACATTTAGTGATTTTGACGGGGAAAAGTAAAATAAACAAGAGAATGCAAACAATAACAAAAAGTGTCAAATAACAGTACTTAAAAACTAACTTTAACATACTACAAAAACTGAATTATCGGACTTCTTATCAATCCTAACACAATGTCCAACAGTAACGATGGTTCAGACAAAATCTGATCCAGTGATAAACCTGGTATAGCAGGTAAAAATGCTTTTAAATGTCCACAATCAAAAATAACATGACTATTGGTAATCTTCTCCCCACAAATACAGTTTACATCTTTCACGTACTTTGTCCTGAAAGCATCTAGTTTAAATCTGTACATAAGGGATAACATATTTCTACGATTATACCAACCACAGACTTTGTTAGAAATGAAAGCATTTCGAAAATCTATCACATTGCTTGTACAGCCATTATAAAGACAATAGCCAGAATCATATATTTTCTTTCTGAAGTGCTTCCAGCAAGCGTTTTGTAGCAAGCTGTATCCCTCATGCAGAGATAAGGCAACGTTTATTTCACAAGAACTATTTTTATTTCTCGCGCCATATTTTGCAAGACTGTCAACTTTTTCATTAAAAAAGATACCAGTGTGTGAGGGAACCCAACAGAAAGTAACAGTACTACCTCTTAAAATCAAAAAGTGTACCAGATGCCTGATTTCAATGATTAGGTCTTTTCTTACTTTAAAAGTAGAATTTCTTAAAGCATGTAAAACCGATTTAGAATCAACACACAAAAGTATGTTGAATATGTCTTTAGGGAAGTCAAGTACATAGTTAAGTGCCAACACTATAGCAGTTAGCTCAGCTGTAAATATAGATTTATTTTTTCCCAGGTAGACAGCTCGTTCTACTTTTAATGATGGAATAATGAAAGCTGCACCAGCCTCATTAGTATTTAAAACGGACCCATCAGTATAGATTTTGAGATGATCAGGATAAGTAGTTTGAATATGTTCTTTTACTAGCGATGTAAGAATGTTAACATTTTCAGCTTTTCTTACAGAAGAATGATTGATGTCAAAATGAGCTTTAAAAAGTTCCCAAGGTGGGTAGGGAGCTGACTGTACTGATTTTGCTAATTCATTTGGTTTAAGTTCTGAATGTTTAAAAAGGGGAGAAGTGTAAGTATTAATTGTAGTAAGCGAGCTGATAGTTCTTGCTCTTTTCGGAAAGTGAATGTCAGACTTTATCTGGACTTCATTTTCAACGTTGCTGTCATTTGTTGTACTTCTTAAAACATATTTTGCCACATTTTGTCGATATTCATTTAAAGGAAGAACTCCTACTTCCTTATATGTACCTAGAGATGAGGCGTGAGCTGGTACACCTAAAGCAAGTCGAAATGCTTTACAATCAAGACTCTGGATTTTATGAAGCAAATAATTTGGCGCACTGAAAAATACTTCTTGTCCATAAGACAGTCTTGATCGCACAAGGGACAAGGACAGATGCTTTAATACAGTAATATCTTGTCCCCATGGCTGTTTACTAGTAATTTTTAAGAAGTTAAGAACTTTCTTAGCTTTAGTTGCCATATATTCAATATATATATGTGTGTGTGTGTGTGTGTGTGTGTGTGTGTGTGTGTGTGTGTGTGTGTGTGTGTGTGTGTGTGTGTGTGTGTGTGTACGCGCACGCGCGTGAATGTGTGAGTGCCAACGTATGCACGTGCTTACGTGCATGTTATCAGCATGCACCTGCGCGCGTGTGCATGATTTAAGCATATACTAACACACTAATCGAGCTTTCTTACATTAACAGTATTTATCATTGCAATAATTATGTACACCATCACCAAAAAACAATCCAAAGTAACTAAAAATAATTATCAACAATAATTCCTACATAAAATGATACTCACGTGGCAAGAAGATGCACAAACAGACGAGAAACCCCGTCATCATCATGTATTCTTTTCCAAAAACAAGTTTTAAAAAATACGTTGAAAACGGTCGGCAAGTTAACTCAAAAACGAAAATCAAATCAAAATTGATCGAAATTTTCTGGACGAATATGTCTTCTTCTTCATCGAACGCTCAGACAGCAACTATTGTTGTCTGGCGGACGAAGTAATAATTTAGGGAGATTAGAATCTTCCAACTCTGAAAAACTCTAGCAAAAAAAAGCTTCCCTTATGTTCTGGGAGCTTTCCTTTATGTTCTGGGAGGACCGGAGCAGAGTGGGTTAAAGTAGGTCCCATATAAACAAAACTGTCAGCTTTCATGTGACGCACACGTGCTTTTGTCTCTCTTCTGCTATTGACGCCTGTGGTCTGGACGTTATCGCGTTACTAGCGGTCAGTTCAGTGTTACCTTTTGTGGAGAAATGGGTCAAGAGCTTATCACTCACAGAGTGTAGAACTGTCCTAGGTTTTGATCTCCCCCCCCCCCCCCCCTTTTCTGCTATAAATGCTCTTTTGAGAATCTGTTGGGGTTTATTTTTCTCTATGAATGAATAAATGTATGAATCTTTTGATTAATAGTGTTTTCTCAATAGTGAAATAATAATAATATTGAATTTATATAGCGCTGAATCTTGTAAAACAGACAAATCGAAGCGCTTGCACTCAAATCATTTACACGTATGCAACTTTCCTCAAATAACATAAGATATTTCAAATTTATGCACAAACACAAATACACACACTCACACACACACACACACACACACACACACACACACACACACACACACACACACACACACACACACACACACTTAAGGTGGTGATGAAGGAGATGAAGGATGCTGTTAAAAAGTAGGAACAGATATGTGTCAGGTAGGAAATCAGTGCGTTTTGAGGCTGGATTTGAAGGTATCAAGGCTTTTGGCGAAGTGAAAGAGGGAGATCACTCCAGGTGGATGGACCAGCAACAGAGAAAGAGCGACGCCAACAGTGGTTTGAATCTGGGTGTTCGAAAGCACAAAGTATCAGCAGCTGAGCGAAGGGGATGGGATGGAGTATACAGGTGAAGACAGTTACAGAGATAAGAAGGTGCAGATTTGTGAAGACATTTGAAACAGAGGGTATTGTTCTTATACTTCAGTCTCTGTGAGACAGGCAGCCAGTGAAGAGATCGCAGAAGAGGAGTGATATGTTCTGATTTTTTTTCTTTCTTAGGACCAGTCGAGCTGCAGAGTTTTGTATGCGTTGAAGAGAGTGGATGGATGATGCTGGAAGGCCAACCAAAAGAGAATTACAATAGTCTAAACGTGAAAGAATGAGAGATGGGACAATAAGGTGGGAAAACAGGTTAATAACAAATACTATAAAGGAAGCAAAATAATAATATTTTGTTCTGTTTATGTGATCAAAATCTAATGAGAATAGCTTTGTTGTTGTTACTGTTTGTTGTTATTGTTTTTTCTGCTGCTGCTGCTAGTGCTGTAACTGCTGCAGCTGCTGCAAGTTATTACATGAGTACACATTAATTGCTGAATGATGTGGGTATGTTTCTGTGCGTCTGTCTCCATGTTCTGGAGCAAGTACTATTAAAGCTATTGTAAACGAAGTTGAAGCATGAGTTGTACTAGTAGTAGTAGCAGTGGTAGAATCAGTAGTTGTGGCAGTAATAGTAGCTACCAGTAGTTGTGTAGCAGTAGCAATAGTAGTATAAACAGAGGAAGAAGTAGAGGATGACGAGAAGTTATCATAGCAATGGTTGTGTTTGGGTTCAGTTCTATTTTTATCATTGTCATTGCTGACTTTGTAGCGATGATGGGTGAGGTACGGTTGTTGTTTTGTTGTAGTAGTAGTAGTAGTAGTAGTAGTAGTAGTAGTAGTAGTAGTAGTAGTAGTAGTAGTAGTAGTAGTGGTAGTGTTTATCATCATCTTCCTCTTTACTATTGGTGTTTGTGGAAATAAATTATCGGAAAAGACACAGAGAGAGAACACATAAAACACACACATATAACCACAACACAACGCGCACACACATACACAAACACAAACACACCACACAACACAACACACCACCACACATACACAACACA
>CM054146.1:24253603-24261103 GCA_028751875.1 Rapana venosa
GCCTCATTTCAAGGGGTAAGAGAGAGAGTGAGGAGAGAGAGAGAGAGAGAGAGAGAGAGAGAGAGAGACAGACAGACAGACAGACAGACAGACAGAATGATTCATTTATGAACAGGCCATGCCCTTATTTCAAGGGCTATGAGAGACGGACAGACAGACAGACAGACAGACAGACAGAGAATCGTTATACTAATGCACCAAGAAAGTACGACATGAATCGAATTAAGATATTACTTCATTGAGTTGTGTATTCTTTTCCTTTTTTTTTTTAAAGGTAACACGTTCCCTCAAAATGAAAGTAGTATTCCGTTGCACTTCTCAACAGTAACAACAACAACAACAAGACTGCAGATTGCAATACGCTGAAAATGTGTATTGATATGCACCATAGGGCTGGTCGGGGACGAGACAGCTCAGTGGTCACAGCACTCGCTTTCCCCCAGCTAGGGTTAAGCAGCAGCGAGCGTGGTTACCAGTTGGATGGGTGATTTGCACACCTTGGCTTCAGTACAGGCCCCCAGTTCACCCAGCTGTAAATGGGTACCTGCCTTCTGAAGGGTCGAGGAAGATAAAGCAGCGAGAGAGAGGAGATGGGCGCCGCCCTCAATATGCTGGCCCCTAGAGAAGCTGTCTCTGATGCCTTGTTTCCCTACGACCACGCAGGTTATGGGACAACTTCACCTTTTATAGGCCTGGTCTGTAATGGAATTTTTTTTATGTAAAGAAAGCAAAGGCTTCTAGTGGTCCTGATATTCCTGAAGTCAAGGGGCGCGAATCTGAATAGCGACGAAGCATGCTGGGTTAGGTCGTGTTGGGATTTTTTTTTTTACGATTTTTTAAAATATTCTTTCATATCGAGGATAATGGAATAAGCACTTGTGTGCTTGTTTACATCCAGTTCCCGTGTGTATACAGTTTTGTGAATTTTGTCATCTGTTCCCACCGGCACACAATGGCCTACTCTTACGAAAAGCGGAACAGGATTTTAACCTGTGCGCAAGATGTTCTGCGTGCGTTCGCACACGGGGCCTCGGTTTATAGTCTCATCCGAAGGACTTTTGGGGAGAGTGGAGTCGGCACTGATGTTAACTCCAGGGGAAAAATATCCCCCTTGAACGGGAATCGAACCCGGGTCGTCAGATTGCGAGCGCAATGTTCTAACCACTGGGCTATCCCGTCCCGTACGATTTCCCAGGTCAAGCTCTGTGCAGACTAGCCTAGTGCTTTTACAAGGTGGCAAAAAAAGCACCAGAAACACCCAACATGCATCCATGGCTTTACCAGCGTCTCGGGTTTTGCAGTTGGTGAGGCATGAGCTGAGTGGATTTTTTTTAGCAGCTTTTGGTGTATCCCCACTCCCTCCCGCCTCCCCCCCCCCCCCCCCACCCCCTTTCTTGTGGGTTTTTTTCTTTATATTTTGTTGGGGGAAGGGGGGAAGGGGGCTCGTAGTTGTTTTTCGTTGTTGCTTTTGTTTTAATTTTGTATTTTTGTTTGGTTGGTTTTTTGGGGGGAATGGGTTTGTTTGTTTTTTTTTGGGGGGATGTGCTTTTTTTGGTTCGTTTGTTTGTTTGTGAGGGGGTGGGTTTTTGTTTTTTTTTTTGGGGGGGGGTTGGTAGTTTGGGGGTGGGTGTTGGGAGGAGGGTTGAGATGTGTTTGTTTATTTATTTATACCACTTTAAGTCACGGCAGATTTCTCTGCGTGAAATTCGGGCTGCTCTCCACGAAGAGAGCGCGTCGCCACAAGAGCTGCGCCACCCTTTTTTTTTTCTTTTTCCTGTCTGCAGCTCTATTTGTTTCCCTATCAGAGTGGCTTTTTTCTATAGAGTCTTCCCAGGGACAACTCTCTTGTTGCCGTGGGTTCTTTTACGTGCGCTGAATAATTATGTGTAACACACGGGACCTCGGTTTATCGTCTCATCCGAAAGACTAGCGCCCAGACCACCACTCAGGGTCTAATGGATGGGGGGAAAGTTTTGGGTCCAAACGGGATTCGAACCAACCGCACACTTCCGACCCGGACTTATCGCTTTCTAGACAGGCGCGTTACCTCTAGACCACCGATCCCCCAGGAGATGTTGTTGATTCTTTTTCTTTCCTTTTTTTTTGGGGGGGGATACGTATCCAAAGATCGAGCGCGCGCATTAAAAAACACAACCATGTACACCAGCAGTCTACGGGTGACAAAAAGCCACCAGAAACACCCAGCATGTACCCAAGGCTTTACCAGCGCCTCGGGTTTATGCAGTTGGTGAAGAAGTGGACTTCTTGGCAGGTTTATGTATAGCGCATACGGAATATCCCACACGCTTTTAGGTACTATGCCTAGCATGCATTCCAGGCTTCACAGGCGCACTGGGTTCTGCGGTTAATGAAGAAGTGTATGCTGAGTGGATTTCTGGTCAGTTTTAGTGTAGTGTGTTCGGAATATTCCATACGCTTTTATTTATATTTTTTATTGTTTTCTTTCGAGGATAATGGAATAAGCGCTCATGTGGGAGTTTTATATCCAGTCCCCGTGTTTATGTGGTTTTGTAAACTGTAAGTTTGTCACCCGTTCCTTTTCAGAGACTGCAGGAAAAAAACCCATTGAAACATAAAAAATAAAAATCTGAGTGCAGCCTCATTTTAGTCAGAGTTTATACATAGTTTTATGTGCATATGTTTTGATATATATACCTGAGTAAGTGTACTTTTGTTATTGGTGGTGGTATTGTGGTTGGGACGGTGGAGGTGGTATGAGAGGTTGTGTATATAATGCGGACGCATGTTTGTGTGTTTGTTGATCTCAAAAATCTGTGTGTAGTATATGCATACGCGACTTGTGTGTGTGTGTGTGGTATGTGTGTGTGTGTGTGTGTGTGTGTGTGTGGTGTGTGTGTGTGTGTGTGTGTGTGTGTGTGTGTGTGTGTGTGAGTGTGTGTGTGTGTGTGTGTGTGTGTAGTGTGTGTGTGTGTGATGAGTTTGTGCGTGCACGTGTGCTTATGCATGGTTTATATGAGCGAGCTACAAGTATGCACTAACGTGGGTACTCGCGAGCGTTATGTGAACATCAAATGTTCATAACTGTAAATGCAAGTATAAATAAATGTAATAACACACTGATGGTTGAGAATACTGTCTGTTAAAAGGCCCAGTGCAACCAAGCGGGTAGTGTATTTTTGTGTATTTTTGTTACACAGTCAATTATCAGTAGAATTTAATGAAATTGAGACAGCAGAAAGATATAACATTGCAGTTATATATATATATATATATTATATATATATATATATATATATATATATATATATATATATATATATATTTTATATATATATATAAAACACTTTAGCATGGTAAAATGTTTTATGACACTGAATTATTGACTTTTGTGCCGAGTTTAGTGTATGCCCTCTAATAGGTTTGGGGTTTTTTAGCTAGACTCGTCAAATTTGGCATGATTGTGTGCTATTGTCACATATGTAATGTAAAGTAAAACAAGGCTGACTGGCTACAGATTGCATGTTTTGTAGTAGAATCAATATCTAAAGGTGTAAGTATTTTGTCCAGTAGCTTTGCATGTCCAAGTCTCAAAAAGCGATAAACGCTGGGTACTTGTTTTTGATTTACAATGAAGATCAACATTGAATTTAATCCAGCAGCCAACCTCTGACATGGCATTAGAATTAAAACTATGATTCACAAAGCAATGCTACCAGACTACGATTGTGTATTTCAATAATACGTAACAAACCAGTTTATCATACTAAACCGTAATACGTATCCAAAAAAAGGCTAAGGGCGGGTAGTTTGTTGAAGGATGTTGTTGCTGATTTTTGGGTGGTTTAGTTGTTGTGTTGGGGAAAGGGGGGGGGGAGGTTGAGGTTTAGTTGTTTTGTATTGTAGAGGGTTTATATTTTGTGGATGAGGGGGGTTTAAAACTACAACGTTTTATCTTACTACTGGCTACATTTCTACTGAGAAATGATTCTGTAACCAACAACAACTACAACAAACCCACTATCCACTGAATAGTATTAGCCCCATGGATCCAGCAAGAATCGATCTTCAACACACACCAAACACCAACACAACCTTTACAAATAACCACACAAACAAACAAAAACCATGAGCATATTCTTGGTTATGACAAACAACATTTTATTTCTTTAATTCTGATTACAAAAGTCAAGAGTAATTCATCGCTACATATGTATCCATGTCGCGATGTGTTGTGGACATGAAAAAGCACGACTGTATTGAAATGTTGATACAAGTATTGTTACAGATATTTTTCATCGACGTGTGATTCCATTTTCTTGAGTATACTTTGGTCATGACTTCGTTTTAAAGGATTTTTTTACCTTCATTCTCGTAGCTTCTGGCGATTCGTCTTCTTGGCCTATTTCAGACTCTTTCAAAGTAAATGTATATATTATTTCTTATTACAATAATAAAGTGAATAACATTTCGCAGAAGGTTTCTGTTTGTTGCCAAAATTGCTCTTTTTTTTAAAAAAGTATTTGGATTCTTAGCATAATGGTGTGGTAACGATTTTTACTTACGAGACTCATTGAAGAATGGACAAAGAAAAAAAACAGACAGAAAATGCTCAAGATCACCATATTTTTTACAGTATCTTTCAAAACAAAGCAAACATCGATTTTTGTTTAAAAATAAAAGAATGTTATAACAATTTGGTTTATGTCATAAAACTGTGTGCGAATGTCTCCAGAGTGTGTGTGGTGTGTGTGTGTGTGTGTGTGTGTGTGTGTGTTGTGTGTGTGTGTGTGCGCGCGCGCGCGCGCGTGCGTGCGTGCGTGCGTGCGTGCGTGCGTGCATGCGAGCTGTGTGTGAGTGTGTGGATGTGTGGGCATACTGGTGGACGCATGAGTTTTTGTGATTTTTCTTGGGTGAACTTATGATTGCTGATTTGTGGGTGCTTTTTATAATATATTGTGATGGGTGCTTGCTGATGTTCGGATACTGTGTTGTGGTAGGGTTTTTTCCGTGATATTGTGTTTACATGTTTACTGTTTTTATGTTATGGCTTGTAACCGGCAAGAATTTCTCTATCTATGAGATAGTAAAGTGTCTGAATTGAAACTGAATTAAATGGATAACGATTGGTCCTTACCCTTCAATATGAAAAGGGACATTTTCACAGTACTTCTCACTTGATGGCATATGTTCTATTCTTCTGAGATAGGGTTAGGTATGACGTCAACGGTAATATCCACATTATTTTTCAAAGGGGAAAAATGAATTCATCTTGCCTGTTGACGAAAAAATGTACATACGTAGACGGGAAGGGGGGGAGGGATGTGTAGCTATTGCCGGTGACTGAGCTAACATTCAACCCACTTCAATGAGATTGATCATAGCTTATGCAATTTCTTTCTGAGCTTTTATTCTGATGGGGCGAGGTAGGGTTAGAACAAAAGCCTCTTCTGCATTATCTCCTTGACTAAATGAAGAAATAAATAAATAAATAAAATCCTTTATAAACTGCTTTACACTGGCGCACGACTCCAAAGACGAACATACAAGGGAACTAAATACAGGAAACTTCCTCGACTATGTGCCCGCAACTTGAAGTTATGTCCCTTGCAACAGAACGGCCGCTACCGATCACAATCTGTAACCACAAAAATTTTATTCAGCATCAGTTTACTTCTCGCAGTGAACATAAATCTACAGTTTTAGAATTGCCTTGGCAATTCTCTGATACCATAAAAATATCAACCCACAAAAATATAAAACAACAGAATGCTTTGCAGAAAATCTAAGAACTGAAAATCACTCTTCCCCTATTTATGTACCTCTTTTTTTTCATTCTCTCATTATTTACATAGTCTCTTCAGTAATCGTGCATATGCAGGTTTACCATCGTAGAAGCAAAAAAGTTAACTACACATTACGTTTGCTTCCAAACTTATCATGACGACATAGATTTTTTTCACCAAGCTAAATGGGTAAATAAATAAAACAAAATAAAATAAACCCTTAACATTTTTAAAAAAAACACCTCCCTTTTCTAACATTTTTGCAAAACTATGTTCATGCTGTACAAAGATGTGTTTTAGTAGGTGAAGGTGGTGGTGGTCGTGGGTGTGTGTGTGTGTGTGTGTGTGTGTGTGTGTGTGTGTGTGTGTGTGTGTGTGTGTGTCTGCACGCGTGCACGTACTGCGCACGCGCGTGTCTGCACGCACGAGCGTACGTATACGTCTATCCATGCCCGTGCAATCCGCACGCGCGCGCGCACGCACACACACACACACACACACACACACACACACACACACACACTCTGTATGATAAAACCTCATAGCACCCCCCCCCCAAAAAAAAATAATAATAATAATAATAACCAGACACAACAGTTCATCCATCCATGAAAGTTTCGACCCAATCTATACTTTAATACACTAACCTATACTATTACTATACATACTACATACACTACACTACACTAAATACACCATACTATACCATACCATACTACACATACACTACACCACACCACACCATACTACACTACACTACACCACACCATACCACACTACACTTCACCACACCATACCACACTACACTACACCACACCATACCACACTACACTACACTACACCATACCACACACCACACACACTACACCATACCCACTCACCACACATCCTACACTACACTACCACACCAACCCTACACCACTACATACTCACACACATACCACACTACACTACTACACTACACCTACACCATACATACCAACACATACATACACTACACTACACATACCACACTACACTACACACACCACACCATACTACACTACCACTACCACTACACACACACCACACCAACACACACACTACAAACTATACACACCAACACATCACCACACTACACTACACTACTACACACACACCAACGCCATACACCACTACACTACACCAACCACACACATACACACCACACTACACTACACCACCACACCACACCACACACACCACACTACACTACACTACACAAACCATACCACACCACACCATACCACACTACACCACACCACACCATACCACTACACACCACCACCACCACCACCACACAACACACACCACACTACACCACCACACCACACACCACTAACCACACACACCACACCACACTACACTACACCACACCACACCATACCACACTACACCACGCCACACTACACCACACACACCATACCCCACCCCACCACACCACATACCACACTACACTCACACCAACACACCACACCACCCTACACACTCACACACCCACACAACACCACACTACACCACACCCACCACACTACACACACTACATACCACCACACTACACACTACCACCCACACTCACCACCACTACACACACCACTCCACACACCACACCAACACTCACACACCACACCAACTACACTACACACATACACCACCAACCACACACACACCACACCACACCACACCACACACTACACCACACCACCACCCACACTAC
>CM054146.1:24271103-24276103 GCA_028751875.1 Rapana venosa
CACACACACACACACACAACAACACCACACACACACACAACACACCACAACCCACACACACACACACCACACACACACACACACACACACACACACACACACACACACACTGAAACACTCACAGTCTAAGGCATAGTTGGAAAACTCGCTCCCACGTTCCACCACCACCACCCACTACCACCCATCCCACATCACATCACATCACACCACAACACAACACAACACAACACAACACAACACAACACAACACACACACACACACACACACACACAAACACACACACAAACACAACACACACACACAACACACACACACACACACACACACACACACACATAAACACAGTTCAAAGCATAGTTAGAATACTCGCTCCCACCCTCACTCCCCATTCCCCCCGCCAACCCCACCCCCACCCACACACATACACACACACATATCACACACACACAACACACATACACACACACATATCACACACACACAACACACATACACACACACACAACACCACACACACAACCACACCACACACACCCCCCCCCACCACACAACACAAAAAAAAAACACACACACACACACAAAAACACACACCACACACACACACACACACCCACACACACCCCCCCCCCCCCCACACAACACACGAAACACTCACAGTCCCAAAGGGAAGTTGGAAAACCGCCCCCGTTCCACCACCCCCACCCCCCAAACCCCCCACCCCCACAACTCAATCAACCACAACACAACACAACAACACAAACAACACACACACAAACACACACAACACAACACAACACACCCCACCCCCCCACACACAACCACACACAACACAAACACACAAAAACACAACCACACAAAAAACCAAAAAACCACCCCAAAACCCCCCAACACACAACCACACACACAAAACCAAACACACACACACACCAAAACACCACACAAACACAACACAAACACACACCTAACACAAACAAACCCCCCCACCAACCCCCACACACACAAAACCCACCACAAACACACACCAAAAACAACCCACCCACACACACCAAAAACACAAACACACACACACCAACAACCAAAAAAACACAACACAACACACACACAATGAAACACTCACAGTCCAAGGCATAGTTGGAAAATTCGCTCCCATCCACCCCAATCAACACTCGTCTGCCAGGCGCTTCGCTCCCTTTGCCCAGCGTCGTCTGGTGAAGGTTTCGGTGATGATGCTGATGTTGATGATGCTGGTGGTGATGGTGGTGATGGTGATGGTGCTGGTGATCGTCGCTGCCTGGTTCGGCTCCTTTGGCGGTGTCGCCAGGCTGTGGCGAGGCTGTCTCAGCCATTTTGGGAGATGAGAGAGAGGAGTGCCGACGAGGTGTGTAACGCGACGGGAGGATACTGTCTTGACTAGATGTTGTTGTTGTTGGCAGAGGCGTAGTTGTAGACCTAGAAATAGGACATATAATAGGAGAGTGTTGGTAGTGTGGGTTAGGTTTGTGGATGGTTTTGCCGGTTGGTTGGGTGGGTGGGTGGGTGGTTGGTTGGTTGGTTGACTTGGTTGGTTGGTTGGTTGGTTGGTTGGTTGGTTGGTTGGTTGGTTGGTTGGTTGGTTGGTTGACTTGGTTTGGTTGGTTGGTTGGTTTGCCGGTTGGTTGGTTGGTTGGTTGGTTGGTTGGTTGTTGTTGGTTGGTTGAGTGGGTGGGTCGATGGGACATAGAAATAGGACATAGGAGAATGTTGGTAGTGTGGGTTAGGTTTGTGGCTGGTTTTCCGGTTGGTTGGTTGGTTGTTGGTTGGTTGGTTGATTGGTTGGTTGGTTGGTTGGTTGGTTGGTTGGTTCGTTCGTTGGTTGGTCGGTTGGTTTGGTTCGTTGACTTGGTTCGTTGACTTGGTTTGGTTGGTTGGTTGGTTGGTTGGTTGGTTGAGTGGATGGGTGGATGGAACAGGGAAATAGGACATAGGAGAGTGTTGGTAGTGTGGGTTAGGTTTATGGTTGGTTTGCCGGTTGGTTGGTTGGTTGGTTGGTTGGTTGGTTGGTTGGTTGGTTGAGTAGGTGGGTGGTTGGTTGGATGACTTGGTTTGGTTGGTTGGTTGGTTGGTTGGTTGGTTGGTTGGTTGGTGGTGGGTGGGTGGATAGGACATAGAAATAGGACATAGGAGAGTGTTGGTAGTGTGGGTTAGGTTTGTGGCTGGTTTGCCGGTTGGTTGGTTGGTTGTTTGGTTGGTTGGTTGGTTGGTTGGTTGGTTGGTTGACTTGGTTTGGTTGGCTGGTTGGTTGGTTGACTTGGTTTGGTTGGTTGGTTGGTTGGTTGGCTTGGTTGACTTGGTTTGGTTGGTTGAGTGAGTGGGTGGGTGGATGAGTGCTGGTTGGTTTGTGGTTGGTTGCTTGGATCGTTTGTTCGTCCGTTTCATTTTTGTCTTGTTTCGTTGGTTGGTTGGTTGGTTTTGGTTAGTTTGGTTTGTTTGTTCGTTTGTGCGTTCGTTCGTGCCATTTGGGGGGGGGGGGGGTCGTTCACATTCATTTAGTCAGTCAGTCATTTACTTACTTATTTCCTTTCATCCTTCTTTCCTTCCTTTCCTCCTCACTTACTTAGGCCTGCTTACCTACTTACTTACTCACTCACTCACCCACTCACTCATTCACTCACTCACTCACTCACTCACTCACTCACTCACTCACTCACTCTCTTAATTAATTAATTAATTAATTCGTTAGTTAGCGACGCCTTCTTTTTCTTTTCTTTTTGGAAGTGGGATAATTCACTCTACAGAAGAAGCAAAAAGTCGGAGAAGGTGTAAGATGTTGATGTTTCTTTCAAACATCGCAGGTTCGAATCTCACTCCGAATCACTAATTCGTAGAAGCCTTTCCCTAGGGAACCAACAATCTGTACAGATTTCTGTTCCCTTCTAGTCGTATCCAACAGCTTTAAACCGAGATCTCGTGCAAGAAAACATACTTAGACAAACTTACATGTATACAAAATCCCATACCCCCTTAGGGAGAAGAGTATGCTATGGCATGCTGGTAGGAATAAATGACATAACGCATGCACTTGGACGTTATTTCCAATCAGTTCTGCAGGCGGAATGTGGCGACCTTCATGATGAGAAAACAGTTGCATACATGCAGAAATGTTATCAATGGCGAACTTCAAAGTTCAAACTGAAGAATGGGTGAGAAAATGATATGCCCTGTGGCATATGCACACACACACGCGCGCGCACGCGCACACACACACACACACAACACAACACACACACACACACACTACACACACATATCAAAGCAAAACTCACCTTGGTAAAAGATTATTTCCAAAAACACAGCTATTTCGTCTTTACTACACACCCCAAAACTTCTAACGAAATGTTCCAACTACCTTTGGTTTGGGGGTTTTTGTGGAGGTTTTCTTGGTTTAGGGTTTTTTTGTGCACGTTATTTTTTTCTCCACTTTTTCTTTATCTAAATCCAAAAACTTCGTTTTCACTAGATCTAGTCTTACTAAATTAGATTAAATAAAACAACAGAAACTAAAAGAAAAAGAAAAAGCTACCTCTTTCTTCCACAGTTAAAAAAAAAATTCTTAACAACAGCGAAGAATGAACGTCTGTATAATATAAATGACGGCTCTGTCAGACTTCAACAACGAAAGAGTTGAAGTAGGGGAGACACTGCACATTTATAAGACACTGGAGTCGTGACATCTGTTCCGAGCTGACGAAGTACCAGGATTGTCTTCCCTTGACGTGAGGGGGGTTTGGGGGGACAGGTGGGGAGGGTGAGACGAGAAGGGCTGGTGGGGGTCGAGGAAGGGGAAGTGAAGGGAGAGGGGGGGGGGGGGGGGGGGTAAAATGAGGGAGGGTGGGGGAAGAGAGAAGGGAAGGTGGGAAGGGTGGTATAAAGAGGAGGGAGGAGGGGGAGAGAAGAATGTTGAAAGTAAAGAGAGGAGGTAAGGGAATATTTAATTAGGCGAAAGTCAGCGCGTGCGCGTGCTTGTATGTGCGTGTGTGTGTGTGTGCACGCGCGCACGAGCGTACGGTTATGTGTGCGTGCATGTGTGTATGTGCGTGTGTGTGTGTGTGTGTGTGTGTGTACGCGTGTGCCTGCGTAAAACATGCAAATTATTCAGTGACTCACGAAGCCATAATCACATTAATAGCAAAGCATGTAGACTTCTTCTTTTCTTTTTTTTTTGGGGGGGGGGGGGGGGGGACTACGGCAGGTACTTATTTGTTTCGGTCTCCCCTCCAAAATAACACATAAATGCAAAAGCACATAACAGATACTTATATTCTTCTTTATCTAACTCTCAGACAGCAACTATCGTTGTTCTGTCAATATGAGTGAAAATGCGTCGCGCTGCCGTTAAGCGCCTGACAAATCATGCCCAGCACATCCGACTTCGGCGTCACAGAGAATTGTTATCTTTGAAGTCTTTCTTGAAGGAAAAATGCAGGAGAAAGGACGAAGAAGGCAGAAAATAGACAAGAAGGAGGTGACAGGAAGAAAAGGAACAAAGCAGAAACAAAGAGATGGATAGCAAAGATGGAATTCCTAGCATATCATTTCCAGAAGGTGGGGATGACTTGTATACTAACAGGCCCCCGACATTCCCACGGGGGGAATTCTCCTTTTAAAGAAAATAATTCCTCTGAAGCGTAAATACGAGCGTATGCCTTCCTAAACAGCAACTCAACTCAACTCAACTGTCACCAAGGTCGACGATAGGAGCTCCACACAATGCCACCAGAGCTCGCCATTTCTCTCTGTCTCTGCTGAGTTCTACGATCTCCTGTAGCCCTCCATCCCAGATCATTGATCTCGATGATGTTGGCAATGTAGGATGTTAGTGGTCTGCCTCTTTTTCCTTCTGCCGTCATCCGTACATTGGAAAACTAAATGGCAAAGTACTCGAAAACAGTCAATGCAGGCAAAAATTCTCATCCAATGTGTGCTTAGTGATTCTCAAGTGTAATGAGTGAGTCAGACTAGC
>CM054146.1:24283603-24286103 GCA_028751875.1 Rapana venosa
AACAAGACAAGAAGGAGGTGACAGGGAGAAAAAGGAACAAGGCCGAAACAAAGAGAAGGATAGAGAAGAGGGAATTCCTAGCACAGAATTTCCAGAAGGTGTTGATGCTGTTTATACTGACTATACCGGCATCCGCAAGGGGGTGGTGCGGGTTTAGGTTCTCCTTGTGGTGTCCGTTTGAAGGTTTTTGTTGGGTTGTTTTGGGGGTTGGGGTTTTTTTTTTTCCTTCGAAGTTAAGATTGTTCCGAATCTTCCATACCCCTAAAAGTCACAGTGTCTGTTGGGAACTGAGGTCCTGAAGGTGAACACACGCATAACATTGTGTACACATGTTTAGAATCCATCCATCTTTCCTAAAAGATCAGGCCAGCTATGACCGTTGGCACGGATGACACAAACATACCCAGCATGCATATGCGATTTGGAGCGGGGTGTGTGCTCCCCCAAGCCGGTTCAACTTCCCCCAAGATATAGGCACACTTCCTGAAAATCTGGAAATAAAAATTTGACTTGACTTGACACATTTTTTTTTCTCTGTTTCAATTTCTCTTTTGGTGTTAGTTTTATTATTATTGGTTATAGTAATAATGTAGTTAGATAATATTGATCAAGTTGTTGTTTTTTCTTCCTAGATAGACGGCTTGATCAAAAAAAAAGCAAATGCATTGCTTATTCAATGTAAAAAAGGTAAAGGTAAAGGAGTCCCATAACCTATAAGGTCGTAGGGGAGCGAGGCGTCAGAGACCTCACTTCTCTAGGGCCAGCGTATTGAGGACGGCGCCCATCTCCTCTCCCTCGCTGCTTTACCTTCCCTGACCCTAAAGAGGGCAGGTACCCATTTACAGCTGGGTGAACTGGGGAAACTGTACTGAAGCCAAGGCGCGCAAACGGTCACCCATCCAACTGGTAACCACGCTCGACGCTGCTTAACTTGGCTGGGGGAAAGCGAGTGCTCCGACCACTGAGCTATCCCGTTCCTGTTCAATGTACCATCTAGAAATAAAAATTTGACTTGACTTGAAAAAAGCATCAATGCGTTGTACTATCGACTCCTTAAGGAGTCTAGGAAGACGTCATAATCAAGTTGTCGTCAGCTTGGTGGAAGCTCCTGCGACTACAAGAGGTGGATTAGCAGAAGATTGTTCTGTCAGGGTTCATAGGTCAGTGTATCAGTATCTGGTGAAGTGGCCTAGTGGTTAGAGTGTAGAATCTGACGATAACTGATGGCAAGGGCTCGAGTCGCCATGTCTCAGTTTTCGGGTGCATTTTTTCCCCTTGAGTCAGATAACATTGGTGCTGACTTCATCCCCCCTGAAAATCCGGATAAGACTAGAAAACTCGAGCTCCCGTATGCAAACGTACACAAAGCTCTTTGTATCTAAAATTCCTTCTTTTTTTTTTCTTTTTTTTGGGGGGGGAGGGGGGATTTGACTCAGAAATATGCCTCTTTTACAGTGATGATACTTCCTCTTCTCATTATTGGAAGTTATCTTTAATATCATAAAAAATCATTCTGTTTGGTGTAAATTTATTCTCTTTATCAAATATTTCTCAAAAAAAAATTTTTTAATCCTTCTTTTCATTGTTCACAGTTATCCTTTAACGTAAAAGAAAATCTACAGCCTTCACCAATGGTGGTGGGGGAAAAAATTCATACAATGTAGATCTTTTGACGCCAGTAAAACACCATACATTCACGGGGCCATACAGCTGACGTACTCTCTGTATCAAATATTTCTCAATATTAAAAAAAAAATGGAATCCTTCTTTTCATTGTTAACAGTTATCCTTTACGTAAAAGAAAATCTACAGCCTTCACCAATGGTGGTGAAAAAAATGTATACAATGTAGACCTTTTGACGCCAGTAAAACGCCATACATTCACTGGCCATGCAGCTGACGTTGGTTCTCCTATGACAAGAGATGTGAGGTGATCCAGGAAACCAAAGATGCAGCAGAGAGAGAGAGAAGAGAGAGAGAGAGAGAGAGAGAGAGAGAGAGAGAGAGAGAGAGAGAGAGAGAGAGAGAGAGAGCTGCTGCTGCCTGATATTCATGAGGATGGATGGGGGTCATGCTCAAATGGGGGACGGGATAGCCTACTGGTTAGAACATTGCGCTCGCAATCTGACGACCCGGGTTCGATTCCCGTTCAAGGGGGATATTTTCCCCAGGAGTTAACATCAGTGCTGACTCCACTCTCTCCCCAAAAGTCCTTCGGATGAGACTATAAACCGAGGCTCCGTGTGACGAACGCACGCAGAACATCTTGCGCACACGTTAAATCCTGTTCCAGCTTTTCGGAAGAGTGGGCCATTGTGTGCCGGTGGAAACAGATGACAGAATTGACAAAAATCGCATACACACGGGGACTGGATGTAAAAAAAGCACTTAAGTGCTTATTCCATTATTCTCGATATAAAAGAATAAATAAATAAAATGGACCTCTGTGGTGGTCTCAGTCTTCTTCTTCTTCTTCGTCCATCGGGATCGATGATGACCA
>CM054146.1:24291103-24448603 GCA_028751875.1 Rapana venosa
TCTCTCTCCCTCCCTCCCTCCCCCTCCTCCCTTTATGCTCCACGATATCAGGTTTATCAACTATTCTCGAAAATCTCTTCCACTTGTATTTTTAAAATGTTAGGCTGAAAATATCTTCAGCCATGACCATGCTCTTAGCAATAACACCTTGCGCTCTCCTTGAAAGAAGAAGAACAAAAATCCTCTGAAGTCAGAGTTTGGCTGCCTGTAGTACAGACTAGCAAGGTACTTAGAAAAGAGTCATACAAGCAAATTTGCCATCCAGTGTGTATAGTTTACAACTTCACAGTGACTCCCCTAGGCATGACAGAGTGTGTCACAGTGCCTACCCTGAGTGTTTGAACGTATGCAGAACATCTTGCGCACATGGTAAATCCTGTTCCGCTTTTCGGAAGAGTAGGCCATTGTGTGCCGGTGGAAACAGATGACAAAATTTACAAAACCGCATACACACGGGGACTGGACGTAAAAAAAATCACCTGAGCGCTTATTCCATTATCCTCGATATAAAAGAATAAATAAATAAATAAATTCCCAGGGTGTTAAGCTGAATAACATGCAGCAACAACAAGCACACACTGCCTTTCACTCAATGATTAAACAGACCTAAAAACAAAAAAGTTTATAAGAAGAAAAGAAAAAAGAGGCAAACACACCATCCAAAACACACACACAAACAAAAAACCTTCAAAGCAAAACAACACAACTTTTTTTTTAATAACTTTTATTTAGCAACAAGAGAGAGAGCAACCAAATACCTGGAGAATCACTTCATATTAAAAACAAGTATAAAAAAAAAAACACACAAACAACTAAAACAAAAAAACCCCCCATTCAAACACGACTTAGAACATGTTTAATTTAGAGCACAGGACAATGCACACAAATCACTGTGAGAGAGAGAGAGAGAGAGAGAGAGAGAGAGAGAGAGAGAGAGAGAGAGAGAGAAGGGTAATATAGGGACAAAATTAAAATAATACTTAACTAAGAATATTGATACATAACAGAAAAAATTTAGAACCAACCAATTCAACGCTGATTGTTTTTGTGGGGTTTTTTGTTGTCTTATAAAAGTAAAAACCTTTTTCTTTTTCTTTTTAACTCAGAACAAATTTTGATAACACTTTGATATAACTTGAAGGGGGAAAAAACCCATTAAATCAAGACAAAAATTAAATAGAATGCAATTCTTCACTGACTGTTTTTCATTTTTAAAAAATATGTTTCCATCATAAGTGAATGGCACTCGGATATAACTTAAAATCATGAAATCTTGACCAAAAGTAAATAGAACAATGCAATTCATAGTTGATTGTTTTTCATTTAAAAAAACAAATTTAAACTATGTTGCCATTATAAGTGAATGTTTTAACAAACAAACAAACAAAAAACCAAGGCAAAATTATCCATTCCAACAAGACCACAAACCAAAAATGTGTTTCCATCATAACTGAAGGCTTTCACACAAACAAAAAATTAAATTTTACAACATTCCATGGCAACAAGACTACAAAAACAGGGCATTTATCGCCAACCAAAAAAATTATACAACAAACACATAACCAACGTGTAGTTACAATGTGTCGCAACAAAAGGTGTTAAGTTGATGCCATCAGGGGGAAAAATGCATACACCCAAATGTATCATCATCTGACTAAGAAAGACAGCAATAACGTCATATACGACATATTATCACCAGGAACAAAACAAAAAAGACTACACCAATAAAGGATATCACCATCTGGCTACGACAAAAGCAGTAATAAAATTTTCCATATCAACAGGGACAGCATGCAAGAAAAACGGTTAACAGTCTTAACAAAGTTATATTAAATCATACAAAAGAGCTGCTTTCGCTGCAATACACAATAAAGCATGTATATGTGTGCTTACATAGTATACAATGTCATTCTAAACACCAAAAATACCTCACACAAAGAGTGCACATATACACATACATACATTAGAATTCATACATTCAGTTCTTGTCCTAAAAATGCTCTACGAAGCATGCCTGCGTACAGTCACAGAGTAACAACGCTTGTTTCTTAAAGTACCCTACAAAGCCAGCACTTCCATACACAGTAAAACAAAGCAAACGGTCTCCTGTGACTCTTATCAACTGAACTGAGAGCAAGCACAGTCTATCTGTGACACACAGAGTCTTACATCTGACCACCATCTCCACAAGCCATCAACTTCATTCCAGATTCTTTTTAGCCAGCCCGGAAGAAAAATGAATGGAGAACAAATCTCTGAAGTCGTAATGCAGCCGCCTTGATGGGAGGGCAAGGGGTCGCATAAGCAAAATCTCACTTTTGGAGAGCCTTAGATCTCTAGCCAAGGAATAAACGAAACAAACCAAAAACAACAAAAAAATCTTCTTGCTATTCTTAAACATTTTTTTTTTCATTCTGAACATTACATCTATTTTTTTGTTCCTTGGTTGTTCTGGTTTCTTTTTCGACTGAATGGAAAGACAATGGTGGGATAACAGATAATTTTGAAAAAGGAAAAGACAAGACAAAAATGAAGCTGTGAAGACAGAGGACAGAAGGATGGATAAATAGCCAAGAGTGACTGGGTGAGATAGGCACACAGAGGAACATATTATACATAATATACATGGATCTGAAGACAGAATGAGAATTCTTGTAAGATACAATGGCACGATAAGTTACAGCTGAAGAACCCCAAAACACGCCTAACTAAATTCTGCCCGGTTACTACTGCTGATAATTTTGAATCCTACAACTACCCTTCTATATATTTTTTTTTTAATCCTTACGGACTGACATTTCTTTTTTTTTCTTGTATTTTGGTTTTCTTCATAGTTTTGTTTACCAGATTCTTCCCAAAAAATGTTTTTTGCCATAACTCTCTCAAAAGAAAGCAGATCAAAGCCTTCATCAGTCCTAGAAGAATCTAGAGTAAATTTAGGAAAAATTCACAGCTATCATTAAGCACCACTTCTCTTTTTCCTACACTTCATTGTAAACTACATCAGTGACATGATAACAATATCGACACAAAAAAGGTGGTGTCACTGAATAGAAGTTCAGTGTCTTTGCTTAGGTAGGATATAAGTTTAAAATTTCTTATTTATTACTTTAAGATTTATCATCACAAATTTCCAAACTTTTTATATATAGGGAAAATTTTATACAATTTGTTACAATTAGGCAAGAAAAACACAAACATCCAGACAAAATTCACATTTTAAAAAAAACGGCAAGTGAAAGCAAAAGTATTTAGATTGTTTAAAATATGAACATGTGATTGACAAATAAAATGAACAGGCAAGTACTACACAGAAAAAATGCAACAACAACAAAAAAAGTGCAGCTTGAGGGATAGCGCACAAACCACCCACAACACTATTTTCATTAATAAAACTGAAAAACAAAACAGCTTTTCTATAATACAGGAATTGCCACACAACTTGAAATTATATCTTTAACCCTTTCATGACACAGATGTCCATACAACCTCAACCCTGTGGCCTGGGCTGCCTTGAAGAAAAGATACAATGCATGAGACAGTCTTAAATTTTCAAAAATGGTGATGCCCACACATTCTAAATGGGAAAAGAAAAAGGTTTAAATTACACATGGTAAAGGTCTAAACAACTATGAGAAATAATGGTATTCACTGTGTCAAAATAATGGATTTTGGGGGGTTAAACCTACAAATGCTGTTCCAAAAATTCCTAATTATTATTAACCGGAATGGTGGAGACATTTTTATCCTGTATGTTGTCCAAAATGAGTTAAAATAAAGTGTATTATATGCACTTTCATCATGTAGGTTGTCTAAAATGAGTTAAATGAAGTGTATTATATGCACTTTCATCATGTAGGTTGTCTAAAATGAGTTAAATGAAGTGTACTATATGCACTTTCATCATGTAGGTTGTCTAAAATGAGTTAAATGAAGTGTATTATATGCACTTTCATCATGTAGGTTGTCTAAAATGAGTTAAATGAAGTGTATTATATGCACTTTCATCATGTTGGTTGTCTAAAATGAGTTAAATGAAGTGTATATGAAACTCTACACCCAGAACTTGTTATATATACTATGATAAAGCTGGAAAGAAAACAAAAGGTTTCTTGTCAATCAATTCGCAAGCCTGATACCTAAGCTTTGAAAACCTTGTTCTTCTGAAAAGCCTAAAAATTATTGATCTTCTGACAGCTCTATAAACTTGACCTTTAGACGCAAAATAGAAAATACAGTTATCTCCCCTCCCTCCTTTCTTTTTCTCTCTTTGACATCTTTGTACAGCTGGTTTTCCAATGTTTCCTTATTTTGTGTTTCTGATAAATTTATGCATACATCCTTCAAGGTTTTCCTATCACCATGAGAGCATCAACACTTGTTGTGGGTTGTGGTGGTGATTATATCTACACCCCAGTGGAGACTTACAATGTAGGGACTGTGACAGTATTAATGTTTGCATTGACAGATAAGACAAAAACATGCAAAAGAAAAAAAAAACCTGTTCACAAAAACACCCCCAACTTCTGTAGCTTTTCTTCACACAGTTTGAACTGACATAAAACACTGCCAAATGTGAGCAAGGTGGGAATATTAAATTTGATCCATTTCAAAACCCTACCTGATTCTTATAAAATGCTTATATATATATATACTGAGAGAAATAAGTTATACAGTATTTTTAACACTGTCCCTACGTTAAGGGAAAGAACCCCTTCTTTCCCAGTATTTATGCACTGTGCACATTTGTATGCTGCCGTAACGCAGAAGTGGGTGATACGGAGGGAAGGGCTAGTAGGTGGTCGGTTACCCTATAGTAGACCTGTAGGGAAAAGGTTAATAGTAGCCAGGACAAAGGTATTTGCTGTTGTGTATGTGTGTGTGCGCGTTCATGCGTAAGCGTGTGTGTGTGTGTGCAAATGTGAATGTCTGTGTCACAGTGCATACATGATTAATCTCAACACTCTGGGGATAATTTATCCAAGCCTCTCTCACTCATCCCAAAAGGGAATCATTATGAGTCCATAAAAGTAAAACCCAAGTTATGAGTTGAAACTTTCGCTTCCTACTCATACTTAATTTTCAGACTTAATAAGCACATGCAATTTATAGCTAGTATCTACAAGTACAACAAAACGACCCACACATACAAAATAAAATAGCCAAAAATACATTTACTCTTTTTCATTAGGACTAGTTCATGAACAAGGTGTCCATCTATTAACACTATCCCTACGTTAAGGGAGAGAACTCCCCCTTTCTCAATACACGTGCACTGTGCTTATTTGCATGCTACCGTAACCCAGCCATGGGTGATACAGAGGGAAGGGTTAGTAGATGGTGGGTTACCCTATTGTGGATTACCTGCAAGGAAAAGGCTAACAAAAAAGTTTTAGTTTAATCTACTCTACTTATAGGGGCACACACACACACACACACACACACACACACACACACAAAGAAGACTTCAGCATAGGACAAGCACATTCCTGTTATCGCAACTCTACGAGTGAGGCATGGAAGCAAACTCAAAGTGTTGGTCTAATCTACCATAACATCCACTGCTCAACAAACAACCGTCCATACTTATAAAAAGCATACTCCTGTTTAATTTAAAATAATATAAAAAAATCTACTTGTCACAAGATCACATAAAAACAAAATTTCGATCTGCTCTACTTTACTCATCACAAACAGACAAGAAACATCTACAGTCATAACAAAAGCACAACAAAATTTCAATCTGCTCTACTCTAGTCATCACAAACAGAAAAGAAACATCTACAGCCATAGCAAACGCAGAGCCAGCCTTACGACATGTCACAACAAACAAACACAGGTGAGATCAACCAAAAACAGTTCTTGGTGCAGCCATTATTTTGTTGGTCTCTGGTAATCAAGTAACACTTACCCATTTTGCCAAACAGTAGCAGCATGACATTCACTGTTTACTTGGATCAGGATATAAGCTAAAAATAACATATAATGGGGTTTCTGTTCTACTACCGTTATAACCCTTTTAATTTCTGCCAAACCTAAACCTGCCAGCTTCCATCTCATGGCAAGGGCAAAAATGATTATCACATATAAAGGGGGGAGGGGGATTCATAGTGCTCCATAAACATGGTTTTCATTTACATATTCATTTACACAATAATATCTCTCTTCTTGAATGTTAACAGTTAAAAACAACAACAACAACAACAGAGACAAATAATCATAGTCAATAACCAAATCTATCCCTCAGTCAAGAACGAAGTAGAAAAGTATGTAAGTAATCAACTTTAGAAACGAAAAGAAAAATACAAAACAATCAAAGCTGCTACAATTTACAACCATCATCATCGCTCATCCATCAGGGTAAACTTTGGCATATTCAGTGGATAGTTTACATACACTTAGAGTTAAACATAATCTTCAGGATGGGAATTGGAGGAAATGAAAAGCAAAACACAAAGCAAAACAAAAAAGGAAATCAAGTGGTGGGGCAGGGGGGAGAGGGGGTGATATATCAAAGGATTGATTCAACGGTAAAACAACCACCTTAACACTTACTTTAAATTTTCACAGGACCATATCAAAAGTATGGTTCAACGGTAAAACAACCACCTTAAAACTGACTTTAAATTTTCACCAAACAACCGACTTGGATTTAATATGTACAAAAACTGACTTTAAATTTTCACTTCTTTATTTTTTTCTTAGGGTAAATCCAATAATCAATTGGAGGGGGAGGGAGAGGGAGGGGGGTGTATATTAAAGGATGATTCAACGGTAAAGCAACCAACTAAAAATTAAACAACTGACTTTAAATTTTCATTAAACAACTGACTTAGACTTGACATACAAATGACTCTTAATTTTTACTTCGTTTCCTAGTGCAAATCCAACAATCAATTTGTACTTTTTAATAAAACTCCTATATACATTTTTTTTTTTTTTTAAAGATTGTGTCTTCCTGGTGCTGTATCACTTTAATAGCAGGAAGTATGGGTAGAGATGAAGAAAGCAAATCCCTGATCATTCACTAAAAATAACCACCAACCAACAAACATTAACATCAGAACTTTTGACTTCTGTTTACAACTAAATGCTTTTAATGTTTCGCACACGGAATTCATCAACGCAGAGGTATCACCAAACACACTGAGCCATTCGGATAACACACACACACACACACATATATATATCAGGAAAACAACAGGAATAAAGACTTCTTTTTTTTTTTTTAAAGGAAATGCATCCATGGGTTTTTTCCCTCAAATACTTCAACTTACTGGCCAGTCTCAAGGGAATACATGTAATACTTATCCCAAAGTAGAATTGAGTGCTTTGGTTTCCTTCTTGTTGGTTGTGTGTGTGTGTGTGTGTGTGTGTGTGTGTGTGTGTGGTTGTGTGTGGTGTGTGTGTGGTGTGTGTGTGTGTGTGTGTGCGTGCGTGCGTGCGTGCGTGCGTGCATGTGTGCGTGCATGTGTATTGGGAAACAGGATAGCTGAGTGGTCAGAGCACTCGCTCTCCACAAGCTAAGGTTAAGCAGCATTGAGCATGGTTACTACGTGGATGGGTGACCATTTGCGCGTGCCATCTTGGCTTCAGTAAATAGGTACTGCCCTCTTTAGGGTAAGGGAAGGTAAAGCAGCAAGGGATAGGAGATGGACACCAACCTCAATATGCTGGCCCCTGGAGAAGCTGAGGTCTCTGACATCTCACTCCCAGGCAGTCACATACATTATGGAAACACTTTTACCTATCTAACATGTATACAGATAGGGAAACAAAAAGGATTCTTTTTAATGTATCTATGGGTCTTTCCCCCAAAGTACTACTAACCAGTCTCCAGGAAATACATGTATTGTAACGCTTATGTTCCCAAAGTAGAATTAAACACTTTGGTCTCTTCTTCTTGTTCAGGTTATATGGGTTTGTTCTCCTTGTTCTTCATTCTCACTTTCTCAGAAATATCATTCTTTCTTCTTTTTTAAAAAAAAAAAAGCTTGAGCTTATTCTGATTTAGACGTAAAACAGACAAGGTTTATTATATATATATATACCACTTGCATCTCACAAACATATAAACAAAGTATCAAAAACTTCTCTCATAAGTTACGGTACAAAAAAAAGTATTGTAAAGGCCTCTGATTTGCTTGTCTAGTTTGGCTTTTTTTCCCCCATCAAGGCCTCAAGATATGTGCAAAAGAATGATTCTATACACCACAGGTAATTTTCCTCTTCCAATGTGATGTATGTAAAATTACTGAATAAACAATGTTAAAACTAAACATCCTGATACTGACAAAGATAAACACATAGATCTTAATTTCATAATCCAGATTCAATAAAGAGTATAATTTACCCCAAAGATGAAGAAAAAGAATACTGTGTGTATGTTCAAGGCGCTGTTCTCAACTATGCAGAATTGTTCTCCTTCCCAGTTTAAAATCCTGAGAGAGAGACAGACAGACAGACAGACAGACAGCCAGACAAACAGAGGAGAGGAGAGAGAAACAGACAGAGAGACACAGACAGACAGACACAGAGAGAGACACAGACAGACAGAGACAGTGAGAGACAGACAGAGACTTGCTAATATGACTCAATATCCCCCTAAGTGTATCTAGGTCTTATGTCCAGCTTTCAATTTAGAAATTTGATTTTTCTGTGTTAGTTCTCCTGATCAACGTTTTTCTATTTATTTTTTTTCAAAATCTCCTTCTAGCTTATGTTTCACTATATTCATTGTTACCCTTCACCATACTTTCAAATGCTTGAAGAGTACACAAAACTCAACAAACGATAATGATATAACAATAATGATAATAATTATTGTCATCATTATTCTAACATCATTGTTATTACTATCATTATTTTTTGTATAATCCTATACCACAATGATATAGGTTCAAAGCATACTAAATGCACACACACAGAGTACTACATACGTGTGTGTGTGCACGCGCATGTGTGTGCATGTTTTATTTATTTATTCATTCTTTTATATTGAGGATAATGGAATAAGCACTCATGTACTTTCTTAGATCCAGTCCCTGTGTGTATGCAGTTTTTGTAAATTTTGTCATCTGTGTGTGTGTGTGTGCGTAAGCGTGTGTGTATGTGTGTGTGTGTGTGCACCCACGCGAGCGTGCACGCACGTTTATTCTTCTTTTATTCAGACACACATGCACACAAATACATTCATACATGTCTCTCTCTCTCTCTCTCTCTCTGTACAAATGCCCTGTGAAACTTGTAACAAACATGAGGAAAATGTGTTCTTCCACAAAATGCACAGAATATGATTTACACCTAAAGGAACCATTAACCCGTGCCAACATATTGCACAGGTGGTATCAAAACTCTACCTGTGGAGAGGAGGGATCCTCAACTGATGCAAACCAAAAAAATGTAATTAAAAAAAACTTTTTTGAGCATTATGAAAATACACTCACATTTAATAACAGTCAGTCATTCTAAATCTCAATTTCCATGTGTTTCTTTGACTTCTGCTGAACAACAAGATGAAGGAAAAGAAATTATGGGAAAGGAAGGTTGGGGAGTGGGGGGGGGGGTGAGGTGGTTGGACAGATTGCTAACTCCAAAAAAATTTAAAACACATCAAAACTGGGAACTTCTTCCAAATCAACGCAGTTTCCTTCTTAAGGAATCATTCAATATGCAAACAGGAAAAACACAACAAACGGAAAACAATGATGGGCATGCATTTCACAGATGATGACAGCCACATCTTCAGCCTTGTCAAATTTTCTTTTGTCATCACTCCTTGTCAAATTTTCTGAAGTTGTTTAAAATTTCAACAGAAACAATGGCTAAAAATCTATCATTGATAACGTGACTAAATAGGAAAACAAAAACAAAAAAAACCAATAGCCCAAAAGGAACTCTTCACAAGTTAAGAATTAACACCTAACAAAGAGATGAAAATGGCGCTCTGATCTATTCTATTTCTGTGACACTTGTGACATCCGTTTTGTTGTGGGCACTGACTGTGATCTTTAAAAAGAATCATTAGTAAACCCACAAGCTCGGTCAAATAAAATAAAAAACAACAACTACTTCTTAACAAATATATAGTCAAATACAACACAACTGGCACTCAGAAGGTCAGAACATTAAAAAAAAGCATAATTCCAACATGCACTATAGAATTATATTATTATATATTAAAAAAAGGCGGCTTCCATTTTTGACCCCCCAAAAAAATCACTGCATAAGCATGGTCCTACTGACTATCTGACTAAATGCTTGTTGACTAAATGTTTCTTGAACTGAAAAGCCGACTCTGTCATATACTGATTAACTAACAACCAAGCTGTTCTTTTCCAATGACAAATTCACAGTGGTCTTTATGTTGCATAATATTCCCTACAGAGCTCTCTGGCCTGGTCACACTTGCCATCTGTTTCCCCTACCAAAGCAAAACCCCCACCTACTTATGTTTGGCCAGAAACTCCTTGTGGAAGGTCTTCACACGCTCCAGCACGGCCTTCAGCTCTTCCACGGGAGGCAGGATGGTGGTGCGGAAGTGGTACGTCCCAGGCTTTTCCCCGAAGCCGCTGCCAGGCACGGTGCAGATGCCCGTGGCCTCTAGGAGGGCGAAGCAGTAGAAGGCATCCGGGCTCTGGTTGGCCGCCTTGGCCGCCTCGATGGCTTTCTGGGGCAAGGTGAGGTTGGGGAAGGCATACATAGCACCCTGCACTTCGTTGCATTTGATGCCTTCGATGGAGTTGAATGTGTCCGTGACCAATTTAGCCTGCAAAAAAAAAAAAAAAAAAAAAAAAAATCTGTATACATGCAAATTTTAATGTCTTTTATATTCAATTTATAAGATTCCACGCATATATGAAAAAAAAAATGATGTCTTAAAAATGTATTTCACATCCCCTGCGTTAGATTTTCTCACCTTTCCATAACAGCACACTATGGCTGCCTCAATGAATGTACAAGAGTGCATTAAAATATATATATGTGATGCCCCAAGTAATGAACACAAACAAACACAGACTTTTCTTCTTCCAACCTGGTGCAGGGCTGCAAGTGAGATTCAAACTCATTCTGACTTTTTAATTAAAGAAGTGTCAAAAGCCCTACACAGCCAACAGGACCCCTAAGTCAATCCTTTTAATCATTTGAACAGCAATTTACCAAGCCTCATACTGTTAGTGTTACCTCTCCACATGGGCTGTGTATGTCATGCCTATCTCTAAGCCTTGGTGACTATTTTTTATCAATACGCTTGCAGTGGTATTTGAGATCTTAACAGCAATCCCCAGTGTTTGGTGGAAAAAGGTTATAAAATACAACCTGATAACCACATTTCAAAATACATTTATAACAGGTAAAACCATGTGTAATTTATCTGAACATATCACAGGAAGAAGGGAAGGGTGGGGGAGTTGGAGGGGGGGCTCAAGGAATGAATCTGATTTCTAAAACAAACTGACAGATTAAAAATGTCTTCACAGAAAAATTGTATAAAAGGATACATTCCTCCCCCCCCCCCCCCCCCCCCCCCCCCCCCATCCCCGCATATACACACATACACACTATTTTATGTCTCATACACTATACATGTCTCTCTCACACTCACTCACACACACACATACACACACACACAATGAGATTCCCATTGCTTCATAGTAAATATGGTGGGTTTTTCTCTCCTCCCCCCCCCCTTTTTACAAACACACACACTCATATTCACCTCTACCTCTTTCCCCTCCCCAGGTCCTGCCTAAAAACACTTTCTAGCAGATAGACGTTAAAACACACACACACACTCATGAACACTCACACACACACTCTCACACACACACACACACAACACACACACAACACACAGAGTTAGTTTTACAGAGTGTCACAATCTTTGGGGGCAGACTAGACTGAGTGTGAGGAAGAGAATGTGTTGTAACAGAAACTAGTTCTCTACTAGTTGTACACTTTCAGTGTGATGAAATAAGTGTACTTACATAACAGAGACCTCCGAGACTGAACATCCAAAATTAAAACTCCCTCCCTCTGTCTCATCCAGGTTAAAACCCTTTTGTGATCTATACACTTTCATTATCTATACAGTAATGCACATTCAAACACTGTAGTTAAAGAAAAAAAAAAAAAAAGGGCATAAAAAAATTACTACATATTGTGTGTATATACCACAAGTGAAATACTACGCAACTGCTATACACAGTGGCATAACAGTGTCCCATACTGTAGTGTTGTGTATTCAACCAACACAATAAGGCAGAGTAGTGTAACAATACAGTGTAAATCACCGAAGGTTAACTTGAAATAAAGCATTGACTGATTGAGCCAACACTAGGTTAGGGCAAACATGTAGGCCATGCTTACCCTAACCCTTCCAATTACGAAATTTTTCAGCTTGCAGGAAAGTTTGTCATGATACTTTAACAGGCTGAAAATGTACTTACAATTTATTACATGTTATGTTAGTTGGCACAAGGAACAGGGTACAAGCTGCCTCAACCCTGTTACCTACTTAACTAAGCCCTAACCCAAACTTGTACACGCTTTTGTGGTGATTCTCCTGCAGGGCCATCTGCGTCTCAACATAACTTTACTAATGTGACCAAGCTTTATGTGTACAATTTAAAAGTGAATTTCTTGAGATTGTCAAACCAGACTCATTATTTAATCTGACCCTTAAATTAACACACACACACACAAATATATCTGGCTAGAACCTTTTAAGAAAATCATCTTGAAGCAACTTTCAGATAGGTCTTGCCTTTCTTCATGCCACATCTGGCCCCGGGTTTCTTTTTTCTGTTTTCTCAATTATATCCTTAGTAAAATCAAATTCAAGTCAAACAGTTATCAGCATATTGTCAGACATGCGGTCTAGACCTAAACTAAAGCAAAGATTCAGAAAGCAAAAAGTCACAGGTTTGATGCCCATCTAAACCCCAACTTTTCCCCCTTCCACTAGACCTTGAGTGATAGTGTCTGGTGGCCCACACTAGTCTTGTGCATGACTCAATAAACCAAAAGTACTTGTCTTGCGGAGTGACATGAAAAACCAAGGTCCTGTGTGCCCCCACATTTAGCACAAGTATGCAAAAGAACCCAAAACAACAAGAGAGCTGTCCTTAGCAAATGTCTACAGTCGAGGGGGGGGGGGGGAAAAGCCATTCTCAAAGGGAAACAAATACACAATGTGCAGACATGAACCAAAAAATGGATGGTGCTGCTCTTGTGGCAACTCACTCTCCAGTCTCCCAGAGGAAAGCAGTCTGGTTTTCAAGCAGAAAAATCTGCTACGAGTATGACTGAAAGTAGTAAACAATGCAACACAAACCAGTACAAATCCAATACACTGCAACAAAATACAATGCCACGCAATATAACATTCAGACAAATCACACTGCAATTATTTAACTGTTTTACAATACAAATTATTTATTTTACTTTGTATTCCTAATCAATAAATTATAAAACTTTTTTCTTTCGTTCCTTGGATAGAGCTCCGAGGTTCACCAATGGTGAGATTTTGCGTATTTTTGCACCATGAAGGTACCGCATCCAATTCGGGAGCATCCCTCGGACGTTCGGTTTCCTGTAACCCAGCACCCACCACCGATGCTGGTTCATGAATTGATGGGATCTTTAACATCATATTTAACTTTCCACGTATACACGAAGGGAATTAAAGCACTGGCGTCTGCACTTGAATTGCAATCGGGAATCCAAATTTAATTGCAATTTATGCTACCAGATTCAAACCCCATTCAACTATGGGAGAGTCGAAAGGTCTTAACCATCAACCTTACGTAGCGTCGTAAGGTGGTTTTTAAGCAATGTATTTAATAATATTCATCTGTCAGGAATTATATGCGCTGATTTTGAACAGCAACAAATTTAAACGTGTAGATGCAACATCTTTGTGCTTGCAGGTGGCGGTTTATTTCATTGGGAGGGGTTTTTGTCATCTGTTCCCACCGGCACACAATGGCCTACTCTTATCGAAAGCAGAACAGGATTTAAAGTGTGTGCAAGATGTTCTGCTTTCGCACAGGATGGTTCGGTTCATAGTCTCATATTGAGGACTTTTTGTCATCTGTTCCCACCGGCACACAAAGGCCTACTCTTATGAAAAGCAGAACAGGATTTAATGTGTGCGCAAGATGTTCTGCTTACACAAGTTGTGTGGTGTGGTGTGGTATGGTGTGATGTGGTGTGATGTGGCATAGGTTAGTGTAGTGTAGGTTAAAGTATTGTAATGTAGAAACATTCAAACCATTTTTAACACAATGGGATGTGGCATAGGTTAGTGTAGTGTAGGTTAAAGTATTGTAATGTAAACATTCAAACCATTTTTAACACAATGGTGACAGTACCTTCTCCTTGAGCTGGTTCAGCACAGCCGTCTTTTCCTCTATGAACTTGGCATAGGAGGGCTCCCCTTCCCTGGGAGGGTTGACAATCACATCCATCACCGCTTGTCCCGCAACAGGGGGCACAACTTGGCTGAAATGCTCTTCTGGTACATGGCCTTTATCTGTATTGGAAACAACCATAGATTTACAAAATTTGGTTACACTTTTTTTTTAAAAAATTTTTTCTTTTATATCGAGGATAATGGAATAAGCATTTATGTGCTTTTTCACATTTAGTCCCCATGTGTATGTGGCTTTGTAAATTTTTGTCATCTGTTCCCACCGGCACAAATGGCCTACTCTTATGAAAAGCGGAACAGGATTTAACGTGTGCGCAAGATGTTCTGCTTACACAAGTTGTGTGGTGTGGTGTGGTATGGTGTGATGTGGTGTGACGTGGCATAGGTTAGTGTAGTGTAGGTTAAAGTATTGTACTGTAGAATAGTGTAGGTTAGTGTAGTGTAGTGTAGTGTACTGTACTGTACTGTACTGTCAATATACTTATATAATAATAATATAGTGTCAGTTTAAAGTACCGTGTAGTGTAGCATACTGTAATGTAGTGTGCTGACTAATGTACTGTAGTGTAGTGTGATGCATTCATGCGTGCATTATGTATCAGGTGTGTGTGGGTGTGGATGTGGCCATTGTGTGTGCGTACATGTGTTCATTTTTATGTGTATGTGAGCATGCTGATTGTAATGCATGAATGCACAAATGTAAACTTCTATCACAAATTCATATGTCATGTGAGTGTATAGTTGTATTTATAAACCTATAAAATCTGTTATCTGCTTGCATACATGAATTTCTGACCCTACATCAGTGTGTGTGTGTGTGTGTGTGTGCGCGCGCACGCACGTGTTCACTGAGTGTGTACTGTGTCACACTACACAGTGTGTGTACTGTATTTAAATGTACTAATCATTTTTTATCTTGTCTTATGATGCCTGTAATGAGAATGGTAAATTTTTGGTAAAGAGGTTAAATTGTTTCATTTTTTACTGTGTGGTGCATACATCAGCATAAGCTTCTTTTTTTGTAAGTTTTGTTGAATAGCTAGTACAGTACTTACTTATTTAAATAAGCTGAGCCATTTTAAGTTTTCCTTCTTTTTTTTTATTTTTAGCCTTTCAATTTTTATCCCCATTCTATTCTTTCATCAACAGCATTTGATTTACCATTTAAAAATTATTGTTTTAAAAATATAACACCTGAGATTGTATTCTCTACCTCTAATTAGGTAGCGACTAAAGGCATGTAGATGAGTGTAATATAGTAAATATTATATACTAATAAATATAACTAGTATTGTACTATTTGGCACAAGAGCTCCACATGGTCATGCCCTAATGAACGCATGTTAATAATTAAAACAACTGCAAGTTTTAATTTCTTTTTTAATTTTAATTATAGCTAACAATTTAACTAAATTTATTTCATGGGAGCATTGATTTCAGTTTCGAACGTCTTTTCCAAATTAACACTAGCTGTTCTACCTAATTGATGGTGCGTTTGCCGTAGGCTTCAGAGTTACATTAGTACACACTTTATAATGGTAAAACTGCCTCTTTAGGGTCAGTGGACAAAAAGCCCAAGCTATGCAATGGAGCCACCAATGATAATACTCCTAAGCACAACTGGCCTGAATACTCGTCCCCTAACCAATAATAGTATAATGGAACTCTTTAACTGAAATTTATTAATAATATGATGGTGATGATGGTATCATTTAATGATTTATGATAGGGTTGTCTACATCATTTGTATTTACTTCCATGCAAAAGAGCAAGAGTGCACACCACATGTTACCAAAAATGGGGCTGGTCAGCTATTCAGTATTTGTGTGAGGCTGTTTCCTTGGATGGCAGAACTTTCTGACTTCTACTTAAGTTCTTATTCTTCTGAAACACTTTGTCCTCAATGTGAACTGTAGAATTTTTGGACTAGAGTCTGTTTAAATATAAACAATAAAGTTCCTACTTTTCTGACTGTGCTCCATAGCTTGGAGTTTGTTGCAGATAATAATATAGTCATTAATATTATTAACAATAAGTGAATAAGGAATGTGATGATGATGATAGTATACTACTACTATTGAACTAATAATAAGGATGTTGATGATGATGATGATGATGATGATGATGATGATATTAATAATGATTATCATAATATTAATAATGGTGATGATGACAATAACAAAGTTATATAAATACTAATCATTATTTTCTATTAAAACTAAGCAATGATAATGATTATTATTATAATTAATAGTAATTAAATGTTCAACAACAGTACTGCAATAAAAACTAGAAACAACTAGCACTGATAGTAAAATAGCCACATGATATAAAATTGCAAGAACTGTACAGTGTTAATTAAGTTTAAAACACATCTTCATTTCTTACCTCAGGATCCAGATTGATGACCTCAGCATAGCCTCCCCTGTAGCCACACTCGCCCATGAAGCCTTTGGAGGCGGACATGAAGGAGGCCAGTTCCATGGTGTTGTAGGAGCTCCCATCTCCATCAGCACCTTCTTGAAGGAGTGAAACTCTGACTTGGCAGCATAGATGTTGTGCTGGTACACTTCATCAGCAAGGATGAACAGATGATGCTTGTGAGCAAACTTGATGATGTTCTGGATGTTCTCTTTGGTCAGTACCTGGCCTGTTGGGTTCCCTGGGTTGATGACACAAATAGCTCTTGGTTTGCACTTCCCCTTGGCTTCACTTAAAGCTCTCTCCAGCTCAGCCTCATCCAGCCCCCAGTGGTTCTCCTCATTCAGGTAGTAGCATATAGGATAGGCACTGAATTCTGATATAGCTGCGGAGTACAGAGGGTACTGAGGAACTGGTATCATGATACCTGCTCTTCCGTTTCCACTTTCGCCCGTCAACAGCAGAGTGAGGATGGACTTGATGCCATCACTAGCTCCCGTGGACATGACAATATCGCTGGGTCACAGGGATGACCATCTCGCTGGTGAATGTATTTGGCAATATCTTCACGAATTACCAGTAAGCCTGGACTTTCGGTGTACGAGCCGATGGACTTCCCTCTGCATGCGTCAAGAATGCGCTTGGCCCGATCCTTAGCATCTGATGGAAAGTCGGGACTACCCATCAACACATCTGGATACGTGACGAGTGCCAGGACTTGACGGATAAAGGTGATGGTTTCTGACCTGTTGCATGGCAGTCACCGATGTTCGCTTTCACGACCGATCAAATGATTTCTTCTTTCCATCTTTTAGCTCCTTTTCTAATGCACCAGCTCTCGCTACAATAGGTCCTCGAACAGCATACTCCATTAGTTTCACGCCAGGGTTAAGGGTCTCCAGCGTCAAGACTTTCTTCCCGTCCTTTGCCATTGTTGATTGTACGTACTCTAAACTCACAGGAACAAACTCAAATCAAACAGTTACTGTCAATAATCTACAACTGTTTGTTGAGACAGTTTTCTCCAGATAACAAAGTGCTGCAGCGTTGTGAAATAAAAAAGGTAAAATCACTTACATGCACGACAGAATCCTACGTTCGTTACAAAAGCTTTTGTCAGGAACGGAACTTTCGAAGTCACGTATCGGCTGGGCCTAGAAGGTGAAGGTCGGTCACGCAAACTTTGCAAGGGCACAACACTCTGACGTAAACGTACTTCGATTGTCCCGGTTTTGGCAGGCTGTCATTAACACCACACTGTAGATGCATTCAGATATAATCCAGTGCCGAGTTTTCGCTTTGCTGACTTCCTTTAGAGCAATAACGTAAGTCAAGCATGGCAAAGAACCGAAGCACTACGTCTTATAGGAAGGAAGGTGGCAGGATGGTTAAGACGTTTGCCTGCCAACAAGTAAACCGTGAGGTTCTGGGTTCGATTCCCAGCCTCGCCCTTTCTTCCCAGTTTGACAAAAAAATCGAACTGAATGTCAAAGTCCTTCGGATGAGACTATAAACCGAGGCCCCGTGTGCGAACGCATGCAGAACATCTTGCGAACGCGTTAAATCTGTTCCACTTTTCGAAAGAGTAGGCCATTGTGTGCGGGTGGGAACGGATGACAAAATTTTACAAAAACGCATACACACGGGGACTAGGTGTAAAAAAGCAAATGAGTGCTTATTCCATTATCCTCGATATAAAAGAATAAATAAATAAAATAGGTTTTCATTCCGCGTGCGAGCTGAGTTTCAGCATAGAATGATGAAACAGGCATACAAGAAGCTTCCAATACTATTCAATTTCAAGTTGTCAGAAAAGTAAAGTTTTTGTTGTTTTTTTACAGCCAAATGGGGAGGAGGGGGCTGGAAGAGGGAAAGTACTGTTTCGATGGGGAAAAAAAACAACAGGGCAATGACTGACAGTTCAGGGAGCAAAGCTTTCCCTGCTATATTACTCGCTTTAAGCTTATTCTTCTTGTAGTCAAATTTTACCTGCTGCTGTTTTGTGCCAATAAAAATTTTGTTTAAACCACACATAAATTTTGATTCAGAGCTGAGAGCACTTTCTAAAACAAGCTTATTAGTCACCAATAATGTTGTTTTCTTCCACATAGTCTTCAAGAGTAAGTACTTGGATCAAGTCAAAATCATACTAAATAATAGCTAGAATCACTCATAGCAACAACTGCATTAAATCTTTAATAATTATTAACACAGAATGGGTCACATCATGAAGGACGAAAGAACGGACATCAGTCTGCTAAAAATGTCAGCCAGACTGTATAAGTGGCAAAAACAACTCAATGACCGTAAAATAAAATATAAAAAAACAATAAGTGTATTCCGTCTGGCATCGGTGGCAGATTACTATACGAAAATAGGACCTGTAGCTCAATCCTAAATGATTGAAGTTTTGCAATGCTGGCAATGCTTCAATTCTCGAAAAAGGAATATTGATGTTAATCAGCATTGGCATTCAGTCCTGAATATTATCAACTTCTTTAGCTGGTGATTTCCGGGCTGCAATGAGAGTTTCAATATTGCCACAATAGACTAAGCTTCTTTCTTTTTTTTAACTGACATACATCCACGATGATTTCAGTAGAAAAAGAAATCACGTCAAACAGCAACAACAAGGTCTGTCAGTTCTGTAGTACTGACTACTCATCTTTTTTTTTTTTCTTCTTCTTTTTTGTTTTTGTTTTTGTTTTGTTAATATTATAACCATTGTTAGGAATCAGTCACCAATACGTGGTTACCAGTAAAAATGATAGGGGGTTCTTTTGTTTGGAAGGGAGGGGGGGGGGGGGATATTCAGGTTTAGAAGGAGTATTTTCCTTCCCTCTGTCCACTTATGAATGCACAAAAAATCTAACTAAAATAATTTTATTTTTCATACACACACGCGCGCGCGCGCACCATCTTTCCCTGTCTATGCTGAGTTCCACCATCTCCTGTAGCCAGCCTTCCCAGGCCACTGATTTCAGTGACGCTGTGCAATAGGCCCTATAGGATATTGGTGGTTTGCCTCTTTTCCTTCTGTCCCCAAACTTGACCTGGAGAACTGTGTCATGAGACGTGTCTGTGTGTTTCTGTTTGCATGGCCAACGTATCTCAGTCTGCGTTTATCCATTTCAGCCAACGTTTGTCTTCGTGCTGATAGTTCGTTCATCAAAAATCCTCTCAACTGTTCTATCTGACCATCTGACTCTTACAAGTCACCTGTAGAACCTCATTTCGGCTGTGTTTATTTTGTCTCTTTCCAATTGTTGTAGTGTCCATGCTTCTGACCCATACAGCAGTACAGGCCAGATTAATATTTTGACAATTCTAATTTTGATATAAATTATTTAATCTGACCACGCACCGTTGTGACCAAGTGTTGTGTACCGTTTAGACAAAATGCTGTTATGCCACATGTCGTTGTAACCATAATTTTCAGTATTAACCACAGAAACATACACCAGGTATTGTTATAATATATATTCCAGACGTCTCCTTTGTTTTTGTTTTTACTTGTGTGTGTGTGTGTGTGTGTGCGCGCGCGCGCGTGTGTGTGTATATGTGTGTGTGTGTGTGTGTGTGTGTGTGTGTGTGTGTGTGTAAATACATTTTGTTTGTTTGTTAATGTTTGTTTTTTCGGGGGGGGGGGGGGGGGGGGGGGGGGGGGGGGGCATGTGTGGATTTCCTTCCATGCTTATTTGGAGTTTTCGCTGTGTGGACGGTGGTATTTTCTATGGTTTATTGGTCTCTATGCTTAGTTCTCTATGATTTATGATATTTACATACAGTGTTCAAACACAACTACTTCGATGTTTAAAAGCAATGTGTCAGAATATAAAATGCAGGATTCAATGTGGTGCCATGGATTTAGTTGTTCTGGCGACCGGCTTCTAGTCTCAGAGTTCTTAGGGACGGGATAGCCTGGTAGTTAGAGTAATGCGCCCTGATCTGCTGACCCAGGTTCGAATCTCGTTCAAGAGGATTTTTCCTCTGGAGTTAACATCAGTGCATGCAGACTCCACTCCCCCCCCCCCCCCCCCCCCCCCCCCCCAAAGTCCTTTGGATGATACTATAAACCAAAGTCCAATGTGCGAACGCACGCAGAATATCTTACACACACGTTAAAACCCGTTCTGCTTTTCGTAAGAGTAGGCCATTGTGTGTCGGTGGGAACGGATGGCAAAATTTACAAAACTGCATACACACGGGGACTAGATGTGGAAAAGCACACGAGTGCTTATTCCATTATCCTCGAAATTAAAGAATACAAACTGGCAGGTTTGAATCTTAGGGCGGGATAGCCTAGTGGTTAGAGGCTGCACTCGTTATCTGACGACCTGGGGATCAAACCACCATGGAGGCTCCCATTTGAGTGAATTTTACCCTGGAGTTAACGTCAGTAGCCTACTGACTCTACTCCCCCAACAGTCCTTTGTATGAGACTATAAACTGAGGCCCTGAATGTGGGTGCACAGCAGAACATAGTGTGCAGGCATTAAAAACCGTTCTGGCTTTCAGAAGAATGGGTCATTTCAGGCCGCTGGGAAGGGGTGACAAATCTTTAATAAAACGATTGCACATTAGTGTCGTGTTTAGACACCATCCCCGAAGTCAGAATGCAGCTGCATTAATGGTGGGTATAAACAGTAATTTACGCAAATCCAACCATTGGTGAACACCAGAGGCTAGCAGAGTAACGAATTCTTTTTTTAAATGATGACCTTCCAGATTAGCTTAATATGTGGATATGCCAATGCCTTCCTGCCTCTATTAATGTTACTTTTTTTTTTATTCATAGCTTGATAATGAAAATTAGGGTTGTAAAGGTTTTTCCATTTGTTGTCATTCATTGGTTGATGATGACAAAGAAAACAGTATTGAAGTTCTACCACACAATGTACACGGATAGCACACCACAGGCTACACAACAGTCATTGCACAGTCTTACAACAGACCTACTATGAATTAATTCAATGCAGGGAATTAGAACAGCAATGTAGCAACATAAAAAAAGTAACCAATGCCATGCCAGACCGAGGCCTAGGTTTGTCTTCATACAGAGCAGGCTGTTGACCTCCAATTGCTTTCATCTCCTGTGGGTAAGCTATTGTGAATTGATGGCACAATTCAGTTACATACGTATATACACGTAATGATTTATGGGGAGATCGGCTGGAGCTGATGGAGGGATAGTCTGGTTCTAAAATCTGACCGTGAACTTATAAGATCCCTTGTTTTCAATGTTCATGAACCTAGGTTTGGGGTTCTAGGAGTTTATTGTTTGTTTCTTTTTTTCTCTTTTTTTTTTTGGGGGGGGGGGGGGGGTGGCCAATGAAGAGAGGCGTATGAAGCACTGACTTAAAAAAAAAGAGAAATAAAAAGGGGGGGGGGGGGGGGGAAGAGAGAAGAACCCCCCCCCCAAAAAAAAAAAAAAAAAAAAAGATGGTGCTCCGTGACCTGCATGCAACTGAGACCACCCAAAACAAAACAAAAGTTCATGAACTGAAAAGGAGACATTTTTGTAACTTACAGAAAATCGTAAATATTTTGACAACCCTCTTTCCTGTGTCAGTGGTAGAATGTCTTTAAGTTGCTGTCTTCTCTTTTTCCCATGCTAACAATAATTGTGGTGAAATGAACTCCTATGAAAATAGTACTGTTTTTCCTTCTAGCAAGGATTTATTTTTAAACTCTAGAAACATTTCTGGCTGATTTTGTTTTATCTGACACTTTTTATTAATTTCAAAGACCCAGGCCCCCATAACTCATATAGTTTTTAGATATCTGATGACACTGAGGTTTTGATATAACCTGAAAAAGTGGTTCTGTGGTCTAGAGGTAACGCACCTGCCTAGAGAGCGAAAAGTCCAGGTTGGAAGTGTGCGATGGTTCGATCCCGGTTTGGGCCCTCATCCATTAACCATGAGTGATGGTCTGGGTGTTAGTCTATCCGATGAGACGATGAACCAAATTTCTGTGTGTTACACATAATTATTTAGCGCACGTAAAAGAACTCACGGCAACAAGAGAGTTGTCCCTGGAAAAATTATGTAGAAAAAAAGCCGCTCTGATAGGGAAACAAATACAGTTGCAGACAGGAAAAGAAAAATAAAATAATGGGAGGAGCTGCTCTTGTGGCAAAGCGCTCTCCTCTGGGGAGAACAGCCTGAATTTCACACAGGAAAATCTGCCGTGACTTCAAGTGGTATTAAAAAAAATAAAAAATAAAAATAAGACAACAGACATCTAGGAACTGAATCATACAAACACACCGTATTCTATGGCCAAAAGCATTAATGTGTGAGTTAAACCCTTTCATAGCTGTCTGGCAGTTCCTGTAACCATTTTCGTTTTGATTATGGTGTCATTTTGCTTTTTCAACCATTGTTGCTTAAATTATTCAGTTTACCACTCAAGACATGGTTTTTGAGTTGTGCTTTGGGCTTTAACTTTAAGTCTGGGTAAAGACTAAACAGGTTCACTAATGAATGTGGCGTGACATTACATGCATTTTCATTCTACCATCTACATGGTCTTCTTTCACCAATGGTGCAATGAAATTTTACACATGTCATTTTTTAAGTTGATACATATTTTGACCAAATGTAACAACTGCATTGAATTGAAATGAAGCAACCAACTCAATCATGATATTGCAGTACAGTGTATGCAGTCATCACTTAAAAAAAATCATATTGATATAATACATTCTAGTCATACATATAAACTTCTCTTCACGTGTAGCCTATTTACGGTCTCACTAGCTACTGGAAAATTCCAGAAACTTAAGGAACATAAACATCTCCGGTTACAGTGACTCATTCTGGTAGCTTCTAGAACTTCTTACTTTACTGTACACCATTCCCGAAAATTCTAGAACTTCATAGAATACTGTAAAACATTCCAGAAACTTAATTAGCAAACAAACATATGCAAGCTAAAGGTAATGACATTTCTTAACAAAACTATTATCTCATCATCTGCGTCATTAAGCAAAGAATGCCATTCATAGCAGGCCTATTAATCTTCTCAATAGAAACTAAGGATCTGTTTGTAACTCTCTCAAACAGATGTAAGTTTTGTAACTACAAGAAGAGTGAATGCACTATATTTTAGAATGAAATTGAATGCATTATTTTATTACAAGCTTTTGCAAAAATATCAGGTGTCCATATGGAGATCCTACTTCCAATACTCATACCATATTTGAGTGCCAGGTTGTCAAACCCTTTTTACCTACAGAACAGTCTCTGGAAAATGTATTTGAAAATTCAAAGTTAGCCTTTGCCATTGCTAGATGTCTACTGCACAGTCCCCTTTAACATTTGTTGTAGATACAACATTTTTTCTGTTGTTGTTTCATGTTCACATTTTGTTGAGTTTAAATTTTGCTTATGTTAAAGATAACTTATTTATTTCTCTATCATTATACATCATTTTTCATTTTAACGGCACAAAAACACCAACATAATGCTATCTCTTCGTACTTCCATCTACCCCGTCCTCTACTTTCTTGAACTTCAACCCACTACACTTTCCACCTTCCTTGTCTAATATCACTAAAAGTGAACAGACGTTAAATTGAAGACAAGAACAACAATACACCTACTACCTCATGCACATGGGGATTCGATGTAAAAATGTACATTAGTGCTTATTCCATTATTCTATAAATAGAAGAATAAATGAAAATGACAGTTTTGAGTATTGTTCCCAAGGTCAAGTTGAAAAGCGGTTTTGCTATTTTTTACAACTGTAGAATTTCGGCATGGTGAAAATGTTCTTCTTCAAGAGCTTACAGTTTTGAATTTTATAGTCAGTATCCAGCATTAAAAGAGATTTAATAAGGTGAATTTATATATTTATCAAAAAACAAAAGCTTTTAACACCCACACAGATCACATGACCCTTAAGGAAATAATTATTCAGTTAGGCTATCCGGGTCTTTGGCGTCATTTCGCCATCTTAGCAGCCATAACAAAATATCAAGATGGCGGCTCCCATACTCAAGTGGAAGCGTGTTACCAGCTCAACGGGGCCATGTCCAAGGCCTCGTCATGGTCATCGAGCTGTTGCAATAAAAGAATTAATGATTGTATTTGGTGGTGGTAACGAAGGAATTGTCGACGAACTGCATGTGTTTAATACAAGTAAGTGCAAACTTTCTTACTCTTTTACTTCTGTTTCTCTGTTCATGTCTGCATCCAAGATGGCGCCCTTTATATCGTAAACGAGATAATATATTTTATATGAAGAATTAACATGCATATGCACTGAATGACAGAAAAATGGAATATCCATATCGTCCATTTAAATTGGTATCAGTTGTAGCATTTTGTAACGGTTTTTGATCTAGAATTTAAAGGTTGTGTGCATGGCCACAAACAGTTTTCCAACATGGCGGCGCCCAGATTTGTTTTGATCGCCCAGAATTATTTCATTGGTACCACAAATCTAAATTTTAATCATCTGGGATACTTTTAGTCTCGCATGTACTATGTTTGGTCTCAAAGATTTGGTGAGTGTGACTGTGTTTACTTGTATACTTTTTAATGTATTAACGGTTGTCGGCTTGAAGCGGCGCATGACCGATTTGGCGGCCATGATTACCGCTTTAGTCTCTGTTTACATATCGCGTGCGCGAGATTAGTCGTTCCTAACGACAAAGGCTATTATAATTTCAAAAATTAACGCGAAACATGAAGAGTACTTGATTACATGGAATATTTGTATCAGAAGGAAAAAGTCAAAAGCAAATTTTATAATTAAAGGAAGGCTTGTATATTTTATGTTAAACAATTGGCAGCGCCATCTGTTATCTTCAAACCGTAGGAGAAGGGAGTCAATCCTGCATTTGTTTGTAATGTTAGTAACCCCCCACCCCCCACCCTCTCCTTATTCCCTCTCTGCTCTGAAGCAACATTTTTTAGATCGAAAACAACAATTTTTAGACATATTCAGGGCATTAGGAATAGTGTTGATATCGCAAATGGAGGATTAAAACTAATGAAACAGCTGTTAAATCAGTTTTGAACATAGTGTAAACATTTTTTTTCAGTTGGATGTTGGTTGGGGGGGGGGGTGGTAATTTGCAGACATGAAATGAAGAAAACAAATGTTAACCTCTTAACTGCCCAGTGCAAGTGCACCCTATATGCCGGGGAATAAAATTCTTATGTACCACTGCTATGTTCATATCCCTCTTACTCAGAAACTACTACATGAATATTCCTGATAGTCTACCCAATGACAGTATATATATCGTAGACTACTTCGAGGCAAGCTCAAATTAGTTAGCATGATATTTCACTGCGAAAATATATTTAAAATGTAAAACATCGACCATAAATACAATTTCTTCATCACCACTGTCATTCGAGTACCCCCCATCTCAATAATGTCAAACATATGTCTAGGCCAAATCTCATTCATTGTTTTTTAAATACACGATCTCCTGAATCATATGCGAATCATTTTTATCAATGTTAGGTAAATCTAGAGTTTTATTTGCCACTTTTACAGCTATGTAAAGTTATTTATGCCTTCAACAAGAAGTGTCAGCAATTTTGAACAAGAACTTCCCAAGCAGTCATGCATAAAAACACAACATACGAGCAAAAAACTGATCGTTTTTGCCATGGTTTTTGCAGCTCAATGTTGCCAAGCAACAAGAGAGTGACCTCCATTAATTTTGGAGTTGTTTCCCTTTAACTGTAGTCAAGGAAGCAGGCTTGTTTACTTCGGTTCGATATCCCGGAAATTTTCCGGGTTGTTGGCGTATAGGGTGCATGTTTAGCCCCGGAGAATTTCCGGGGTAAGGCAGTCTAGAGGTTAAATACAGTCAACTCAACTTTTAGATCTATAAAACATGGCATCATATTTTACTGCTCTGAACTAGTGAATACTATGACTATCCCCACCTTGTGTCAGCAGGTAATTTCTATTCTGCATTTGGTTTTAGTTTGATTGTACTTGTAGTGTACACTTGTACTAGTTGTCTACATAACATGGCAGTGAAGCTATTCAATTTTGGGACTGTACCATAACCGACCATCACCCTATGTCACTGTGTTAGCATTCTGTGCTCATATATACGCCCAGTGCCGAAAGGCTAATTACGCACTTTTGACATGGATAATGGATTTTTCCTTTAAACATGTAAAAGATTAGTTGTTTCACAGTGGAAAGTTTGAAAGAGCATATATTTTGTCAACTGCATAATGAAACTAAGGCTGATAGTTGCCTATATTTGGGATCCATGTTTAATTTAATGTAGTCCATGTGTTAACAATTTAGTTTAAATATTTAATGGGTGTGTCTTTTGGAGTAATTATAGTAAATTAACAGGATTTGTATATTTGTAGACATTTAAAAAAAACCCATTGAATTGAAAGTTTTCCAGACATATGAACAGTCAAGAACTCGTGAAATTATGATCTGCAGATGTTGAGAATTGAGATCTATACTTGATCTATAGATGTTGAGAATTGAGACACTACTTCAATAAAATTTGTAAGTTTTGAGAGGTAGTATTTTAAGAACCTTACTGCTGTAGCTATAAAATATGCACAAGTTAGATCTATATGTATACATGTATGCTGAAGGGTAAAATTATGTCATTGACTTAACAGCCTAGACAAGTCAAAGAAAATGGGGAGGGGTGTTACTGTTAGGAAAAAGGGCGTTTTCATGATTTATATGTCTTTTTAGTTTTTATGACATAATTTAATCCCTTCCAGTCTTCTTTTCTGTCTTATTGCAACAACATTCATTTCATTTTTGTAAACAGCTACAAACCAATGGTTTGTGCCGGCTGTGAGGGGAGACATCCCCCCTGGTTGTGCTGCCTATGGCTTCATCTGCGACGGCACACGCATTCTGGTCTTTGGTGGTATGGTGGAATATGGCAAGTACTCCAATGAACTGTACGAGTTGCAGGCCAGCAGATGGGAGTGGAAACGGCTGAAGCCAAAGCCACCCAAGAACGGTGGTCCCCCTTGTCCTCGTTTGGGTATGTACAGGTCTTTTTTTTTTTGATGGTTGGTTTACAGATTGGTAACAGCTGTTACCTTGGTGCAGTGGCTAGTGTGTTAGATTTTGTGGCTTGGAAGTCAAATTTCACATTCTTATATATATATTAAAAAAAAAAAAATTTGGAAAGGGAGGGCAGTGGATCGGTAATCTAGAGGTAAGGCACCTGCCAAGAAAGTGAAAAGTCTGGGTTTGATCCCAGTTTGTGCCTGAAGTTTTGCCCCTATCCGCTAGACTGTGACTGGTGGACTGGGCGCAAGTCTCCTCCTGTGGGGATGCCGGGGGTTCTTTCAGTATAAATAGCATCCCCATCTTTTGGAAATTCTCTGCCAGAAATTTCCATTTTTTTTGTCTATTTGTTTTTGTCTTTCTTTACCTTTCTATCATTTCTCTATCTCTCTTGCTTATTTTCTGCCAGCCCAGTCCATTCCTTCTGGCTTTTTTCAAGCAAAGTTTTCAGCAAAATTTTTTTAAAAAATCTGTTCTCATTATATTTTTCCTGTGTTCTGGTGACCAGGCAGTGATAGTTAAAAAACTGGGATGGATGGCACAGGATGTCCATTCTGCAGTGTTAATTGTCTGTGTGGCATTTTTAATGTATATTTTTGTACTCTAACATGTTTATCTTTTTTTTTCTTTTTTTTTTTTTACATTGTTTTATAACCTGGGGATGAAAAATCAAGGGGAATGGCTGATGTCTTCAGCATATTGTTTAGCCTTAAGGAATAAAATTATTGAAGTGTTGTGCCAATTAATGTTGGTTATTTTTTATATTCAGATGGATGTTGTTAGGTAATTGAAGGTATCAGGTGTTAGTTGTGAATTTGAAGTGAAAATGATGGGAGCCACTGAAACTTAATACTCAATCCTGATATGGTTTTCATGGTCGGTAGGGCTAATGTGGAATGGAATGGGTGCTAGTGTTTCAGATTAGATGATACCTGTGTGCAACATCCATTAGTGCGCATATAAAAGAACCCACAGCTACAAGAGTTGTCCCTGGCAAAATTCTGTAGTAAAAAGCTCTTTTGGCAATGCTCTGTACCCAGGGAAAGCAGCCTAAACTTCATTTAGAAAAATCTGCCATGACATAAAGGGGTATACAAATACAGACATGGTGGAATTCTGCCTTTTTGACTCTCTCCAGGGCAATTTTATCTTTTTAGATCAGTTTAAAGCGGTCTGGAACATTTTTATATGTTGATTACATCTGTGATGGTTTGATAAATACCAGAGAGGTAGATTCAGGAAGTATATGCAATTTGAATTGTTGATTGTTTTATTTACTTGTATTGTTACGGATGTGATGACAGATTAATGACATGTGTTGTTACAGGTCACAGCTTCACGTTGCTGGGAAACAAAGCTTATTTGTTTGGAGGTCTTGCCAATGACAGCGAGGATCCGAAGAACAACATTCCTCGGTGGGTAGCTTTGGTGCTTGTACGCACATACGTACACATGTATGCACATACAAGCAGAAATCTACGTGTGAACGCACGCGCGCGCACATACACACACACACACACACACACTCTTGCTCCCTGCCTCCCTCCCCTCCCCTCCCCCCTCTCTCTGTCTCTGTCTCTCTCTCTCTCCTCCTCTCCCTCCCTCTCTCTCCCTCTCTTTCTCCCCTTCCCCTCCTTACTCCCTCTCTCTTGTTCAATAGAATAACTGGGGCTCACGTTTGAAATTACTATTTGTGTATGCATTTCGTCGTGAAAAATAAGCTTATGTGATACAGATATACACACGTGTGTACTGAGATGTTTATTTACAGAATCCTTCTCTTCTTTTTTTTTTTTCTTCGTTTTTTTAATGTTTAACCTAGCTACCTGAATGACCTGTATACCCTGGATCTGAAACCGGCATCTAATCAGATCACTTGGGACCTTCCCACGGTGACTGGCAACCCCCCACCGCCACGGGAGTCACACACCTGCGTTGCTTTCGGAGAGAAAGATGGACGAAGCCCCCGGCTCATCATTTACGGCGGCATGAGTGGTTGCCGGCTTGGTGACCTCTGGCAGTGTGATGTTGGTAAGAATCTTTAACCACTAGACTGCCCCACCCCGGAAATTTTCCGGGGGCTAAATGTGCACCCTATACGCCTGCATTCCATTCGAAGTAAACAAGCCAGCTTCCTTGACTACAGTTAAAAGGAAACAACTCCAAAATTAGTGGAGGTCGCTCTCCTGTTGCTTGGCAACATCCAGCTGCAAAAACCGTGGCGAAAACGATCGGTTTTTTTAGCTCGTATTTTGTGTTTTTATGCATGACTGCTTGGGCAGTTCTTGTTCAAAATGACTGAAACTTCTTGTTGAAGGCATCAAAAACTTTACAAAGCTGAAAAGGGGGTAAATAAAACTTTACATTTACGTGACAGTGATGAAAAATGATCGTGTATGATTTAGGAGATTGTGCATTTAAAAACAAAAGAATGAGATTTGGCCTGGACTTATGTTTGATGTTACTGAGATGGGGGGTACTCAACTGGTGATGACAAAAGTGTATTTTTTGGTCGATTTTTTACATTTTCGCAGTGAAATCACTGAAACATCAATTTGAGCCTGCCTCGAAGCAATCTACCATAAATATATATACTGTCATCAGGTAGACTATCAGGAATATTCATATAGTAATTTCTGAGTAAGAGGGATATGAACACAGCAAGTGGTACATAAGAATTTTATTCCCCGGCATATAGGGTGCACTTGCACTGGGCAGTTAAGAGGTTAAAATTAAAAAAAAAAAACCAAACAATTTGGGGGTGGGGTGGCGAATGGGGGAATAAAAGTTGGAAATATGAAAGGGACCTATTAGTTTTATTATTTGCTCTTGGCAGAGTTCACACATTACAAGAAGTTGGATATATGAAATGGAACTGTCAATTTTCATGTTTGCTCTTGGCAGAGTTCACACCTTCCTCGAAATTCTCAGAACCTCGTTGAGTTTTTAGGCTCCATTTTCAAGGCCTTGAATCCCCTTGAGAGTAACCGACATGTCAACCCGTGACAAAATCCTCCTTGAAAACCCTTTTGAAAATCAAGGCATGTCTGCCGAAACTATTCTAAGATTGATGAGAAGCTCAAGATAACATGTTTGTGATAAAAAAAAAAGAAAAAAGGTTCAAATAATAATAATAATAAATGGAATTTGTATAGCACTTGTATGTATGAAACAAACTAGTAAAGCAGATGACAAAGTGTTAAAAGGAGGTAACTACTGATATTACGCATGCGCAGCAAGTTACCAAAAGTTGTGTATCGATTGCCTCACTCACTTGGATGGATTTGTGTCCGTCGGAGTTCAGAGCGACAAAACAGACCTGAAACGGTGCATTAAGTGCCGTGAAACTGATGAAAACAAGAGTTCAGAGACTAGATTGCCAATGTAGCAACAAACAAAAAGTGTGTTTTTGCTGAGCATGTGATGACCAACAGTTACTAGTGGACAGTTGTGAAGCTGTAGCCAACTTTGAAGAGCTGATGTAGTCAGGCCCAGATTAACACTTTGTTTGGACTTCAGTTGCGGTAAAATAAATGAATAAAAAAATCAACCAAATCAGTGCAACAGCTGGTGCACAACACTCATGTCTCTGTATGATTTTATCCACTGATTGTATGATTTTATCCACTGATTTTGTGCTTCATGAAAGCAGATGTGTGAGTTTTGTACTTTTCAGGGTTTTTTGTGTTTTGTTTATTTGTGTGTGTTTGTTGTTGAAAGCTTGAAGCATTGAATTCATTGTGTTCTTCAGAATCGATGACATGGATCAGACCCACAGTTCAGGGAATCCCCCCGCTTCCCCGAAGCCTGCACTCGGCAACGGTCATCGGCAACCGCATGTTTATCTTTGGAGGCTGGGTGCCCTTGGTCATGGACGATGTCAAAGTTGCCACGCATGAAAAGGAATGGAAGTGTACGAATTCACTGGCCTCTTTGAATCTGGGTAAGGTCCTGGTTTGTTTGGCTTTTTTGTTTTGTTTTTAATCTTGTTTTTAAAACTGGTCCCCCCTTTCCTTCCCCTAGAATGTAATATTCATATGTCAGAGTATTTTTTAAGTTTTTTGAGTTGCGTGTCAAAGTATCAGCATAGTGTCTATTTAGTATCTGAAAAATTTTGATTCTTTGCCTGGATTGTATTTTTTTAAGAATCGAGGGGAAAAAAGTGACTGCTATAGTTTGCCCTTTTTTTGTTTGTTTGTTGGTCGTTTTTTTTTTACATGTAAGGTGCCTATAAAAAATGACAAATGTGAAAGAGATAAAACAATGGAAGAAATAAACTTGTATAATAAAAAACCCAGCTAAACTCAGTTGCTGTAATCTTGCTTTCAACAGAATCGGCAAGTGACTGTAGTCAGTGCGACAACTGCTCTAAAAAAAACAACCCAACTCACTAGTGATGAAGACAGGTAGTTAAAGGACTGTTCATTGTTTGAGAGTTGATATAGTTAAAAATATTTCCAATGTCACAGTTGAAACAGCTTTGACTGTCATTCATATAAGGGTTTTTTGCCTTCAGCTTTGAGAAAGGAGAAACACTGGGTGACATACCTCATTGCAGTTTTATTGACCTCCGTGTTTTTAAGACATTCAGGTTTTTTCATCGCAGGCAATGGACTAATTTGTCATTTGGCTAGCTACAGTTTCTTGTAAGTGTGTGAGGTGAACACAAGCAGTCCCAGGCCTGACAGAAAACGTGTGTTGCAGACACCATGACGTGGGAACCTCTGGCCACGGAGGCGTTTGACGATGCCCTCCCTCGTGCCCGGGCTGGTCACTGCTCAGTGGCCATCAACACCAGACTGTACATCTGGAGCGGCAGGGATGGCTACCGCAAGGCGTGGAATAACCAGGTAAGAAATAAGAGCTGGAAAAAAGTCTTCCTTCTGCTGGAAATTGTTGTTTTGTGAATGGCTGTCGCTGGTAAGTGCGTTGTTTATTGCTCCAACAGAAATTTGTTTTTGGATGGTTATATTTTTTCTTTCCTGTAAAAAACTCACTGAATTTTAATTAATGTGAAATTTTAAAGGAAAAATCAACCCTGATGTTGGAATACGGCTACCTTAATGGTTTGCAAAAACAGTCGCATACACAAAAATTTCACTGTTGGTGAACCTTGGAGCTCTAGCCAGGAAACAAAAAAAGGAAAAGGAAAGGGGGAAAATACTGGGCAACAGCAGTAATGAATTTGGCTGTCTTGCTTGCTTTGAGTTGTCAAAAGCAGTGAGTGAAAATCACTGTGTGGTAAAGAATTTATTGAACACATTGAATGGATGTTAAAACAGTAAAAACAGAGTTTCATTTGTGTATGAATCTGCACTGATGTGCATTTGTGTGAAACTTTAGTTATATCCAGAGGCGGTATTTAGAACCTCATACATACTTATGGATTTTAGGTATTTCAGGATTTTTTTGTTTTTGATTGTTTCCATAGAAAAATAAGTGGGATGAAAATTCTCCTAAGAAAGGATACTTTTGCAAATTTGGGCATTGTTTAGATCAGTTGCTTGGTAGATGAAATTCTGACTTTTATGATTAGTCATCATGAAAAATCTCTTAAACAGAAAAAAAAGAGATGATTTATGAATCCGTTTATCAATACTGTTTAAATAACTTGAGCATGGAACATGGAAAATGATGAATTTTTCTCTGAAGAATGAGGACTGTTTAGCTGTTTATATACAAACTATGCCTCTTACTGAAATTGCGCAAGTACACTACACTTCATTGCTGCAATGGAAAGAAGATGCAGAGAATTTTCTGTTAAAACCTTTTTTTTTTTTTTTTATTTATTTTTTTTTTTTTTAATAATAAAGGCGGTTGTTTTGAACTTGCGTTAAATTTTGACACCTTTTTAATAAATAAAATGTTAATATGAAAATTGTTTCATGAAATTTGATGATGTTGTATGGACTTGTATTTGAAGACTGGTTTTGTTCAGACTGGTTTTGTTGTTGTATAATATGTTGTGGTGTGTTACTCAGACATGGGATTTGCACCGTCAAGAGTTAAGTTTCTGATGTCTTTTTATTTATCCACCATTCCACCATCAGATAAAAAAGGTAAAAAATGATTACATGCTCTTGTGGGTTTTCCTCTTTTTTCCTGATTTCTCCTCCCCCTTTTGTATTGTTTTGTTAAAATTTTCCCCTTTTAAAAAGTCTTTATAATTTTTTTAATTTTTAAGATGAATGAAATTCCATGCCTGATATGACACCGAATATTTGTATCCGGTCAGGGTTATGTTATGTAATGATAACATTTTGACTCTGAGGTGTTGGTCCCAACAGGTGTGTTTCAAAGACCTGTGGTTTCTGGAAACAGGTGAGTAAGCATTTTTGTCTGTGTGTTTTCCATAGAGGGAATATAAATAAGGGATGGGAAGAGAGGAAGATAAAGAGAATTTGTGTGTACAAGCTCACTTATGCATACATCTGTGTGGAGTTTGATTTTTTAATTGTGACATTTTCCTTTGAGAATAAGGTAGGGAGAGGATATCAATCTGTCATATTTTTAAAAAGTGTCTGCTAGGCTCGTGTCTTATGGGATATTTTTTTGTGGGTGACGTTTTTTGTTCTGTAAAGGTAGGCAAGGGATTTTTTTTACCTGTTAAAATTCTTAAAACAGCATGTCTGCATATTAAACTTTATATAGTCATTTGAATGAAAAAAAAAGAAGAAAAAAAAAGCACTGATAGGGGTTAAAATCCCTTCAGAGATTTTAAACTGTCAGTGGGGCGGGATAGCCTAGTGGTTAGGCATTGAGCTTATGATCTGATGGCCCAGGTTTCGAGCCACCACTGAGGCACACATTCGAGGGGATTTTCCCCCAAGTTCTTATCAGTACTGACTCCTCTCCTTTAATGTGCAAACACGCGCAGAACATCTTGCGCTCATGGTAAGATTTGTTCTGCCTTTGAGAAGAAGAGCAGGCCATTACGTGGTGGTAAGAATGAATGGCAAAATGAAAAAAGCGCATTCACACTGGTGTCATGTTTTAGACATCATCGCTGTAGTTGTAATGTGGCTACATTAATGGTGGGCAGAAACTGTCGTATATGCTAAAATCTCAGAGCTCCTCCAGCCAAGGAAGAAAACAAAAGGAAACCCTTGATTAATCTCAGCATTTTGATTCGTCAGTTTAGTGATTATTTTAGTGTCTGTATATATTTTAGAAGAGCTGTTCAATGTCTCAGCATGCAATGAAATCATTCCAGCCAATTCGGAACAAATTGTTTTCCTGGAATGAAAAGGCAGATCAACAAGCAAACTCGGGCCAGTACACACAGAAAAAGTAGTCACAAGGAGTGTTTGTTTCTCTGTTTTACCTTGAGAAAGATGATACGCGACAGCCTAAATGCTCACTCCATGCGATGCTCGCTTCCTTTCCTGACAGAAAAACCTCCAGCACCATCCCGTGTGCAGCTGGTAAGAGCAAGCACCAACACCCTGGAGGTCTGTTGGGGGGCTGTCAACACTGCAGACGCCTACCTGCTTCAGCTGCAGAAGTATGACTTGCCCCCCTCCCAGACACCCACCACTACCGCTGCTGGTGCTGTGGCCCCTGTCGGCACACCTGCTGGAACACCTGTGGTGCGCCAGCTAACACCTGCCACCCCAGGGACCACCACTGTTCTCCGCCCTGCTGGAGCCGGTAAGTAGAAAGGTGTGGATATCTAGAACGAGATTTGTGTGTCACTCAGGTCGTACATCATTCTCAAAGCCTGTAGTTGAAGGGATGAGAGTAAAGGGAGAGACAGAGAGAAAAGGTAAAGAGAGAGAGAGAGAGAGAGAGTAATGCGTTCAAAGATTAAAGTTTCCACACAGGTAAGTAGTAGTTAATCAAAGTGGTGCTGATGTTTTCTGGAGTGCAAGAATGATAGAATGATTACAAATTTTTGAAATTTAAAGAGAACACTCTGGGGGTCACCCAGAATATGGCACGCTGACACTTGTCTAACCTTGGAATCACTGTGAGATTGAAAATACACACCAGATGAGGAATTTGAGTGTATGACTTTTTTTTTCTAAGGACATTATCACATAGGCAGCTATACTCAATTTCAGAGGGGAAAGTAAAGATACGAGACATGCATCTTTGGTCATTTTGCAGACTCATTTAAGGCTAAATGTATTAAACTTTCTTTTCAGATCATTTATGTTCCTCTTGGTATTGTTTGGTGGTGGTTTAGAACTTTATTTTTTTAAAAAAAGTATTGAAATAAACATACAGATATCCAGCATTTTTTGGACACACTGTTTTCAGTTGCATGATCAAACACAATATACATCTCAATTTAAATTCCAGCCATAGATGGTTCATGTCACGATAAGTCAGATGAAATAAAATCCACGAAAAATGTGTTGACTAAAAGGATAGGACAGTGTCAGCCATACCGGTCCACAACTACTACTACACAGAAGGAAAACGGGTTTGATAATGAGATTGATGCATGCAATAAAAAAGAAAGGAGGGGAGGAGGATACCGTGACTAGGGAGTTTGTTGACATGGGCAGGGTCGGTGCGTCCTGTCTTGGGAGCCACTCTGGCCAACCTGGGAATGGCCCAGCCTCAGACTGTTAGAGGTACACTTCAGTTTCTTGCCGGTTTTTGTACGCTTGTTCACAGTTCATTTTGTGCATGCAGGGTTCGGGGTGTCAGATTTAACCTGGTCATGTTGTGGGCTCCCCCGTGTATGTGGTGGACATGCTATGTTGTGTCACTGGAATGAAGGAATGGTTATTAAAGTCGTTGTGTTGGTTGTTGTAAAAGAGGCTTTATCATTGTGTTTTTGTGTGTGTGGAAGTGGGCACTTAGGTTAGTGGTGGCTATTTGGAATGCAGCTTTGTGTTGTTTTATGTTGGTTGTTGGTTTTTAATGTTTTATTGAAACAGAACAGGCGGGTGGAAATATCTCGCTCTTGTGTTCCCAAGGTGTACTGAATAAACTGCTAGAAAGTAATGATGACTGAGATGTGTGTGATTTTGACATTGTAAATTTAATAAGGAAAAGAGTTGTACTTGATTTGATAGTCTCCAGAGTTGCAGCCTAGCAACAGGTATTTTATGAATTGATTATGGAATATGAATACAAGGAACGTGTTTTACAATAATACTTTATTGCCACACCACACCGCCTGTAGCAACAAAAACAGAGTTTGACATATCTATTACAGTATCGCTGTAGAAGCACAAACAGCAATTTTTGTCTTAACTGCTTTGTGAATGATAGTTTTTAGCAATATTGTGAGTTATACTATATATTCGGACTCTTTTTTTGTTTGCTTGGAATGAGTCTTCGTTCTTGTTACACGTGTCTTGTTGGCTTTTTCTTACAATTTACAATATATAATTGGGGGGAAAAAATCTTCATATATGTGGAGAACAAAAATGCATCATTTGTATTTTTTTTCTTCTTTTTGATGGAGAGTGAATGTTGCTACTGACTGGACTTGTTATTTTCAACAGAAGTTTGACAGTATTAGAATTCTAAGAATTGTCCCTCTATCCATCTAGTTATAGCATCGAGGAAACTCTTTTTTCTGTTAAGGCGTTTAAGGGATTAGGAGAGTGTGTGCATGCATGTGTGATATTAAAATGAATTTGTATGAACTACTTTGTCTTCATGCTTAAATACCAGATTAGGTCGTTTAGCACCTTCTGCATATTGTTGGAAATTGCTTTCATAAAGTATAGTTTTCGTAAGAAAATACAGAAAACATATTTTCAGGAAACTGATAAGCCTTGACTGGCAGAAAAGACTTGGGCTTGGTCACTTGGGGATGTAATATACCTAAAACCGTTTTTGATATAGATTACCTTTATTTGGAATAACTTTGCTTTTTGTCAGAATTCTACTCCACATCTTGTGATGCTTATAGTTGTATGAAAATGTAAGGAAAGCTTCATTTTCTAGTAGATGTCATGTTCAGGAAAACGGCAAAACAATCCAGTGTGACCAAGTTTCACTCTGCCAGTCTAGCCTCTCAGTGTCTTGTCTCTTGATTTGGACTGTGGTTTTCCTATTGTCTACCCTGTGCATTGAGCAGTGTACCGAGCATGGGTGTGTATGAGCATGTGGTCGGTGTAAACTGGTTCATGTTCGTGTACTAGGGGAAAAAGAAGTTAGAACTGTGTTGACAATTTCCGTGAAGTTGTGAGGTCCAAGATCACCATCATCACTGTAATGAAGCATGTTATATGTATATACACCAGTAACAAAGATAGAGACATGTAACCTGTGCATGAATAGTAGCTCAACACGCTCCCTGTGTACATACATGCAAATCCCTAACCCCCCCCCTGCCCACACACACAAACAAACACACACACACACAAACACACACACACACAAAAGTTTCAAGGAAGAAATCTATTATAAATGACTCGGGAATACAAGCAAGAGGGAGAAATTGCCTAGGACCATTGTGACAAACATTTCTCCAAGAAGAGCAAACTGAATGTCAGTGATGTGTTGAGAGGACAGATCAGACCACAACACACCACATCACACCTCATATCACCTATTATTCAGTACCTCGCTGTACAACTTGCACCACTACATATATCTGAATGGTGCATCTCACCATACTGATCCAAACTATCACATCACATCGCACCATACCATACCTCACCTCACCTCACCGCGCCATGCCATGCCATGCCACGCCACGCCACACCACACCACACCACACCACACCACATGCCATAAATCACTATGCCACCACTACACACCATTGGACTTCACACCACGCCATAGTGTGTAAACACAATTCCGCATCACACTGAATCATCATGCCACTGCCCCATTCTTCATCACACCATGCAATACAATCAACACTTTCATGGGAGTGCATTGGCTGTGTTTTGTAACAAATAACTTTTCTTCTCTTTCTCTGTCTCTCTCCTCCAATTAGTTGTTTTTTTTAACAGAACTTTTTTCTTGTTGACTTTTCAATCTTTATGTATTTTGATGGTTTCCCGGTTGCATCTTGTTCCGACTGCTTTGTCCAATCTGCTTATTTTGTAGGGATCGTCATTTACGGGTTTGGTGTTGTTGTTAATGGTAGTGATGTGCTAAAATGGGGTAGTTTCTTTTCATTTGGTAGTCCATTTTGTAAAGATTGTTGTTGTATCATCCTTTTGTGTGTGTTTTTTTCATTTGTATTTATTAATTGGACTCTGTATTACTAATGTTTTGTTGCTTTTCTTGAAAGTTAAAAGTTGTCTGTCCATTTCTGTTTGGGTTTTTTTATTCTGCTTCTCTTTTTTCCCCCATGGAAATAGTGATACTGTGTTCTTTTGTTTCCTGTTTATGGATTAACAAATATCTTTTAATTTTGTCTCCATTCTGTTGCTGTTCCTGTGTTGATACCTACTCTGGGATCAAAACAAGTCGGTGTATTGATTTTTCATGCATGTGCAGGCGTGAACGTCTGCTTTTGGCAAAAATTGTGTCTCTATTTGTCGCTCTTGCTTTTTTCTTTTTTCTTTTTTTTTTCTTTTTAATGTTTTTGTGGCTGTGGTTGATTAAAAAAAAATGTTAGTAACTTTTAAGTGGGGATTTTGAGAAAGTATTGGGATAATCTGCTGAAATTTGGTTTGATGAATATAACGTTGATATGGAAGACATGCTTTTGGTTCATGAATTGTTGGTAATTGAAAATTATCTTGTAAAATTGACGTTATCGTATACTTTCACTGGACAAGTCAGTTGTAAATCCAGTGTAATAAAATAAAAATACGTTTAGAGCATAGACTCCTTTGAGTCTTGGCTCTTTGGAACTTTTTCTTCACTTTCTTCATATCTTTCATATCTTGTCTGTGCAAGATACAGTGCTTTATAAATTCCATTTATTATTATTATTATAGACTGATCCTATAAATGGTTGAGTTTTGTGACCTTTTTTCAGAGCCGTTTGATTCCACTTAAATTTATTCCTAGTTTGTTTTTGACGTGAAATTGTATTCTTCTTCTTCTTTTTTTCCCCCCAGTAAAATTGCTCTTTGTTTGTTCTTTCCTGTGACTAGAACCTTGCTACTGTGAAAATGAAGAGAAAGTTGTGTTGAAGCGGACTTTCATGGACACACACACAGATACGTTATGAAAGAGTGTCTCACGAAGTAGCATCACAAAAGTGACACCAATGCTTGTGCTCTCACATGGCCTCAAGTTGTGTAATAAGAAAGTGAAATACAGATGGAATTTTTTCCTTTTTCTTCTGTTTTTTCCCCCCCTTAAACTTCAGAGGTAAAGTCACTTTACATGTATAGGAATTATTGCGTGACAAGGAGTCTCTTCTTCAAGGTATGTAAAGGACTTTTGGGGTTGTTTCAGTGACTGCAACTCCTCGAATGAAGGCCCCAGTGACGCTGACCCCGGGAACAACCACCATCCGTGTTGCAGGGTCCCAGGTCTTGACACCCGCCACCAAAACAACCGTCCCTTCCTCCACCGTGAGTCTGCTGCCTATCTGTTGTATCTTATACTCCATTGTTGTATTTATTTATCATTTAGTGGTTATCGGATTACTTTTTGACATGATTCCATGGTCTATCACATGATCATTCATTTATCGTGGCAAGTAAGGCTGGTATGTTGCTGCACAGTTTTAACCCTAGTAGCGCTGAATATGCAGCAACAAGCCTCACTTCTATTGGCTGAATTAACATTGGCTAGCATTGTTTTGGAGGAGGGTGGGCTCAAACAACCCTTGATATTGATATATAAAACTGAATTAAATGTGTTAAGCTATATATCACTGGAAAGAACAGATAATATGCTTTTAAATGAGTGTAATTTTATAATAATGTGTAGTGATTATGATTATGTAAAAAAAAATCCACAAAAAAAAATCGTGTGCGCACTACTGATCACTGTTCCATCGTCAGGGCCCCAGATCGATTTTAACAAGATAAGCAAAGTTCTTGCGGTGCATAAATGTCATGATTAGGTAAACACTATTTCTTGACATTAGTTTTCAAAAAATAAGGAGTTTGTATCGCAACGGTCACCAAATACTCGGAAAAGTTCAGCGAAAGGATCGACGCCATCGTGACCGTCATGGCGGAATGTGCGAAGTGGTGGCTTTCTATGACGAAAATACAAAGATCGCTTGATTTCATGTGATGCAAAGTATTCAGCAGCATAGCGATTTGACTCAACAACAGTTATTTCGAAGCCTCGTTGCGTCAAAATAAAGTAAAACAATCTGTGACGTCGAAATCGCCCAGTAGCGAAGAAGTCCATCCAGCAAAAACTAGCACCGCTCGATTCAGTCCGATCGCGATCGATTTTAACCAAGTTTTTCAAAAATATTCCACAATCCTTACCTCATCATCTCTCTCATTGTTTATTTCAACCAAATCCAGCCTCTAAAACTCCTCCTCGCTGTCAATATTGTAAAAAAGCTCGAAAAACGCTTGAAGAAATTCTAGTGCAAACACTGGCCGCCATTTTTGTTGAAGACGATCTCGGCTGGTCCGAAAAAAATTAAAAATACACTCTTAACCAATCAGATTCTTCGTTGCTTGTGTGTGTCAAACGACCTTCACCCCTTTCTGCGGGCCTACAACGGCCTTAACATTCATTGGCTGACCTTTGAAAGCGAAAGTAAGCTTTCAACTATGACCACCCACGTCATCCCGGAATATTCCTGGATCCGCCACACAGCCTAGACCCGCGGTTCCCGGAATATTCCGGGAACCGCGCTACTAGGGTTAACATAGCTTAAAATATTAACAAAATGACAGACCCGATTTTGGTAGGACTGTGTGATCGGGTTGGATTCTTTGAAAGGTTAAGGTAATCTTTCAAGTTTGTTTTAAAAAAAAAAAGTCAAATGTGGATGTAGTTGATTGAAAGAAGACTATCATTGCTACAGGGGGACAGACTGTACTTTGATAGTCTGTATAGGAAGTCTGCTAGTGATGTATACTGCTGCTGTATTTGTAGACAGGTTGCCATGTTGGTAAACTGTTTTTGTGATAGTCGTAACTACAGATGACTTTTACACACAGCACCTCATGTAAAATAGAATGTTCTATCTTTTGATGGTAATTCGTTTGGTAGCTTTTGCATGATCAGCATTCTCCAAAATTGTCTAGCAATGTTCTATCTTTTGATGGTAATTCGTTTGGTAGCTTTTGCATGATCAGCATTCTCCAAAATTGTCTAGCTTTTCTTCGAAAGGGACATCAGTGCTTGATTCCTGCCAGTTGCATGGAAAACAACAAGCTCTGTTATAACATCATTTCATTATCAGTCGTCTCACAGTGGGTGGTCATGCTTTTTGCAGGCTGGTGGACAGATGAGCGGTATTGCAGCGTTGGCTGCGGCTGCTGCTGCGACTCAGAAGATCCCCGGAACTGCAGGTGTCACCACTACGCCGGTGTCGGGTATAAAGGTCGTGACCCCCACTATTGTGGCTCCAGGAGGTGTCAAAGTCACACCTGTCTCTGGAGCTCGCCAGGGTCAGGGTAAGTGAATAGGTTGGGTTGGGAATTAGGTGTCTAAACAGATTTTTGATAATATCTGTCATCATCATCATCATGGTTACCGCTATCATTGTTATTGTTATCAATTTCATGTTGGGAGTGCTATTTCCAAAGATGTTTCCCATCTATTCTCAGTTGTCTTTAATTTACCTGATTGCTATGTGTATTGTTATTTGTAAAAGCAGTCCTGGCATGCATTTTGTCCTGTAAAAGATGAAAGTTTACTTTTGTGATTGATTGTTTCGATATTTGCTAGTCATCCTTGGGGGGAAAACAGATATGTGTAGACCATATGACCGGCAATGATTATGTTGAATCTTGAAATGTTAATGACTTCTTTCAGTTGTTACGTCTGCAACATATTTTTAATATTTGTTATCACAGTGTCTGTTTCTTCGGCAGTAACAGTCCCAGCCCCGGGTACCCAGACAGTACGTGTGGCGCCCCCGGGTGCCACCATCGTGAAGCAGGGAACAGGCAGCATGGGGGGCCAAACAACACCGGGCCCCAAAAGGGGGAACCCTTTCCCCAAACCAGCCCCGATTGTCATTTTGGTAAAAACCATGGGGGCTTCTTTTGCCACTGTAGGGTTGGTGGTGTAGGGTGTTACTTTGGCTCAAATGATTTTTTTTTTTTTTTGGGAAGAAAAAATTTTTGCTCGCGATTCTTTTTTTTTAGTTTTGTTTTTGGGTACAGGCAGCTTACTTTTCCGGGAGGGCCGATTAAAAAAAAGTGTCTTTTTTGCCCACATGCCCCGGGAACCAAAGGTTTTTCTTGCGCCCCCCGGAAATTTTTGTAATTTTTCCCAAAATTTTGGGGTTTTGGGGACAAATTTAGTGAGCACTTTGTATCCCCCCTTACTCTTTATGAGGGCATTATTGCAGATAAAATAACCCAAAGATACCTGTTTTTGGGTTTCCCAAGTTTAAATAAAACTTTGCACATAAAGGTTTTTTGTTTTTCCCATGACCCGGGAAAACATGGTTTTGAAAAAAAAAAAAAAACCATGTGATAAATTTTGAGTTTTTCCCAGGAAAAGGGAAGAAATTTCGGGGGTTTTGCAGGGCCCAGAAAATTGGTAAGTGTCCAAATTTTTCTGGGGCCCCCCTAAAAAAAAATTTAATGGAAAAGCAGGGTATTGTTTTCCCAGGGCCCCCCATCTCCATTCTCCAAAAACCCTTCAAATTTTTTTTCTTCGGGACACTTTATCTTCCTGGGTAAAGTATATGGGGGATTGTTAAATTATTAACCTTGATGGCCCCCCCAAATTTTTTGGGCCGGGGTTAAATTACCCCTATACCCTTAACCCCGGGAAATTTTTTCCCGGGGTTTTCGAAATAAAAAAACCAGTTTCCCTTAAACTCATTTTAAAGGGAAAAAACCCCAAAAATTAAAAGTTTCCTCTCCTTTTGGTTTGGGAAACACCCAAACTCCCAAAAACCCCGTGGAAAATAACTTTTCTTTTTTTTTAGCTAATTTTTTGTGTTATTATCAGACTGCCTTTGGGGTAGTTTTTTTTAAAAAATGGCTGACACTTTTTTGAAGTTTAAATCAAAAAACTTTAAACAGCTAAAAAAGGGGCCCAAATAAAATTGAGATAACCCGGGAATTTATAAAAACACATGTAGGATTGGGAGATAGGCTTTTAAAAAAAAAAAAATGACTTTTGATTTTGCCTGGACGAGTTTTTTGACGTTTTTGAATGGTTCCCCAGAATGACATGGGGGATGAAAAAAGTCAAATTTTGGGCCCTTTTTTTTTAAATTTTAAAAATTGATTTTCATAGTAAAATTATCATGCAAACTAATTTGAGTTTTCTCAAAAAGCAACCCTACATATATATTTTCTTGGGGGAACATCAAATTTTTCCCTTTGGGTAAGGGGACAAAAACATAGCAAGGGGTTCAGGGAAAAATTTTTTTCCCCCGGCATATGGGTTTTGGACTTGCACTTGGCATTTAAAGGGGGTTAAAAAAAAATGGAAACAGTCAAGGTAATTCTTGTGAAAACCTGTGAAAAATCGGTGCTAAGCATCAAGGGAATTTTTTTGTCGGTCCTTCATATCACTGTTTCCTATTTCATGTTTTGCTTGTGATTGAAAAAAAAACACAGATGTAACTAACAATGGTTTACAGGACCCTTTTTAGATTTGAGTGATTGAAAAAGAGGGTTTAAAAAAAAAAATTTTTTTAGAGGCAAACGGACATTGAAGTTGGCTTTTTGGGTGTTATGATGTAGCCATTTAATTTTCTCAAACCTTTTTAAAATTCCCAAAAAAAATTTAAAATTTCCCCCCCCTTTGTGTATGGTGGGCCCCAATAATTTATTTAGTCAGAGTACGGGGGGTTTTTAATCCCCTTTTCATATTTTAAAAACCCAGCCTCCTCCGGTTTTCCCGAGATCATGATTTCTGATTGAGTTTTTTGGGGGATGGGGGAACGTAACTCCTTGTCACTGGGTCACGGGGTTGCTTCAGTTGTTACAAAAACCCTGTGACAGGGACATAATTTAAAATTTGTTTTTGTTGCTTGATCGGTCTTTTTTGGGGGGGTGCAGAAAATTAGAAAAGGGGTTCGAATCTCTTTCAAGGGGATTTTTTTGGGAGTTAAACATCTTTTGGGGACTCCCCCCCCCACAAAACCCTTTCCTTTTTGGCCCTAAAACGGGAGTCCTGGGCAAAAAGCATGCAGAACATTTTGCGCCCATTTTTAAACCCTGTCCACTTTTCAAAGTGGGGCCCTTTGTGTGGGGTGGGAAGGATGAAAAAATTAAAAAAACGCATACACACGGGGAGGGATGGAAAAACGCATGAGGGGCCCCCCATTTTATTATCCTTTAAAATAAAAAAAAAAAAAATAAAATTTAAATAAATTTCTGGAAAACCCTTTGGGGAGAATGTTTGGCAAAGGGGAAAATTTGGTAATGAAAAAGTTTCTTTGGGGTTCCCTCTCCCCACTCCTACCCTTTTTAATCTGTTTGGGGGTTTTAAAAAAAGGGGGGTTGAAACAGGGGGTAGAAAAATTTGTGTAGATTTTCCCAATTGATTATTGAAAAGACATGGAATTTCACGGGGGTTTTTGGGGAAAAGGGAACGGGAAGGGTTTTAAATAAGATATGACAGTGATTTTCCCGGGCTTACTTGTTGGGTTTTTGGGGGTGAAAATCCCTTTTTTAACCAAAAATTTTTTTTTGGGGAAACTTTTAAAGGTTTTCAAAAGCCCATTGCAAGTCCCCCTGTGCCGAAAAGATGAGGATCAGTGATTGCAGTCAAATTTGGGGAGGGGAAAGGAACAGAACCCGTTGCCCACGGGTTTCATGGGGGTTACGGTCATTTGTTACAGGCAGACGGTGAAAAGTGCATACAGAAAAACTTTCGGGTTTTGTCTCATACTGCCCTTCCCAAATTTTTTGGGTATACAAAACAGATTCTTTGATTTAAATTTTTCGGGGGGGAAATATTAGCTGCTGTATTTGAAAAAACAATGTAACAGGGTGTGAGAATTGTGTAGATTTTTTCATTTTAGTAAGGGAAATGGACGGGAAGGGTTTTAATATATGAAACTGACATTTGTTGTTCCACTTCCCATTTTGTTGTGATTTTCCCCCTTTTAAAAAACTTAGGTACTCTTTCATACCCATGAAATTGGTTTTGACACGCTTTTTTAAGTTCCCCCCCTTTTTTTGTGGGGTGGGCTTTGAATTTGAAGATATGCATTTTATAGGCATTATTATTTATTTCGGCATACCCTTTCAATGCTTTTCAGAAATGTTCATATCAGTCCCCCCTTGTCCGGGGATGCTAAAGATCAGGATTGCGTCTATTTGGGGATGGGAGGAACAAAAATTTCCGTTGTCACTGGTCAGGTGGTTTGCTGTCAGTTTTTTACGGGGACAGACCTGTGACAGTGACATCAGTTACCCCAAAACCAAAACAACACACAACAAATTTAGTTTTTTGGGGTTTTTTTATTTGGGGAAAAAATGATTAGAAATTGACGAAATAACACACAAAACCACTTGCTGTTTGAAAAGGCTGGGGAAAATGCATGAAGGTTTTATCATTGTAAAAAATTTATGCCCTACTGGCTAGTGCAGTCGACAAGTAAAAAGCCAAAAAACTCGCAATTTTCCCGACCAAGACAGGGCTGACCAAGGGGCGACCATTAAAGGTGACAAAAATTTTTGGTTGACCACCCGGGGTTTTTGGGGCAACAACCAGCCCCCATCATCTCCTCCCAAACCAAACATGGGCAACCCCCTTTTTAAAAAAAACATGGGGATCAGCATGTGCACCAATTTTGAGGCCCCCTTTCCCCCCCACCAATAGGGGGGGGGGGGGGGGGGGGGGGGGGGGCGTCCTTTTCCTTTTCGTCCTTTTGCTCCTGTGGAAAACACGCTTCAAAATGCAGGTGGGAGATTTCTTTCCCCATGCACAAAGCTTGTATGCAAGGGATGTTCACACACACACACACACTTTTTTTTTCCAAATGTTTCAACCCATTCGCACTCACACAACAACCCCAGATTTTATTAAAAATGTTTCAACCCTTTTTGCACTCAAACAAAATCACACAGAAATTTTAATTTTTCCCAAAAAGTTTCAAAAACCCCTTCTGCACACACACAGTCACACAAGTTTTTTTTCCAAAATGGTTTTTTTTAAACCCATTCTGCATCAAAAACATAACCGAATTTTAAATTTCCAAAATTTCAAAACCCCTTCTGCATCAAACACATCACCCCCAAGGGTTTTGTTTTCCAAAAATTTCAAACCCCTTTTTTGCACTCACACACGGCAACAGAAGTTTTATTTCCCAAAAAGTTTTAAACCCATTCTGAACCCCCACACAAACAAGGGAAATTTTATTTCCCAAAAAAATTTTAAACCCTTTCACCGCCACTCTCCCCAGAAGTTTTATTTTTTTAAAATTTTTTTCAAACCCCTTCCCTTTTCCCCCCACTTTTCCCCAGAAGTTTTTTTCCAAAATTTTTTTAAACCCATTTTGCAAATACACACATCACACAATTTATTATTTCCCAAAAAGTTTCAAACCCCCTTTTTTAAATCACCACACATCACACAGAAGTTTTTTTCCAAAAAGGGTTTTAAAAAATTCTGCACCCCTCACACACTCACACAGAAGTTTTTTGTCCAAAATGGTTTTAACCCATTTTTGCACACTCCCCCCACAAAAATCACACAGAAATTTTATTTCCCAAAAAGTTTTTTAAACCCATTCTGGGACACTCAACATATCACTCAGAAGTATTTTCCAAAAAGTTCAAAAACCCCCTTTTGGGACACACACGCACACACCACAAACACGCACACGCACCACCCACACCAAACACCAACGCACAACACACGCACCCCCACACACACACACACAAAAACTTTAAACATCCTCCCTTACCCTTTCCTGGAAACAAATTTTTTTTTACCCGCCCACTTTTTCTTCCCCCCCCCTTTTTTCCCCCCCAAAACCCCCACCACACCACACACACAACACACAACCAACACCACAAAAACACACACCCCCACAAACCACAGGGGTTCTTTCGGCCAAAGGGGCCCTAGGGCCGGGGGCTTTTTTTCCCCCTTTTTGTTTCGTTAAACAACTGATGGTTTTTCACACCCCTGTGCCCGGGACGCTAGTCTTTCGCCGATACTTTCCCCGCAGAAACTGGGGACCCCCTTGTAACCTGGGCACACACACCACACACTCCAAAACCCCTTACCTTTCCCCTCCGGGTATGTATTTTTCCCCCCCTGGCCAAAATCCCGCACGGGGATCAAAAACCACCCCCCCCCATGCTGTCGGTGGCTAGCCGGGCACTCAACCCCCCACCACGAGGTGGGGGACCAAAACCATCGGAAAAGCCGCCCCCCCAAAGGGGCCCCCGGCAGCCCGTCCCCCCCCCAAATCATCCCTCCGTGCCCCAAACTGGCCGGGAGGGGGCAAAAACGCAGGGTTTATCGCTTCAGCCCCCAAGCCCCTGCTGGCCCGCTGGGGGCCCCAGGTAGTGGGGAGAGGTTTTGGGGGGGGGTTGGGGGGGGGGGGTAGGGGGAGGGGGGGGGGGTAGGGGGGGGTGGGGATAGGGGGGAGGGTTAGTGGGGTTGGGGTGGGAATGTTTTCTGTTTTGGTTTTTTGGGTTTTTGGGGTTTTTGTTTTTTCATTTCGAGGATTTTTTAATAGCGTTTGTGCCCATCCCGGGTGTATGGGGGTTTTTTGAAATTTTTCTTTTGGTTTCCCCCGGACACAAAGGCCACAGTGAAGTTTTTGTTGTCAAAACATGTGTATGTTTCCCATCTTTTTTTGTATCTCTTATGGTTTCCCATCCCCGTGTGTAGCGGTTTGTGAAATTTTTTCTCTGTTTCCCCCCCGACACACAAACCCATGGGGGGGGGTTTATTGTGTTTTGGGGTTTTTTAAAAGTGATGTTCTCCTATCTTTGTTTTTTTATCTCTTATTTTCCCCCCCCCCGGGGTATCTTTTTGCGAAATTTTGTCTTTTTTCCCCCCGGCCCCAATGGCCCCCGATTTGGGTTTATGGTGTGGTTTGTCCAAAAAAAGTGTATTTCTCCACCTGTTTTTTTTTCTCTTTTGTGCCCATCCCCCGGGGTTTTTTCGGTTTTGTGGAAATTCTTTATCTGTTTTTCCCCCGGGCCACAAAGGTGTTGGTGGGGGTGGGTTGGTTTAAAAACGTTTTTGGGATGTTCTCCTTTCTTTGTTTTTATTTTTCATTCCCCCCCCCGCTCCTCTCTTTTTCCCAAAAACACACTTGGGAATAACACCCAAGGTCCAGTTTGATGTTCACAGAGGGTTTTTTTTTTGTTTTAGTCCACGAAAGCACACAACCAAAGTTTCATCAAAAACCAGGGAGACCCTGCACACACACCACACACCACAACCACACACACACCAACCCCCACACACCACACCAAAACCCCACACACTCACCCACTCACACACCACTAAACCCCTGGGAGGGACAAACCAAAAGCAAGTAATGGTTTCCAGTTTATGTGGATGGGGAAACTTTTATAAAGATATATTACTGGGAATTTTTTTTGGAAAAACAATCATTTTAATTTGACAAAAACCTGGTATAAAAAGAAAGCCAATTTTGTTCTGTTTTCGAAGGGGTTTGGGGGGGGGGGTTGAAGATTGGTTTTGGGGGAGGGGGAGGGTTTGGGGTTTGGAAGTTGTTTTTTTTGGGAAAAGGAAAAATATTTCAGTGGGGTTGATTTCCCCTCTTCTGTTGCAGGGAAAAAACTGTGGAAAAGTCCCCCGCCCCACCTGGGGGGGCCACAGGAGGGGGCCCCTCAAAAATAACCTGTCATAACGTCCTTCCCGCAGGTAAGCTGTCTGTCCTCAGCCCGCTTCCCTTTTTTTGGTTTTGGTGTTTTTTTTCAGGATTCTTTAAAATATGCGGGGTTTTTTTATTTTCCGGTAAATTCCCTCAGGGAATTTTAAACGCCCCCCCGCTTGGGAAAAGTTTGGACCATTTGAAATACTTTTATTGCTTCTTTGCGCGGGTATTTTTTTTTATGGGCTTTGAAGTGTGTTTTATGGGAAAAATTTTGGGGGAAGGGTTTTGTTTTTTTGGGGTGGAGGGGGCTTTCTTGCTCTGTTTTTTTTTGTGGGGTGAAGGGAATTTTTTTTTAAGGTTTTTCAGTTTTTTTGGGCCCCAAATGAACCCAAACCCCAATAGATGAAACCGGGGATGTTTTGGGGAAAAGTTTTTTGGGTTTAAGGGGGTTTTGGGCCCCCCCGAAACCTTTAAGCAAAAGGAAACATTTGTTTGGGGGTGGGTTTTAAAACTAGCGGCTACTTTGTTTCAAACCTTTTTTTCTTGATGAAAGGTGGTTTTGCCCCCCAAAAAAAATTTCCCGCACAGATCTGCGTTTGTGGGGAAAAAACCTTTTTTTGTTAAAAAACGCCATTGGGGGCTTTTTTAGTTTTACTTTTAGGGTGGAAAGGGGAAAGGAGGGAAAAGGTTTTTAAGCAAAATTATAAAATTTTTGGGGAAATGGGAAAAATTTTTTTGACCATTTTCTCGTTTCACCAAAAGGATAGGGGGAACAAAAAAGTAACTACTTAGGACAGACAGGATTCTATGTATTTATAGCCATTTGTTTTTTAAAAAAAAATTTAATTTTCCTTTTTTAACAGATGCGTGACCCAAAATTGGTTTTCATACGCTGTTAACCCCTAAAAATGCCCTTTCCCCGGAAAATTTTCCCGGGGGTAAAATTTCATCCTTAAAGCCAACAACCCCCAAAAGGAAAATTTTCCGGGGGGTTTGAACCCAAGTAAAACAAGCCTGCTTCCTTGGGTACATTAAAAGGGGAAAACTCCCAAAATTTTTGGGGGTCACTTCTGGTTTCTTTTGGGAAAAATCGAGCTGCAAAAACCCTGGCAAAAACGATTTTTTTTTTTTCGGGTCGGAATTTTTTGTTTTTATGCATGGAGGGTTGGGGAAATTCTTGTTTAAAAAATTTCTGAAATTCTTGTTGAAAGGACAATAAATTTTCACAGCTGAAAAGTGGCAAAAAAAAACTTAATTTAACCTTAAAATGTGAAAAATTTTGGGATGATTTAGGGATGTGATTTAAAAAACATGAATGAGAAATTTGGGCCCAGATATATGGTTTGAAGTTATGAGAAGGGGTTTTACTCGGGAAGACCCTTTGGGGAAAGAAGAAAATTTTTTTTTGGGCGAATTTTTTACCCTTTAAAAATTTTTTTCGCTGAAATATCATGGGTAACCCAATTTGATTGCCCCGAAGTAAAACATGAATATATATACTGCCCTTGGGGAACTATCAGGAATATTTTATGTAGGAGTTTTTTTTTTTTGAGTTAAAAGGGATTTGAACATTTGCATTGGGACTTAAAAAATTTTTTTCCCCGGGGATATTTGGGGCACTTCTTTGGGGAGTTAAAGAGGTTAAAGGGGTTTAACGGGATGCATTTTTGGGGTTTTTTAAAAACTTCCTTAAAATTTACATGAGCTACAGGGTTTTGAAATTTACACCTTTTTTTTTCAAGGGTTTTCCACGTTTTTATATGTAGAGGGCTTAAAATTTTCATACTTGATCTTTATAACATTTATACATTCTTGCATGAAATTTCTGGGCTTAGATTTTATTTTTGCCTCTGTATTTCCCTTAAGGAGAGTTAAAAAAAAGTGGAAGGGTTTATCGAGAAGATACCCAAAAAATTTTCACAAACAATTCCAAAAAATGGCCCCAAAAATTTTGGAAAACCTTTTGACTGGACTTTTGTATCACCCTAACCCAAAAAAATATTACTATTATAATTTTCTTGGTGTTATGGCCCCCTTTTCGGGTTCAGTAACAGTTCTTGTGTATCTGCCCCCACAGGGACGGGCCTGCCAAACATCGCGATCTCCCCCGGTTGGGCCCCGCCCCAAAACGTGCATCACGGGGTGATGGGGGGCCCCCACCCTCCTGCGCCCCTCATGAAGACCGTTTACCCCGGGGGGGGGGGGAACCTCCAAAATCCCCTCATCGGCCCCCCCCGGGGCCCGGGGAGTTCCCCCCACCCCGGCCCCCCGCGATTTTCACCCTGCCCCCCCAATGGGGCCCGGGGAGGTGGGGGGGTTTTGGGGGGGTTAAATTTTTGGGGGGGTTGGGGGGGTTTAAGTTGGGGTTTTGTTTCTTTAAAATCTTTGGGGGCAACCCTTTTTGTTTTATTTTTTACTTTTAGGGTTTTTTTTTTTGGGTTTTTTTTTGTTGTTTTTTTTATCATACTTTTAAAAAAAATTTGTTTTTTAAAGTTTTTTTTTGTCAAGGGTAATGGGAAACAGAAATTTTTTTGCTTTTTGTTTACATCCATTTCCCCCCGGGTTTTTTTTTTTAGTGGGGTTTTTATTGGTGGGGGGGGGTGATTTTAAAAGGGGTACATTTTAGATTTATATTATATATTGTACTCTTGCATGTTTGGTTTATGTCTGTTTGTTGGTTTTTTTGTACATGTGAGGGACATTTCGGGTAGGAAGCTTTTGAACTTGGAAAAAATGGGCAAGGGGGGGATTGGGGCATTATTTTGAGCCAAATTCAGGGTTTATCGGGATTCCCTTTTAATCTGAAATTTTACCTGAAGTTGGAATGCAGCTACTTTTAAAAGTAGGCAAAAAGGGTTTTCATACGGCCCCAATTTTTCATTTTCCTTTTGAACCTTGGAGCCGGGTTTAGGTATGTTGGGTTTTGGGGGGTGGGGGGATATAATACAGTTACCCAATTTTTTGGTGAGAGGGGTGGAGATTTTTTACAAAATTTTGTACAGCTTTTTTGGAAAAATTTTTGGTTTTCAGTTTCATGTTGGGTTTCTGTACAAAGAGTACAAAAAAGCCTTTTTTTTAGGGGCTAGCTACCCGTAAAGAAATTTAAGTGTTTGATTATATTTATTATAAAACTTTTGTTTTCAGTAAAAAACCCCACAAAAAACGCCCCCCCAAAAATCTACAGATTGTGGATAAGGTTCTGTCAGACTTCCTGTAAAAACGCTTTTGTTCTGTTTTTTACGCTCTGTTCGAGTAGCCTCTCATAAGTTTGTGGGCCAAAACAAAGAAGAGAGAACACGCAGTACGAAAGCAAAGGAAGTTTAACCCGTCACCACAGACCCTGTTTCAGGAGCCGGAGGGAAAGGGCCTGTACAGATCACTATCACCCCGGTGTCGCAGGGAGCGGGCACAGCCAGCACTGTCGTTCCCACCGTGCTGTCAGCTCATCCCGTCGTCACAGCCGCCCCTGTCACCATTGCCGCCGCCACCACTGCCCAGCAGCCAGCTGCCTCTGAAGGCAGCCAGGAATGCGATGGCATTCATGGCTGTCCTGGAGACGGGGGAGAGGGAAGTCAGACCACCCAGTCTTCGGGACAGGGGTGCGATGGAATTCATGGCTGTCCTGGGGACGATCAACCGGCCCCTGCGCAGGGAGAGTGCGACGGAGTTCACGGTTGTCCCGGTGATGACCCGCCTCCTTCTCAAGCGTGTGACGGGATCCATGGCTGCCCGGGCAATGACGACCCTCCCAAAACGGAGGAGTGTGACGGAATACATGGCTGCCCTGGTCCTAACGAACCGGCCAAAGACGACGAGTGTGACGGCATCCACGGTTGTCCTGGTAAGGACGAGCCATCCAAAAGTGACGAGTGTGATGGGGTTCATGGATGTCCAGGCCCCAACGAACCATCCAAAAAAGACGAATGTGATGGTGTTCACGGCTGCCCAGGGCCTAACGACCCACCTGCGACAGACGAATGCGATGGAATTCATGGCTGTCCGGGCAAGGACGATCCTCCAAAGGATGATGAGTGCGATGGCGTTCACGGCTGCCCTGGTAAAGGGGAAACGTCCAAGAGTGATGAATGCGATGGCGTTCACGGCTGTCCCGGCAAGGACGATCCCCCCAAAAGTGATGAATGTGACGGCATTCATGGCTGTCCGGGCGATGATGACCCTCCCAAGAAAGAGGAGTGTGATGGAGTCCACGGCTGTCCTGGTGATGGTCAGGGTCAAGGTCAGGGTCAGGAAGCAGGCCAGGGAGCGTGTGACGGGGTGCATGGTTGTCCAGGTGACGGCCAGCCCTCTCAGTCCCAGGCTTCTGGCAGTGGGGAGTGTGACGGTGTGCACGGTTGCCCCACCAGTGACACTGCTGGGCAGGCAGACTCTCAAACCCCGGCAGCAACCACCTCAGGAGAGACCTCTGCCATGGACACAGACCCGTCCCCAGCTGTGGCAAATGCACCCCACTTGGACAGTGGGGATCTGACTTCTTTACCGGCTGAACTCTTACAGTCGGAACAGTCCTCAGAGCCACAAGCTGCTCAGGAGCCCATGGACACTTCCGAGTCGGCCACTCCGGCCACTGGCCCGTCCGAGGAGAACATGCCAGAAGTGAAAACCGAGGAGGACGACACCGCGGCCACTGGTGCTTCAGGCTCCTCTGCCTTACCTGCAGCTACTGATGCATCAGGTGAGTGCCCTTGAGTTGGCTCTTTAGTTTATGGGCCGGGCTTCAGGGTTGGGTTGAAGTTGTTTTGAGAACTGCAGAAGGGATAGACGTGTGTGTGCAGCTACTGATGCATCAGGTGAGTGCCCTTGAGTTGGCTCTTTAGCTTATGGGTTGGGCTTCAGGGTTGGGTTGAAGTTGTTTTGAGAACTGCAGAAGGGATAGACATGTGTGTGGGTTTAAGCTTATATGTTTGGGTGTGCGTTTTGCTTGGGTGTGCATTATGTATGTTTAACTCTGTGTGTGTGTGTGCATTTTTGTCAAGTTGCAAGTCAGTCAGGGACATGCAGTACATAGATCTCTACAAGTAAACACTTCAGATGGCAGTAGCTGGGACTTGGGTTTGGTTTGTTTAAAGGATTGTTTTCTGTGGCAAAGTTGGACTGTGTGGGATTGTTGAAGTGTTAAAAAAACAATATTTCCATTTCATATGTTCATGGTTGGGCAGAATAGGTTGGTGGTTAGACTATTGGACCAGTGATTAGAAGAAAGTTATCTGAGGGTGTAGTTGAAGTGTTTACATAGCTGCCAACCCTTCTGGATTTTCGGAATTCTTCCGGTTTCAAATCTCAGTTCCGATTATCCATTTTCCAAGAAAATATTCCGGTTCTGAAATTTAAAAAAAAATGTACTGTTTGATTTTCGATGCCTTGTCTGCCCTCTGACATATGCCAGTTTTCTGAAGGCTGTTGTTCCTGTCTTTGAGACGACCAACAAAATGTTTGCAGACTGAAAAGCCACTGATCCATGCTTTGTGAAGCATACTACTGGGGATTCTTTGTAACATACACATTAAATTTGTGATCGCTTCTGTACAAAAATCCAAAGAAGCAATTGACATTGATTACAAAGCAAGAAAAAATCAGAAAGAAGACAAGGATCTTTTTGTTGGGGCTGCAACCTCTGCTCTGTTAAAAACTCTGCCACCTGCGGTCAGGCTGAATTTTTTCCAGACTGTCCAGGAGAACTACATCGCAGCCTGTGACCACATTATTTCAGAATTTCTCTCCGGGACCCTGTTCTAATTCATGCACAGGTCGCTGATACCACAAAAGCTGGCAGTTCAAAATGGGAGGACGTACAGTTTTTCATACAGAAATTTCCATGTCTGGTTCTTCAACATGACGAAGAAGAACTGTCAGAAGCAACAGACCAGCTTCAGGACTAATTCAACAGCTAGCAACTGCTTGACTTGCCACAAGCTGTCTGTGTGACTTGGAAAGAGAAGACCAGAAGTGGGCTTTGCTGGCCAAAGAAAAATGCTTAGTCATGTCAACCTTTGATAGACTGCTCACTGCATGTTGGGAATCCTGTCCCTGCCTCACAGCAATGCCAGTTGTGAGCGGCTATTCAGCCAGGTCTGAAAAAACAAAACGGACTTCAGGGGGTCCCTCAGCACAGACATGCTGAACAACATGATGGTGGCAAAGGCAAACCTTCATGGATTTTGCTACCAGCAGAAGTTCAGCCAGGACTTCTTGAAAAAAGCCAAGTCTTCAACCTCCCAAATGGTGAAAGAAAGAAAAAAGGTTTAGCCTGACTTTGAGGAGATGTACAGAACAACATTGCTTTTTTAGAGATTTTTTTGTGTTTTTGTTCGGGGCAGAAGGGTTAGTAGGTTAATTTTCTTCTTCTTTCATAATTTTTTAGTGTGTTGTGTCATCAGCTGCCCCAGGGCCAGAGGAGCCTGTCCAAGTGAACTGTTAACAAAGTGTTAACTTTAGTGCATAGAAGAAATCTCCATTCTCATATTGGCAATGTGTAGACCAGAATTGCTACTCCAACTTATGGTATATTTCTTAATGTGTGGTTAAAAAAAAAAATATTGTGGTTTTCATTTCAGGAGATGAGAAATTTGCTTGTCTAAATGTAAAAAAGTGCTTCAGCTACAGCCCCCTGACCCCCCACCAGGATTCCTATTTTTGAGTCTCAGAGGTTGGCAGCTATGTGTTTAGTTTAGGCTACCCCCCCTCAGTTTTAACATTGTTTCAGACTCCATTCCCCAGCAAATCTTTCTGGGAAGACTATAAACTTATATCCCATGTGGGAATAATACACACATGAAAGCCTTGTACGCACGTTACAAACCCATCCACCTTCTTGTAGAAGAATAGGCCAGTTCCAGGCAGTAGAATTAATAACATGAACAAATTGTTTCAATTTATGTTGAGATGTCGAGAGGTTCTCCCTGTGTGAACTCGCACAAGACACACTGCATGAAAGTGCGGTATTCCAGTCACTTCTTACGTAGTTTTGGGATGGAGAGAGAGAGATGGATGGATGTTGATGTACCAAATGTGCTGTGATAGATAAAGATGAACCATGAGGAATTGTGCTTTCTGCAACAGATCCCCTGACAACCCTGGCTTCGGCAGCTATCAACTCTGCAACTGTTGGCACAGGGACAGAAATCAAGCAAGAAGGAACAGACACGAAACCAGTGAGTGACCTGACTTGTGTTTTTGCTCTGTTTAAAAATATAAAAAAAATTTCAGGGCAAGTTGATTGGTCTGTTGGTCCTGGGGATTTGCTGCCTGTCATTACTGTCATAATTGGTTGCAATATTGAACAGGATCTTTCTTAGAAGCTTATGTCTGAGGAGCTGTCTGAACCCTTGTGAGGATCTCTTGTTTTTGCTGGATGCTGAGAAAGAGACATACGACTACCAGTGCCAATAGCTTGAAAATAATAGTAAGTATGTTCTTTCGAGCCAGAAGGCCCATAGAGCCGGAGCTTATCCCGGTTTCTGTAGCGTTAAGCGAACTGATGGTTTTTCACCACCCCTGTGACAGGACGCTAGTCTGTCGCCAGATACTTCCCCAGCAGAGCTGGTACCCACTTGTACACCTGGATGGAGTGAGGAAAATAGGAGTAAAGTGTCTTTCCCAAGGACAACACCGAGCCGAGCGGGGATCGAACCCATGAAAATGATAAAGGGCTGTATAAGTAATCTTTTTTTTAAATTGTAATTTTGATGCCAAAAAGGAAAAAAGTGAGGGGTGATGGCAGTGTGGGCAAGTTGGTCAAGCTCTCAGTGTCATTTTGTTTGGTTGTATAGCATCATAGTACACTATACTATTTCAGAATATAGCCAGTATTGATAATTTGTCACTCAACCTTCAACCTTCGTTTGTTCTCTTTTCAAGATCTACAGTTACGATAATGGAGTTTTGTAGCCATTTGATTCATTTCACCTGTTTATTTCTAAAACTTAAGTTTTCAGACACTTTTTTCTTGCAGTTCCATTTTTCTCTTTTTTCATCTTAATTTCTCTCTCTTTTTTCCCCTTTCTATTATTGATAGAAAGACTTGGAGTATGTGTGGTGGAAGGGGGGGGGGGGGGGGGGAATTCCTTATCTCAAAACTTACACAAGATCAATATAAGTTTTATTACTAAACTCAGACGGTAGTGGGATTCACTAAAGGATGATGTGGATCGGTGGTCTAGAGGTAACGCGCCTGTCTAGAAAGCGAAAAGTCCGGGTCTGAAGTGTGCGGCGGTTCGTACCCCGTTTGGACCGGAAATTTTTCCCCCATCCATTAGACCATGAGTGTGGTCTGGGGCGCTAGTCTTTCGGATAACGATAAACCGCAGCCCGTGTTTCACCGGAATTATTTGCCACGTAAAAAAACCCCGCAACAAGAGAGTTTCCCGGCAAAATTCTAGAAAAAAGCCACTGAAAGGGACAGCCCCGCCAAAACTGTCATCACTGCGAAAGGGCAATTTTCGGTCTTTTCACTTCTATACTCCCCTCTTTTAAACGAAAAAACTTAATCCGAAAAAAGTTCAATCTTCTTCTTTCATGATGCATTTTATTCTGTGCGTGTATCGTCAATACCAAAGCGTGGAAAGGGCCTTCCGCTAAAATCGCTGCGCGGACCCCCTTTCGCGCACCATGTACAAATCTTCAAAAGAGACATACCCTTTGAATCCGATGCGTATCGCGACAGACAACTATTGTCCCATAATTTGGTATCATGTGTCAGATTTATTGTAGAATACCAAGTGAAAGTTTTTTCAAAACTGCTAATTTTCCGCGAAAAACGGATTTTTGGCGGTACACACTCTCCGATGGCGAACCCGAAAACCTAGCTTAAAATAGCCATACTCAAGGTAAAACCAAACTAACCCCTATTGTACTAATTTGGGAATGGTTTTATTCAGGACTGTCGTCCACACCCGCAAACCATAAAAGCAAAGTGTTCAAACGGTGGAAAGTCGTTAACGCAAGGCAAGGACGAACGACATCGCGAACCGATCTGAACCGATCTTTCAAGGATCGACCGAATTTTTTCGATTACGGGTAATTTCTAAATTTCTTCAACTATACAAACCCCTCCCCCCCCCCCCCCCCCAGCTTCCCCCCCCCCTCCCCAAACCCCCCCCCCCCCGCCCCCCCTCCCCCCCCCCCCCCCCCCCAACCCCCCCCCCCCCCCCCCCCCCGATCGACTACCCAACCCCCCCACCCCCCCCCCCACCATTCCCCCCCCCCCCCCCCCACCCCCCCCCCTTCCAAAAACCCCCCCCCCCCCCCCTTTCCACAACCCCCCCAAACCTCCAACCCCCACCCCCCCCCCCCCCCCCCCCAAACACCCCCCCCCCCTTTCCCCCCCCCCCCCCCACAAGCTCCCCCCAACACCCCCCCCCCCCCCTCCCCAACCACACTTCCCCCCTTTCATTTTTTTCCGGGCCCCCAACCACCCAAAAACCACCCCCCCAAATTAACCCCCACAGATCTCAAACTTTTTCCCCACACATCCCCCCCCCCCCCCCCCCCCCCCCCCCCCCCCCCCCCCACCCCCCCACCCCTTTTCTTTTTTCTTCCCTCCCCCCCCCCCCCCCATCTATCAGGGTTAACAGATCCAGTAAAAATTCTTTATTCCACTTCAAATCTGTACCATTTGATATTTTTAACATTATAGCATAAAATAAACTTTTTTTTATAAATGTTCCCCTTATTTTCTTTGTCTATGTCAACCCTTTTCTATAACCATTTTTTTTTCATTTCTTAAATGAATAAAGGGAAATTAATACAAGCGAGGTATATTTTTCTGGCAACTTAAAATGTCATCCAAGGTTGTTTGATTTCAAGATTGAGCAATGTATTTAAAATAAAAGTAGAAGATTTGAATAAAAAATTCACAATTTTGTAAAATTATGAGTTCAGGTTGCAGTTTGACAAGTTAAAGAAATTACTAAGATACACCAATAGAAAGACATTTTTGTCCAAGCCAGTTCATATAGGACAGGCTGTGTCCATTTAGGATTGTGTGAAAATGTTGTAACCACCAACATGGAAAATTTGAACAGATTAATTTCACTTAAATTCTGTGACTTTGAAAGCTTATTGCTTTTGAAAACCAAGTAAACATAAATGTATTATATGTACAGTGGTGGAAGCACTGACAGAATTCTGTGGAAGGCAGCCTTGTACACAACAGTGGAAAAAATTACAATAAGACATCAATGGTTTCAACTGCTACAAGAAAAATATAAAAAACTGGAATAAATTTTTGCTTTTTGGTTTTTCCTCCTCAAATTGTGTTTCATCATTAGTAGGTTGATGGCTTTGGCTGATTCAATGATTTGGCTTTCTTGCGCTTTGCATCTCGGGTTCTCCTAACACTGTGCTCAAATTTACTTAGCCTAGTTTCTGACATAAAGGGTTTTATCAAGTTTTAGGTAGAGCACTGCGCTGCCCCATACTGGCATGAACCTGTCCTCTCCTTTACCACCTGTAATTAGGCATTAGTGAAGCTGGTTCTCAGAATGATAATCACAACATATGATAAATGCATGCAAAGTGGATTAATCATTAAAATAGGGTTTATTCATCTGATTAATCATTAAAATATAGAGTTTAAAATGATTTTTGTTTCTTTTCTAAGCATGTTTTCACAAAAACTAGTGTTTCACAACATTTCACTTAAATGTTCACCACAATTTAGCCACTTGGCGGCCATTTGAATCTGAAAACACATTTATGTAATTGATGAAAAAAATCAATAAATGTATTTTTAAATAGCATATACAACCATATTTTACACCACCAAATTCCAAGTCAATATCTATACAGGTTCAAAAGTTATTAATGAAAATCTACCATGTACTGTCTTTTTGGTCCGTCGCAGGGCATTTTAGGGTTTTCGGCAAAATTAGACCCCAATATTTAAAACATTTGGTCTAGGATAGCCCTAGAAAAAATTGGACATAATCTATGTATGCATATCTTTTAAGCAATGTAAAAATGTAGCCATAAGATGCTATCTTATCCAACCTGTTGGACCTCAAACATGGCTTATCGTGCTATTTGAGTGAACCGCCAATCACATGATGAGGCAATAATTAACAAAGTATATCATTTTTCCATCCCCTTCAAGATAGAGCTGATTCTTTTTGTAGGTATATTAGTATTATAGACATTGTATTGTGGAAATTTTATGGTGTGATTGTATGCTTTCCGCTACAGGTCCTTTCAAATAAGGCTTCCATACAGTTTAAAATGGCCGAAAAATGTACCGCCGTCTTTAGACACCCATAACTTTTGAAAAACTAGAGATAGAGACATAATTCTTTTTTTGTTGTGTTTGTTTTAAAAAGTTCTTTTCAAAAATACCATTTTTATGTACACAAATACTATATAAAATTTTGGCTGCCGCTACCTACTGATAGGGAAACAAATACAGCTGCAGAAAAAAAAAAAAAAAAAAAAAAAAAAAAGGGTGAAAGGGTGGCGCAGCGCTAAGTGGCGACGCGTTCTCCCGCTCTCCCCGGGGAGAGCAGCCCGAATTTCACGGAGAGAAATCTGCCATGACTTAAAGTGGTATGAAATAAAATCTGAGCGCTTTGATTTGTTGCTTTACAAGATTCAGTGCTATATAAATTCCATACATTATTATTATTATTATTAAAGATATTTACTGTAATGTGTATGTTATATGCGTTTGTTCAGTGCTATTTTCACCTATGGGTAGATTCCGAGCAAAAAATCCCAAGGCTTCTGGCCGTAGGTTCTGTAGAAACTGCACTGCTATCCTAACAGGTGTCTATATATATATATTTGTGTGTGTGTGTGTGTCAGGTGAAGCAAGAGAAGGTGGCAGTGAAAAAGGATGCCAGCCAGTGGTTTGACGTGGGGATCATCAAAAACACCACCACTGTTGTGTCACACTACCACCTCCCCTCTGACAACAGCCAGGGCAATGGGGAAGTAAGTCTGGAGTTCTGTGTATCCTACAGATAGATATGCCGATGTGTGTCTCTTGGTCTGTTTGGCAATGGGGAAGTAAGTCATGAGTTATGTGTATCCTACAGAGATGTGTGTCTCATGGTCTTGTGTCTGCACTGAGTCTGTGGGTGTGGATGTATTTCTGTGTCTTTGAAATTTTATTGATCCCTTTTCACTGGTACTATATCCCCCTTGTTAGTTTTGTTGTGCATTCCTCCGCGTTTACGCCTTGGGGGTCACCTTTGATATGCATTCTGACTGACGTTGCACCTGGGAATCTCAATGAGATTGAGAGTACCTACTGGATGAGGAGTTTGCATGCAAGACTTTCTTCAGGTACCTTGCCATATAGGCAGCCACACTTTGACCTCTGAGGACCGCCCCTTAAGAATTAAAAGAAAGATTATTTTTGTTATCGGTAGATTTGAGCACTTTGGTGTTGATTTCGAGGGGCAGTGTTTTGTTACTTATGGCAGTGTTCACATTAAACAAAGTGTTAGATTCCATGCACTTCTCTTGTTTTTAGTTTTCAAGAAGTTTGGTTTGGTTGTAGAAAATACAGTATGGGCTTTTGGCAAGAAAATGCTATCAACACTGGAAGATTATGGACGGTAACACTCCTGACTATCCACTGTGGCCAGAATGTGAGATTTTTTCTTTTAAACATTTGCATATATAAATGAGAAAGAAAAAAGCTGAGATTAACAAATGTGGTTCAGTCATTTCAGGAAGGTATTCTGTGACATTAAAGGCATCCCACATCCACAAGATCGGTTAACAGTTTTGTCCAACAAATAGATTAAAAACACCAATGGCAGAAACAGAAATGAAAATTTCCATGTATTATTTTCTTCAGACCTATGTAAGAAAATGAAAAATAGAGCTGGATATTTCTTTCCTCAGTCCTGCCTAGTTGCTCATAGTTTCTACGATAACAGCAACCAGGCTACAGTTCTACTGGCTAATAAAAACAATCATCTGCATGTTGTTATGTATATTTCTGAAAACATCCAGTACAGGAAATGGGGGTACTACTTTAGTAGAGTGTTTTGGGTCTTAGCAGGTGTGAAGCTGTTGAATTCTGCAACCTATACATTAAAAAAAATCACAACTGACTGAATTTTCCCCAGCAGGTGTGAAGCTGTTGAATTCTGCAACCTATACATGAAAAAACCCACCCAACTGACTGACTTTTTTCCCCCAGGACATCGATGTGGTGAACGTCCCAGACCACAGTGACCTGAAGAAGCAGGAGCTGCAGCCAGGAACAGCCTACAAGTTCAGGGTGGCTGGCATCAACGCTTGTGGTCGGGGGCCCTTCAGCGAAGTGTCGGCCTTCAAGACCTGCTTACCGGGCTTCCCTGGGGCACCCTCAGCCATCAAAATCAGCAAGGTAGGAAAGAGCTTGGCCAGTGGTGTGTGTGTGTGCTGAAGCTTGTGTAGATTCGATATTTTTAATAGACTGCATTACATATGAAAACAAATTTTGGCGTATGGGTGAATATTTTGGGGGTTTGCATAGTCCAGTTGAAAGTACAATTAGGGGAAGAAAACCACCTGAATATTCATAGAAAAGCAAGTAGGCAACTTATCTACCAAACAAAATATAACTTACACAGAACACAATGCACTATATGCTAAAGTTATTTTTGACTTGAACAAGATGGAAGTTTATTGTTTGTTGCTGCTCACATTAACATTGTAAGCATCATGGAATTTTAGACATTTTTCTATACCGTGAATAGCAGAAAATATTCCAGAAAGATTGACATTTTACATGTAACTTGTAATTCTTGATGTATTTGAATGGTTGATTAGTTTACTGATTTTGACCGAGGGCTTGATGAAAAAATGCCACCATTGTGCATACTCCTTTACCCTCAATAAAAAAAAAGAAAAAAAGTTCGTTCGTTCACTACCAGCACAATTTTAAGAATTGAAAATTTTTTTATATTGATGAGTATATTTCTTTAGGGGGACGGGATAGCTCAGTGGTCGGAGCACTCGCTTTCCCCCAGCCAAGTTAAGCAGCATCGAGCGTGGTTACCAGTTGAATGGGTGACCGTTTGTGCGCCTTGGCTTCAGTACAGTTCCCCCAGTTCACCCAGCTGTAAATGGGTACCTACCCTCTTTAGGGTCAGGGAAGGTAAAGCAGCGAGGGAGAGGAGATGGGTGCCGCCCTCAATATGCTGGCCCTAGAGAAGCTGAGGTCTCTGACGCCTCGCTCCCCTACGACCTTATAGGTTATGGGACTCCTTTACCTTTACCTTTTTATATTTCTTTACAGAGTGCAGAGGGTGCTCATTTGTCATGGGAGCCTCCGCAAAACACAGCGGGCAAGATCACAGAGTACTCTGTGTACCTGGCTGTGCGTAACGCCAACTCTGAGCCCAAACCAGGCACGCCCTCCCAGCTGGCCTTCGTGCGCGTCTTCTGTGGACCCAGCCCCTCCTGCGTGGTCACCAACGCCAGCCTGCAGTCTGCCCACATCGACTACACCACCAAGCCAGCCATCATCTTCCGCATCGCCGCCCGTAACGAGAAGGGTTACGGCCCTGCCACCCAAGTCAGGTGGCTGCAAGGTAAAGAAAGATGGCCCGGCAGATCTTTGGCGTTGGATACAGTGCTGCGTCAGGGATGTAGAAGTTCTTGTCTGGAAAGGCTGCTCTGTCGGCCAGTGTTATTTCAAGTTGATTTTTTTATGTGTGAATTTTAATAATGTCATGCTAAAATCTTGAAAAAAGATGCAATGCTTCCCTCCTTTTTTCTTCCGCTGTGTGGACTTTGAAATTTTAGGGGGTAAAATTTGCTTGGAAAGCTGTAAAGTAAGGGACACAGCATCATTTTTAGAAGTTATAGGTTATGTTTTGTTTTATTTCAAAATGGACCTGGAAAGATGCATGAAGATGCATTCATGTTAAAATCTTGGGGGGGGGGACAAAAAAGGGATTTTTCTTTTGTTTTTGCCCACCCTGTCTTCTTTGGAAAAAGATATTGCATATTATTGGTAGATTTGCTTGAAGGCTATAAAGGAGTATAAGTTGGTAAGAGAGGCAGCATAATTTCAGAATTTAATGTATATTCATTATGGTTTGTTTTATTTCAAAATGAACTTAAAATAATGATTATCAAGCCATTTATGTAGACATATCTGTATGGAACAGTTTTGAAACAGCAAGTTATTTTTATACAGGTTATATATTGATTGAAGTATATAATTTGGTTATATGATAATAAAATCTGCTTTCCAGAAAATTCGCAACATAAGACAAAAAAATACCAACATTGACAAATTAGATTTAGACAGGTGTGCAGTAGGTCAGTTTAGGCAGAAGTATATTCTGACATATCAAAGCTGGCAAGATTGTAGAACCACCAACCAGTTTATGATTTTCTTATGCATATATCTATATATATGTTTTATGCTGTTATTGTTTCAATCACAAACTTTCATACTATGAGGCATAAGTGGTAACCAAAATAACCCCTAAACGTATGGTTGATAGATGCAGCCCAGAGTCCCCAGGCTGGTGCCGGCAAAGTGACCGTCAAACGAGGACCGTCCACTGATGGGTGAGGGATTCTGCACATTTGATTTATCTCTGTGTGTGGGTGCGTGCGTGCGTGTGTGTGTAGAGGGTGGAGTGTTAGTGGACGAGTCTGCAAGTGTGTGTACGAGAGCATCAGTTGCACGCGTGTGTTTGCATGCCTGCGTGCAGATCTGTCCTCATATAACCCTCCTGATGTGTCAAAGTACCCCAAAACAATGTTGGGGTAACAAACATCCTTCAATCTGGTTTGCGTGTTCAGAATTCGAAGGGCAACAATGACGTAGCGAAATGGGTACCTCGCAAAGACCAAGAGCGATGAAGATTCTCAGGGTTGCAGTTACATTTGAAGTCCACAATCAGAAGCTCAGTGATTCCCATAATGTTTGGACCCAACAAAGAAAATAAAAACAAAATTCTTGACCCAACATATTTACGCTGCTTGTGGTGGAAAACGAACATTCCTTTTTTAAATCTAGAAAGAGAAGACGTACCATGGTCCAAAGTGTTGAGATTGGCATTGTTTTCCATTGTAACCTTGCTGTGATTGGCATTGTTTTGATAATAACCTTGTTGGTATTTCTCTGTAATATGCTCAAAATACAGATATATCGTCATGACGCATAAGTAGTATATATTTGATTGACTGCTGTAGTTTTTGCTCTTGACTGTTAAAAAGTAATTATAATATGGATGTATACATCATACTAATGTGTCTCTGAATTGTTCTCTCTCTTCTCTCTCTCTCTCTCTCTCTCTCTCTCTTCTCCTTCTCTTCTCTCTCTTCTCTCTCTCTCTCTCTCTCGCTCTCCCCCTTTCCACCCTCCCTCCCTCTCTCTCTCTCACATCACACACACACACACACACACACACACACACACACACACCCACCCACCCTTCAGATGAGACTATAAACTGAGGTTCCGTGTGTGAATGCAGGCAGAACATCTTGCGGACACGTTAAAACCGGTTACGCTTTTCGGGAGAGTAGGCCATTGTGTGGTGGTGGGAACGGATAACAAAATATACAAAACTGCATACATACGGGGACTGGATGTAAAATAAAAGCACATGAGTGTTTATTCCATTATCCTTGAAAAAAAACAACACACAACCTCACACATTTTACGTATTAATGAATTTGTATCTGAACCTTTCAAAAAAAAAATTTATTTAAAATTTTAAATCTACTGTCACCACCACCACCAACAACAAAAAAGAGTATAACTACGTTACATTGTACAAAGAGAAAGTTTCCTCCTTTGAGGTGACCGCTAGAAATGAAACTTTCCTGTGTTGCAGTAAACCCACAGTACCAGCAGGCACGGTCATCAAGAAGATCAAAACGGAGGACGACCTCTGAGTGCTTGCCTTTGTTGCTGTCTCCCCCCACCGTCCCCTTCACTGTGGCTGGTTGGGAGACATCAGCAAACCCCGTCTTCTTCTATCCTGTTCTCCTCACAGTGTGTACACAAAACAAGACAATAATGGACAAGGGGCGGAGTTTTGTGGGTGGGTTTTTTTGGGGTTTTTTTTTTCTCTCCTGCCTTCCCTTGTGGACTCCTTGAGACAACCAGTGAACACTGCCTGTTCCGTTCTCGTGTACATAGCCAGTCGTAAACCAGTCATGGGAAAACAAAACACAAGTGAGACACAGAGAGAGAGAGGGAGGGGGGAGAGAGATACTGGAAGGGAAAAGACTTCCGTGGTGTTATTTTACTATAGTTTATAATATATCCTATATATATATCAAATACACACTTTATATGTAAACGGCAGCAACAGGAAAAAAAAATGGGGGGAGGAGAAAGGTGTTCATATTTTCACGCACTAATGTTGATTCAGTTCGCTGCTACAGCTGCTGTGCACTTGCTGCAGAGGGTGTGCACTTGCTAGAGATGCTGTGCACTTGCTGCAGGTGTGTGCACTTGCTGGAGATGCCGTGCACTTGCTGGAGATGCCGTGCACTTACTACAGATGCTATGCACGGGCTGCAAAGTATGTGCACTTGGTGCAGATGCTGTGCACTTGCTGCAATGGGTGTGCGTTTGCTGCAAATGCTGTGCACTTGCTGCAGATGTTGTGCACTCGCGGAAGTAGGTAAGCTCTTGCTGCAGTGGGTGTGCACTTGCTGCAGTGGGTGTGCACTTGCTGCAGTGGGTGTGTACTTGCTGTAGTGGGTGTGTACTTGCTGCAGATGCTGTGCACTTGCGGCAGTGTGCACTTGCTGCAGTGGGTGTGCACTTGCTGCGGTGGGTGTGCACTTGCTGCGGTGGGTGTGCACTTGCTGCAGTGGGTGTGCACTTGCTGCAGTGGGTGTGCACTTGCTGTGCACTTGCTGCAAAGTATGTGCACTTGCTGCAGATGCTGTGCTTTTGGTACAGATGCTGTGCACTTGCTGCAAAGGGTGTGCACTTGCGTCAAAGGGTGTGCACTTGCGTCAAAGGGTGTGCTTTTGCTGCAGTGGGTGTGTACTTGCTGCAGTGGGTGTGCACTTCTTGCAGTGGGTGTGTGCTTGCTGCAGATGATGTGCACTTCTTGCAGTGGGTGTGTGCTTGCTGCAGATGATGTGCACTTCTTGCAGTGGGTGTGTGCTTGCTGCAGATGATGTGCACTTCTTGCAGTGGGTGTGTACTTGCTGCAGAGGGTGTGCACTTCTTGCTGTGGGTGTATACTTGCTGCAGTGGGTGTGTGCTTGCTGCAGATGATGTGCACTTGCTGCAGTGGGTGTGTACTTGCTGCAGTGGGTGTGCACTTGCTGCAGTGGGTGTGCACTTGCTGCTGTGGGTGTGCACTTGCTGCAGTGGGTGTGTGCTTGCTGCAGAGGGTGTGTGCTTGCTGCAGAGGGTGTGTGCTTGCTGCAGAGGGTGTGCACCTGTGGTGGTTTGGCAACCTCTCTATTATTACTTGGTTCAGTTGTGGTTGCCATTTTCTAACATAGGGAGGGTGGGGGTATAGCATTTGACTTATTTGCCAATGACTCATTCAGTGACAGTTTGCATCTTTCGGGTGTCTTACATTTTTGTCTACAAGAAAAAGTAGGGGAAAATGCATATGTTGTTGTTGTTAACTGTTGGGGGACTAATTTTCCCTCCCTTTTGTAAGATAAGATTCTCAGTGCATCAGACTGGATACCATTGCTGACACAAACGTACAGAGTTGCTGTTGAACTGAAGGATTGCTGAAAGAATGTGGAGACTTGGGGTCAAACTTGATGGCTGCTTACACTGTAAACTGACAACTCTCTGGATAGTGATCAGTACCAGAGCAAATAACGCTGTATCAGTATGAATCTTGCTAAAGTGGATTGAAGATGGTTGCCATAATAATCAGATAGTGATGTGTTTGCCGTAAACCATTTCTTTCAGGAAACAAAGTCGATTATAAAGAACAAAATGTAGTGTTCACAGATTTTGCCCCTTGAAACAGGCTACTGTCGCTTATTGTATCCTCTCAGAATGTGGCGGAAATGTTGTTTCTGTAGAGAAAGGGATTCCTTAGAAAACTGCAAGCTGGAAGTCACACATGTGCACACACGCACACGCACACTCACGCACACACACAAACACACGTACTTGCGAATGGACATACACACAGATGCACACTCGTACCCTTATGACAAACGCTTATGGACACATCCACTTAGCATGCACGCATGCATGCACAGGACAGGATAGCCTGATGGTTAGAGCATTGTGCTCGTGCTCTGATGGCCTGGGTTCAAACCCATGTTCGAGCCACCACTGATGCACCTGTTCAAGGGGATTTTCCCCTGGAGTTAAATTCAGTGCCGACTCCACTACCCTAAAAGTCCTTAGGATGAGGCTATAAAGCAAAGTCGCGTGTGCAAATGCATGCAGAACATCTTGTGCACACTTAAAACTTGTTCCACCTTTCACAGAAGAGTATGCCATTGTGTGCCAGTGAGAACAGAGGACAAAACTGACAAAAACACATACACATGGGGACTAGATGTAAAAATAAAGCACATGAGTGCTTACTCCATTATTCTGGAAATAAAAGAAAAGATAACACACACACATGCACACAGACATCCACACAGACACACGCGCACACACACACACTCCCTTTCTCTCCTTTGTCTGAGAAATGTGTGAACACACATAGGCAGCAGAGTGGCTCCAGGTAAAAATGGCGTAAATGAACAAAAAAAATAAAGAAATGGTTGTCATGTAGACTGCAGGATTCTCAGGAGCCTTGTAGATTTGTGTCAGTTGATTCCTATTTTGAAATGTTTGTAACGAGCATTATTAGTCATATATATACACACACAGTTGATTCTAGAGTGCACCCTTGTGGGATTCCTGCATTTTTTTCAAAATTGCCACAAAATTATGTGGGCAGTGCGCCCTAACGGACACAAAAAAATCACAGACAGCGTGTTACAAACAGTGCGCCATCGCAACTGCCGTTTGTAAAAAAGCACCTTGGTGCTTATTCCGTTATCCTCGAAATAAAAGAATGATCATAAAAAAAAGAATGACTATTATACATACTTGGTCCTTTCTGTTTGTGCAGAAATCCCTTCAGCTCCAAGGAAATCCTTCTATCAGTTCTTCAATCCATGCAGTCTTTCAAAGGTTTCTTTTTTTTCTCGCTGAATCATGGTAGTGGTTTTGGCAGGCGTCAAAGACATAATCAATATATGTCGTGTGTGACCAAAGAAAACGGCGCCCTAGTGAAAATTGGCCCTTTATTTTGATTTCAAGTCTTCACAGTAGTCTGCCGATGCAGTCAGGACAGACAGTTCAAAGTGACTGATACCTTTCTCTTGAGGTTCTTATTTATTTGGGCTACATAGCAAAAAACCCACAAACTTTCAGAGTTCTGTCTTTTTTTCTCTCCATGAGATGAGCCAGGCTGATTCCTGTAAAAAGAAACACGATCGTGGTAGACAGTGCTCTACACTGGAAGCGTGTCAATGCGTAGTACGTACATTGTTTGGGAACTGTAGATCCAAGATCTTGTGATGAAAGCTGCTAATATGTTTTCTAAAAAAAAAAGAAAAAAATTGTCTTGGTCCTTAAACTACTGCTGAAGGTGAAACATACTGTTACAGTGTCATCTTCAAGAAAGTCCACTTGGAGTTTTGTATTAATTTTGTTGTTGTTGGTGAAATTCAAAAGGAAATTGGAGGTATTTTTCTAATAGTTTGTTGTGCCCTGACTTCCTGTTACATTTGTTGGTTGGGTTTTTTTGGGGGGATAATCTTTAGTTTGAAAACTAAAAAAAAAAAAGGTAGGTTGTTTGGACACGCATACAGATAGTAGTAGTCTATAGAGGGCGAAACATTCGGGATGGACTTATGATAGAAAAACAAAAACTACACCCTTTATTGCCCCAATTGCATCACAAACATTGATCTCTGCTTCTGTCAAGGAACTGTTTCCCTTGTTACTTGCCAATAATTAATGTTGCAAAAGTTGCATGCTTGATATATTCCATATCTGTTTGTCATAATTTGGGGGAGATTTTTGTATTGAGTTCAGCATGGCATTACAGTAGCGGTATCCTGGCTGTACTGTTGTTATTTTGTTACAGTATTTGATGTTGAGGCATGTAAATTACTTTCTCTGGTTGGCAGCCTTTTGCTTTTTTGTGTGTGTGGGTCTCCTCTGTGCACTTCACTTGTATTTCTATCACTTTACACTGCATGTCTGTCTCTGCACTTACCATCTGTAGTCCATCATTTTCATTACCATGAACCTTTGAATGTAGGAGATTTGAAGTATACTGTCTACATTTCTTTTTAAATTGTTGTATTCGTTTTGTAATATCCGTACTTGTGTTTTGTGCAGGACTTTAAAAAAAAAATTTTTTTTTTAGACTGTACTGTGTGTGTGGGAAGAGAAGAAAAAGAAAACCCCTAAACAACCAGTTGGCAACAATAAAAGAACAGACCAAAACAATAACAAAACCCAAACCCCCTCAGAATTCATGAAATCTGAACAATTTGTTCAATTTGCCGAACTTATTGGGTGGAAAATCCTACCATTGTTTTTATTCAAAATTTTAGTGTCTTTCTTTATCACCTTGCATTGGGTTGGGTTTTTGGAGGGGTTTTGTTCATAAAAGGTATTCTATAACATATAATATTTTCATAACTTCACTTTTCACCCCAGTCAGTAGTCCTTTTTCTTTTTTAGTGAGATTTATTCGGTGATTTTTTTTTTTTGGGGGGGGGGGGGGGGGCATACTGTTTTGTTTACTCAATTGTGTTTTAATTATTTTGTAAGTGCCAGTACTTGAAGGGTGGTTCTTGTAAAGTAAGAACCTTTGACTGCATTTATATTTTTACGATTCTTTTTTCAAAAGTCAAAAGGGAGGGGATGAAGGAATGTGAATAAGTGAGAATGAATCGACGTGTGTTGTGTGAGCACTTCGTACACATCTCTCTCTCAAATCTTTTGTCTCTCTCTGTTCCATTTCTTTCTCTTTCCATACAGGCATGGTACATCTCCGCGAATTCGTGGAAATCCACGAAAAAGAAAAAAATGTTAAAATTGGGAAAAAATGAAACCCACCATACCAATACCACCAGTCAAGGGATGTAACTCTTCCATGCCAATTACTTCCCTTCTCTGCTTTACTTCACAAGTCATCACTAGCCTAGGTAGCAAGTGAAGGGTACATACAATGGGTATGGGATGAAATTTATAGTCTGCCCCTTGGAGCAATGCCCCCTGGACCCCCAAACCATTTCAGGGAAAAATGATTTTCCTCCAGTACCATGCCTGCCATAGTGTGATGCTTGTTTTGGTCCTTAAGCTGATAGTGTACAGTGTTCATTTGTGTCTACAACAGACTGCGCAATTTTCTGTTGTCATCTTCACAGTCACCTGTCTGATCTTCTGTCTGTAGTCCCCTTCTTTTGTTCTCTTCTTGCTGTTTAAATGATGTGTGGGGAGAGATAGAATAACAGAAGAATACGTACCTTTTGAAAAAATTCAGAGTAATCTCTTTGTTGTTTTTCTTTTATTATTATTTTATGACCTACACGGCAATAGTTGGAAACAAAAACAAAAAATTTTTTGTCATTGTATGCCGTACTGTGTCAAGCAAGATTTTAAGGATCGGAGGTGATACGAGTCCCAGATGGATTTTCACAGGGCTGCAAGGTTTTAAGCTGTGCTTTTTAGCAGCCAAAGGACTTGTCAAAGACTGTAGTGGGTGGGAACCAGCGTTCATTCCAGGAGAAAAGTTTCCTTTGACAGAGAACTCGGCAGACTTGACCATCATTACGCAAAGTAGACACTCAAAGACATCTGGCTACTTTGAAGTAACTTTTCCATTTTCTTTGGTGATAGTGAAATGTGGGCACCAGACCAATGCCCTCAGCAGGGCTTAGTGGTATTTGCCGTAACAAATAAGATAAGGTCGTTAACTGTGTTCTTTTGCTGAATTGTGACGTTTGGTGTTGAAGAAGATTGATATATTTGACATGGTCTGCCTCCTGTTCACTTAGAAGTAAGAGTATCTGATCTATTAACTCTGGTAGCGCTGAATAGACGGCAGCAACGCTCAGTGCTTCCTGGCTGAATTAACATTGGCTAGTGTTGTTTTGAAGCAGGGTGGGCTCAAACAACCCTTGATATTGATAGGTAAAACTGAATTAAATGTGTAAAGCTATAAATCACTGGAAAGAGTAGATAAGCTTTTAAATGAGTGTATTTTTATAGCAGCATGTAGTGTTTATGATTATGTGGGGGGAAAAAAGCATGTGCACTACCGATCATTGTTGTGCCGTCAGGGCCCCAGTTCGATTTTAACATGATAAGCAATCTTGTTGCAGTGCAAAAATGTCATGATTAGGTAAATAATATCTCTTGACATAAGTTTTGAAAAAGATAGGAGTTTGTGTCGCTTTATCAGTCGTCAAATACTCAGAAAAGTTCCACGAAAGGATCAACGCCATCATGACCGTCATGGCGGAATGTGCAAAGTGGTGGCTTTTTATGACGAAAATACAGCTATCACTTGATTTCATTTGATGCAAAGTACTCAGCAGCATATCAATTTGACTTGACAACATTAATTTCGAAGCCTCGTTGCGTTAAAATAAAGTAAAACAATCTGTGACGTCAAAATCGCTGAGTACCAAAGTCTAACCAGCAAAACTAGCACCGCTCAGTTTGGTCAGATCGCGATCAATTTTTACCAAGTTTTTAAATAAATATTCCACAATCCTTACGTCATCGTCTCACTTATTGTTTAATTCAACCAAATCCAGCCTCAAAAACTCCTCCTTGCTGTCAATATCATAAAGTCAGCTTGCAAAATGTTTGAAGAAATTATGGCGCAAATGCTGGCCGCCATTTTTCTTGAAGATGATCTCGGCTGGTCCGAAAAAAAACAACCCCACTCTAAACCAATCAGAATCTTCATTGCTTGTGTGTGTGTTGAACAACTTTCACACCTTTCTTCGGTCCTACAATGACCGTAACATTCATTGGATGACCTTTGAAAGTGAAAGTGAGCTTTCAATTACGATCACCTACGTCATCCCGGCATATTCTGGGATCTGTCACATAGCTTAGACCCGTCTTTACCAGAATGTTTTTGGAATCGCGCTACTAGGGTTAATAGTTTGGGATTTGAAATTCATTGTAGTTTTGGTTTTCATAGTCTTTTTTTTTGGTTGTTGTTTATTTGTTTGTTTTTTTATTTTTAGCTTACAGCCCGTGTCGGTCAAATGTAAGCAACATGAAATAAAATGAAATTAAATAACATTGAAATAGGGTATTTTTTGCGTGTCCTTGGTTGTAGATATTACAGTACCAAATTGACAGGCGAGTGTTGAATTTTTGTAATGTCTTTTTTTTTCTTCTTTTTCACTTCTCTTGGAAACAATATGGTATGTTTGTGTAAATTGCCCTGGAAAAAAAGCCAGAAAAGGCTGGCACATTATTCTACGCACCTTCACAAAAAAAAGGTTATTTTTTCCTTTCTTTGTTGTCATATACTCTACAATATACGTTTGCAATCACAGCCCATGGATTCTGTCAGCCAAATGGAAGTCCTTTGCATTTATTTGGCAACTCTTCACAGAATGTATGAAATCGTACATAAAAGGTCCAAATACGTTTCTTTTTTGTGATTTCCATTAAGAATTGCATAGCTTATTCCTTCTGTAGTGAGCTTTCGGGGACGTAATGAATCTCAGTTCTTTGAGTAGGTATAGCGGGATTTAAATGAGGGAGTTGCTATATTCTTACCAGGATTCCTATCCCTTCTCCCCTATGGGAAAGCAACACCAGACATTGGTGCAGTGTCTGTTCTGTGGGCAGCTTGTGGTGCAAGAGCTTGAGTATTAGCACGTCTTTTTGTGGAGGATGTGACATGAATGTTTAATTAACATCATTACTGTATCACACGTAGTCAGACGTATATTATATGTAAATGTGTATAGACTCATCTGCATTGTACATACTTCCATTTCATGTTTTAGCATTTTAAATCTCAATAAAAGAAGAAAAAAAATTCACTGACTCTTTGAGTTTGTGTGAGTATGAGTGAGTACTAGTCGATTGATGTCACTTTATTGGAACTGTCACTTTTCAACCTTATCTGCTGCATTAGTTGTCAGCTTTTACAGGTTTTTTTGGTTGTTATTTACTTTGTCATAAAAGCAATCTCCATAGTTAAATGCAAAAGTATTTGATCTAAGTCCTAAGTTACAATTTCAAGATTTCAAGGTGGGGGATAAATAAGATTGTCCTTTTCAACTTGTGTGCAGACTTTACTTATCTGTACCTCAGTCCCCCTCAAGCGTATATGCACCTGCAGAGGATTAAATACATAAGTTTGTCATAATTCCTGTTTGTCACTAACACTCCCAGCAAACAGGCGAGGCTTAATTAACCAGGATGTTTGGTTATGAGGTGGTTCAGCATAAGCTTAACTGAGTTTCTTCACTGATGGGAAGTATTACAAAATGAATATATTTGTGCAGAACACTGGGAAACGTCAAAGCCCAACAAACAAAAAATACCAACTGCGCTTTTTTCTTTTTTTTACCCAATCACCCTCCCTACAGCTTGTATCTCGGTTTAATGTCTATCCAAATCCTCATCGTGTCTTTATTCCTATACAAGTTGCATTTTCTTCCCCATCACTACAGATATCGCAATGTGAAATGCAGGCTACTCTCTACAGGCAGAGAACAATGAACATACATTCATATAGCACAGTACTGCTGACCCGTTCTGTTTCTTTTTCTTGCCTGTGCACATTGTACTTACTTGCCTATTTATGTGGCTTCTTTGCAAACTTTTAGCAGCTCTTGGGTTTGTGATGGTTCTTACTAAATCTAAGCAATGTTGCATACTAGTGGAAGACCCATCATTTATAAAAAAAAAAATCACAAATGAAAGTATCCCCAATTGGGCTGAAGTTGGCATGTGAGTACCTTAAATGGTGGACTACAAAACAGTTGCATACACAAAATATCACCTTTGAAGACTTAAAAAAAAAAAAATCTCCTAAGTCAGTATGTCACTATCTTAAATTTGTGGTGGGCTGAAAAAAACAGTTGCATCATACACAAAATATAACCTTTGGTGAACCTCAGAGCTCACCAAGGAACAACAGCAACAAAGTGTTTTATCTTAACTTATTCTGTGGGTTAGAGCTTTGTTTTGGAAGTCCTGATTTGGTTTTAACTGTCAGTGTAACTGGAGTCGAGTAACTTAAACATTCATACCATGCAATGAAGTGTTCGGTGTAGAATGAAAGAAAAAGACAGCATATGTGCATGGCTCTCTCAACTCTAAGGCGTCGATGGGCCACACACTAATATTTTCAGGCACCAATTGTGGGCAAAGGGATAGCTCGGTGGTCAGAGCACTCACTGTCCCCAAGCTAAGGTTAAGCAGCTTTGAGCATGGTTACCAAATGGATGGATGACCGTTCGCGCACCTTGGCTTCAGTACAGTCCCCCATCTGTAAATGGGTACTTGTCCTCTTTAGGGTCAGGGAAGGTAAAGCAGCGAGGGAGAGGAGATCGGTGCCACCCTCAACATGCTGGCCCCTAGAGAAGCTGAGGTCTCTGACATCTCGCTCCCCAATGACCACAGAGGTTAAGAGAACACCTTTACACCTTTACCTATTATGGGCAAGTGCACATGGTAGATGCATCCTTCTCCAGGTAGCAGTGTGTGAGGTGGGTATGTTCGTGTTATCCATGCCACTGGAAATAGATAGCCATGTCTTCAGTTCCACACAAGGTGGATGGGATTTTAGGTTGTACACAAGATACTGCATGTGTATTGCAAGGACCTTGGTTTATAGGCTCATGCCAAGAACTTTCAGGGAGTAGAGCCAGTACCTATGTTGACCCCAGAAAGAAAAGTCCTCTTGAATGAGTATTCAGCAAGGACTTGAATCTGCACACTTACTGTCAGATCAGGAGTTAATGTCATCCCCTCCCCCCTCCCTCAACACACAAATATGTTTATGTTTGAATGCATGCTACTGTTTGTTTCCTTTGTCCTTGAGATAGGAGAATAGAACAATCTAGGGTAGGCTTGATGCACCAAGGAAATTGACTGACAATGTTGAAAATAAAAGGAACACACAACTTACTAGGGACAAAACATTCATTAAATCACAAAGAAAAGTGGAAGCATATTTATTTACACACGCAACTTAATACATCTCTTCATGTTACTTCAAGAAGTGCAGTCAAAATGAATATCACATTCAAGATAATTACATCCTTCATGATTCTATTTACACTAATAGAGTACCACACATACCTTCTGGCTTCAGGAGAAGCTTGATACATGGTTTGTTATTAACAAAAACTGATAAAAATCTACAAAATTATCTCTGTTCTTTTTACAACAACAGTTGTGGCAAAAAAAAAATCCCCTGGTTAAAGGTCAACAGGAGCACAATCATTTACGATTTCCTCTTATTTCCTTTTCCTTTATGAGGCTCCATACTCAGCTTGAATTTATGATAAACACAGTCAACATGAATTATTTGTTGATTACATATCATGATACATTATAAAGGAAAACCACCACTAAAACAACAAAACCCACAATAAACCCCAAACCCTCCCGCCAATCAAACCCAAAACAGCAGTATATTGACAAGTTCTTCAAATATACTGTTTAGTGTTAAAAATAGCACAAAAATCAGCTGTTTATACTTCTACACAGTTTATATCATCATTTGGAAAATATCACTATAATTAAGAGAAGCTGTTTGTATAAATCTAAATAAAAGATGACTTTCCATTCACAAGAAACGCATCAGCAATCATAATCAAGAGAAGCTGTTCGTACAGATCCGAACAAAAGATATAACTTCCATTCACAAGAGAGAGCAATTGCATTAACTGAAGAAAGCATTAAGAATCATTCAATGCAGCACTATTACGCATTGTACAAACAACTGCAATTCGTACGATGATGGCCTTCAAAGCAGACCAAGTTTTACCAAAGTATATTCATACATATAAACATGTTTAAGACAAAATGCATAACACCAAGTTATCAGCACAAAGACCTGGTAAGAAAATTATGAATGAAAACAACAGCTGACTGATCTTTGCCGAGTGATGGACGGAAAAAAAAATCCAACTGAAATACAAACTTGCCTAGTGGAAAAATCACTGTCCTTTACAGTACTAGTTGTTTAGAATAAAACTAAAGCTGGTGTAATGCATTTTTGATTAAACATTCTGTGTGTATGTGTTTTTTACCATAGCCTTTCTCCTCTAAAATGTTACAACAGATGAGAAAGATAAAAAGCGTGTCTCTCTCTTCCAAAATGTTGCATTAGATGAGAAAAATAAAAAGCATGTGGGTGAGAGAGAGAGAGAGATAGAGAGAGAGAGCAAGCAGACAATTGTTTCCTCGTAAAAAAATACCATCTGGAGCACATGAGTACCTAGGCACAATGTGTTCAAACATAGCCTACAATCCTTTGAAATCCTAAAATACACAACTAAATAAAATTCTGTGATTTTACTTGTTCATCACCCTGAATCCTCAGATATTTCAACACACAAAATGAACACCTTAAAATCTTTTGGCAGTATATTTTCAAACAAACTCCCTTCTGTCAAACCTCTCAGAAGCGGACCAGAACAACATTATCGATTATTCTCGTTCACTGTTATTTCTCTTTCACTCTCAGTCTGCCTCCTACAACACCGAGTATTACACCACGCACAGGGAAGTTTCCCCTTGCTATTGTACAGAGAAACACTTTCCAAACCCTGATACATGCGCAACAAACTTCTAGTTTATATAATACATCCTATCACGTGGAACACAAAACTTTCTCTCAGAAAGAAACACAAAAATATGAGCTGGAATGTACAGCTGGCAAATACACAACTATAGCACCAAGAAAAATATACAACAGGGGAAGGATGGTAAATGTAAGGATCTTACTGTCAATGATAATCCAATACAACAGTCACAACCAAATGATCCAGTATAGGAGGAAGACAGTACAAAAGATTTCAACCAAAACATTAAAGTACAACTTCTATCATGAAGTGTATTTACAAGAACCAGAACTAAAAGCACTTTTATGACGTACAAGTCTTAAAAGCCTGAAGGCATATCAATTTACATACCAATACAACAATGTAGTTTATAAGAACGAAAGCAAATATGACTCCAGATAAGGTTGCATAAAAAATGGTTGCGTACACAAAAATCTCACCATTGGTGAATCTCCAAGCTCTAACAGAGGAGTGACAAAAAGAAAAATTCAGATAGAAAAACAAAGAACACACAAGTTAGCTCAATATTCATGCTTCTTTCATTCGCACAAAAATACCAATCTGAGGTATTCATTAACTGTGTGACCTCAAATACGTGCTTACAAACAAGATACGACTTTCCCCATGATAAAATGGCATTACTTCAATGCTGTGACTGTATGTAACAGACGATACAGGTGAGAGGACAAATATATACCTCCCATCAACTTTAATCAACCCATGCTCAATTTCCATCCCTCAGCTCTAAAAAATTACACATTCAAATCTCAACATCAGTGTCTGTGAACTGTCTATACCTTAATTCCCTTTATGGTGTGTTTGTACACACACCCGCAAGCATGCACACACGCACATGCATGCAATCTAAAGACTGTAATTCATGGTGGGTTCATGGGAGCACAAACATACCCAGCACGCACCCTGTATCTGGAGAGTGGTGAGCTCCACCATGCTAAACTTACCCAAGAGACACAGCCTTTAAAATTCAATGAAGTTCCCTAATGGCTCCTCAAAAAGAGTTGAGGGTACACTGCTTCTCATTGCCTCTGTTTAGTTTCCCAGTCAAAGTTCATGACAGCTGGCAGGGTGTGGATATAAATAAACGGGGCAAAAGGAAAGGCAGCACTAGCCGCTTGCGCTGCAGCTGTGTTCAGCCGTAAATTACCCTTGTGTCTTTCACGCGTAGTCTTGGACAGTGAATTGTCAAAAAAAGACAAGCACTCTTTAAAATGAGCTTTAAACGAACTTTCTTTTGACTCCAAACTCCATGTACTTTCTTTCATACTGGTTGATGTGACAGCAGTTCAAACATACATGAAGATAAACAGGAGAGGTGCAGGCAGAAACACAATCACAAAAAACAGACATTTCTAACTCTCTAAAAAAGCAGACATTTATATTATATAAATAATGAACATAAAGAAAACATTGAACATGTCTGCATGCAGACTAACCTTTTTTTTTGGCTGTTAAATTGTCCCTGTTGGCACAGCAATGCCATAAATAAACACACCTTAGCGGGCTACCGCGCACAGCGGCACGAGAGGCAGGGTGATGGAGAGTGTGTGGTGAGGGTCTGGCAGTCATTAGTGTCGGCTAGCCTATCTGGCTTCACGATAAACACTAGGCCTACTGCATGGTCAGGTGATACAGCACGTACACACACAGTCCACTGTTTCATCAGCTTCTAGCAGTATCCTTGCTACAGCTGAAGATTTGTTCGTGAACCAGTTCCAGTACAGCTCATAATTATAGCCCCGAGAACACAGTAGAAAACAAATGTCTTGACAGTATCCTACTGTCACCAGGCAAAAATAGCTTGCAAATGACTCTGATTATTATTTCACTGATGTTTCTGACACTACACAAAATATTGTGAACAAAAACGTATCTACTTCCGTGATATGAAGAAAAGAACAAACTGCACATAGGCCTACACTTTGACACCAAAGCAAAAAACAGACACAAAGATCATACACACTTACACACATGCACCACACACACATACACAAAACAGATGACAAAATTTACAAAATTGCATACACACAGGGACTGGATGTAAAAAAAAATCACGAGTGCTTATTCCATTATCCTCGAAATAAAAGACAAAATAAAGTAAAGTAAATAAACACAAACACACATGAGCGCACACCACACTGGCACAAATGCATGCACACATGCCCTATACACACACACATACAAATGCGCAAATGCATGCGCGCACATACACATGTAAATACAAGAAGATGGGCTCGGCACAGACATGTGCTTGAGAAAACTAACAACTTGATAAGGACACACAGCCAGGAAGCATACATAATACATGTAGGTGCTGTGGCCTATCACGTAACACACACACACACACACATGGGCACATACATGCAAGCATGCACCCATGCTCGAAATATATACGCACATGGTTGACGCTCAGACAAGTACTGATACAAAGTGAATTTTAAAAACACCAACAAAGCACAAGCAAAACAGTAGCACTCACACAAATAAACAAACTATTAACAAACTACACCATCAAGTAAAAGGTTCAAAAGAGAACAGTCTGATTAAAAGAAAAATCCACATAATTCCTCACAGATAAATATACTTTGCCTTTAAAAATCAGGAAAAAGCCGATACTCACCCCTTTATTTCTTGGAAGACACAGTGTTTGTAAAAAAAATTTTTTAAATACTCAACTAGAAAAAGCAGCACAACAGTCACCACAAACAAGTAAAGCAAGTATTGAAGTTTTGTTCTCTGAAGTATGAACACTGTAAAAAATGTAGGGAATCTGGCAGCGTATGGTAAAAAATGCCTTTCAAATAAAAATTCTCCCAGTCGCTAATAGACAGCAAAGAAGGAATGTGTGCTGGCACCGCAAGATGCTGGACTTTGACCCCTGACCGCGCAGTGCCTAGGCAGCCAAGAGATGGAATTTAGGTCATGGAGTGCAAGTTCCAGCTGCCAACTAAAAGAGTCAGGTTTTTCCTGTTTTGAGTAGCCGTTGGTAGTAAGACAGAAGACCTGAATGCAACCCTTGAAGAAAACCTTTTAGAGAGAATGACTCACACACACACACAAAAAAAACCCAGCCCCGGAAAGGCCTTGTCAATTGTGACCATACCAATTTCTCTTAATGACAGAAATTTACAAGCTGGACAAACCTTGTCAATTGTTAACCACATAAATTTCTTTCGTTCCTTGGACAGAAACTTACATGCTACAAAACTTCACCAATCCTCAACCACAACTTTCTTCCAGTGACAGACTTTTACTTTACTTATAGCTAGAAAAAAACCTCTTAACAGTCCTTCTTCCTTTTTAGACCTAAAAAGAAAAAGGTAATTACAAAAAGAAAGGCAATTACAAGGGAGTTTGTGACCTGACAAGTCATTTTTCATTATATCAAAGCAACTAAGAAACAAGACATGTAGTTTCAATCTCTATGTCCCTGTTGGCTGAAAAAACCCAAACAACATGGATGAAGCTGATAGCTGGTAAGAATAGCTTACACTAACAGTCACCTCATGAAAACTGTCTTTTGAGGCAAGACTGAGGGAAACAGAAAGAAAAGGCAGACCATCAGCTTCTTTCACTGGCAACATCGCTGAATCCTATGGCATAAGAATCCATGAAGTCAGCAGGGCCAGCGAAGACCGAGCAAATGGAGAAGGAGGATCATGTCATTATCATTGGGTGTGGCAGCTAACACTGAACTCAGTGATGCCAACAGGTCAGAACAGTTGGATAACCTTTAGCTTGATTTTCATACCATAAAAATGAAATGTTCATCGCAAGAAAAAAGCACTCCATACTTGCATGGTTACAAGTATGCACATACCAAATACACACATACAAACACTCATACAAATATATATATATTACATCAACATGCTATATATTCCTCCTTAAGATTCTTTGGTTCTGAATTTAGATCTTATTTCACTTTCCATACAGAACATTATAATAAAAATATACATATTAACTGTCGAGATTTCATCTATCTGGATCAGAATTTTCAAAACCTTGTTGAAGTCTTTTTATGGTTCTCAATAAAAGGATATGCAAAACAACTCGCTACAACCAGCAAACTGTTCCTCTAAAAATGAAATACCAAAATAAACATTCCATGCCAATAACATTCACCATTTTAAATTTTCAACTTAACTTAATTCTCTCTGTGCCAGGAGGCACACAAGGCTCGAACATCATTCCTCCACTGGTTCCGGTCTGCAGCTGTGCGTCGTGCGGCGTTCCATGTGCTCCAGCCTGCGCCGTTCCGCTCTACTTCTACCATTCGTCGCCATGTTGTTTTTGGGCGTCCCCTTTTCCTTCTCCCTTCAGGTGTCCATCCGAGGGCAACAGCACAGTCGTCACTCCTGTCCTTCCTTAGGACATGTCCGATCCAGTTCCATCTCCTTCTAATCTCCTGGCTGATTTTTTCTGCTCCTGCTATTTCCAAGACTGTCTTGTTGGAAATGTGTTCTTGCCATCGGATCTTGAAGATCCTCCTCAGACATTTGGTTTGGAAAATGTCTCGTTTCTCTTCTTATCCTTTCATTAATTTCCAGGTCTCACATCCGTAGAGAAGAACTGACAAAACAAGGCTCTTGAAAAGGGATGCTTTGGTTTTTCTGCTGATGTCTCCTGTTTGCCAGATGTTGGATAATGTTTCATCTGCGCACTGGCCAGTGCTACTCTCTTCTTGACGTCTGCTGTTCCTCCTCCGTCTTTGGTGACGTTTGCTCCGAGAGAGGTGAAGTTTTCCACATCTTCCACTTCCTGATCTCCAACCCTCAGACCGTCGATGTTCCTGCTGTTTACTTTCATGGCTTTGCACTTCTGTCCATTCAGCTTGAGTCCAACCTTTGCTGCGTTGTCTTCCAGTCTTGTAGTTTTGTGCTGTAGATGGTTCATGGTTGATGAAAGAAGGGCGATGTTGTCTGCGAAGTCAAGGTCTTCTAACATGTTCATGAAGTCCCATCTTATCCCAGTTCTCTTGCCTTCCACTGTTCTTCTCATCACCCAGTCTATCACGAGAAGGAAGAGGAATCCTGACATGCAGCATCCCTGTTTCATCCCCGGTAATCACTGGGAACCAGTCTGTTGTTTCGTTGTCAACGATGACAGAGCACTGAAAGTCCTCGTACATTGTCTTGACCATCTGGATGAGTTTCTGTGGGATTCCATACTGACGCATGATGATCCAGAGACTGTCTCGGTGTATAGAGTCAAAGGCCTTTTCAAAGTCGATTAAATTTTCAAAGTAGTCAACAAATATTGTAGTTTTCCTTACTCGCTAACTCATACCAAAACAAAGAAACAATATCTGCAACAACAACCTGAAGGTTGTGATGTGGATATTCATCACACATCTCTGATGACACACAGATCTAGACTATTCTACAGTCAGGTCTTGCCATGGCATCAGAAACAAAAGTCACTGATATTTCCAGCTGGTCGCTTAATTGCACTTCTTCAATTCTTGACAAGAGATTTTCCAGCTGATGAATGTGAATGCCGCTTGCTTAATTGCACTTCTTCAGTTCTCGACAAGAGATTTTCCAGCTGATGAATGTGAATGCCGCTTGCTTAATTGCACTTCTTCAGTTCTCGACAAGTGATTTTCCAGCTGATGAATGTGAATGCCGCTCACTTAATTGCACTTTTCAGTTCTCGATAAGAGATTGTTCACAAAGTGGCACTTGCTCTTCATAGTAACCCCCGCAAAAGGGCAATATTCACATTGAATGCCATCATAGTAACCCCCACAAAAGGGCAATATTCACATTGAATGCCATCTACTTTCCACAAGATTTCACAGTTTATCAATGGGGGTGAACAAATGGTATTCCATGCAGACAGCAGATAATAAGAAATATTCATGATGTACGTTCCCCCATTTCTCCACACCCTTTGCTTCATAAGGAGGCACCGTGGTCGAGTGGTATAGGCGGTCAACTCGTGATCCAAAGGTCGCGGGTTCGATCCTCGTTCGGCTCGGTGTTGTGCCCTTGGGAAAGGCACTTTACTCCTATTTTCCTCACTCCACCCAGGTGTACAAGTGGGTACCAGCTCTGCTGGGGAAGTATCTGGCGACAGACTAGCGTCCTGTCACAGGGGTGGTGAAAAACCATCAGTTCGCTTAACGCTACAGAAACCGGGATAAGCTCCGGCTCTATGGGCCTTCTGGCTCGAAAGAACATACTACTACTTTACTTTTTGCTTCATAAAAGGCTGATGAACGCAATGTTTAGGCAGTGTCTAGTTCATGTCAGAGAACACAAATGGGTGAAAATGTACCTTGTTCATACACCTGGAAGGGAAGGGGAGGGGGGGGGGGGGGGGGAGGGGGGGCAGCAGAAGAAGTGTGGGGGGAGAAGTGGAAGGTGGGGGGCAATGTCCAGGTCTAATACTTTCTGTGTAATCCATATCAATAAAACACATGACAAAGACGGCAGACAGTACTAGATCTGAATATTAAATGACACGGATGGCGTAACTGATTCCAACCTCCCCTGCACGCACTCCTGCCAGTGCTGATCATATTCTCCACGTTAGCTGTTTAATTTACAAAGAGAATATCTCGAAGTAACACTCCTTGTAGATATTTATTATACACTGCAGCAGTTCTTATCAGTCTCAGCATTATTTTCAATGCTTTTGAAAATAAAATAAAAGTTTTTACATCCTTTCTTGATATTGTCTACTTGTTGTTCATTGATCTGGAGGCGGCGGCACATACCATGCGGCTGTTTTTCTCTGCAATCCTTTCCAGCTGCCTGACGGTCCTGGCAAAACTGCCTGGTGATTCCACCTGGGTGGCTGGGGTGGGGCTGGCTGAAGCTCTGCCTCGCCGGGGTCGTAGCATGTAGCGTGAGCTGGTGGGCGTGCCATTCTGTGTCAATACAACATATAGTGAAAGCTCACATTCTTGATGAATAATGAGAAGAAGAAGAAGAAGAAGGAGAAGAAATAAGGGGAAAAAAGAAGAAGGGGAAGAGGAAGACGAAGGAGGGGAAGAAGAAGAAGGAGGGGAAGAAGGAGAAGGGGAAGAAGAAGAAGCAGGGGAAGAAGAAGTTGAAGGAGAAGAAATAGTAGGGAAAGAAGAAGAAGGAGGGGAAGAAGAAGGAGATATGAGAAGAAGAAAGAAAGAAAGAAAGAAAAGAAAAAGAAGAAAAAGAGTCACAAGAATTTCTGAAATGGCAACGATGATGATGTAAAGATGATCATCCAAAAAATTTAAAGATGATAACGGTAACAAAAACGAATGTTTAGTACACAAATGAAATGCATATGACACTTGAGCATCAAAAGGATAGACAAATCCTCTCAGCTTATGCCCTGAAGATATTTTGACATCACGTTCTGCAAAATCAGAGATACCTTTACAACACCAAAGATTTCTAAAAAAACAAAAACAATGACATTAATTTTTCAAAAAGCCATTCCTTGATCAGACACACAAGAGGTTTTATTTTAACACAATAGGCAGATCCACAAATGCTTTTAAAAAATAGGACAAGAAAGAAAAAAAAACCCTGACATTTACTGCTTTACAAGATTCAGCGCTATATAAATTCCATACATTATTATTATTATTATTATTATTATGACCAACTGTCAAGATCTGACCCAAACTCACCATGTTAGCGGTAGGCACAGTTCCGTTCAACACGGGAGAAGTATACGCTCCTGTAGCTATCCACCGTTCCATCTGTCCACTCATCTCTTTGAGCGGCGTGGCGCTGCGAAGTTCCCGCAGTTCTGCCAGCAGCAGTTCCCTGGTCTGGGCACTAGCGCTGCTGTCCTGAAAAATTTCTGCCGTGATGTAGCTGTCTGTGTCCGTCATGGCCGATCCCGTTTCCTGCAGGATGTAGGTTCTGTCCGAGCTGGAGTCAGTGCTGTCTGAGTCGGAGCTGGTTTCAGAGCGACTGGTGCCACTTTCCACAGCGGGGCTGCAATCACCGCCGGCTCCTACACGAAAGACAGGTTTGAATGGGAGGTTTTTGGTAAGGCATACACGTACGAATTGGAGTATTTAGCCAGACACGTTTGAGTGGAAGTTTCTAGCGAACGCATGTTCAAATGGAAGATTTTTGAAAATGTGTGTTTGAATTGAAGGTTTTGGCGAGGCATGTTTGAACTGAAGTATTTAGCGAGGCATGTTTGAATTGAAGATGAAAATTTTTTTTAAAAACAAAGACATGTCTGATTTGAAGACTTTGGCAAAGCATGTTTGAATTGAAGTTTTTGGCAAGGCATGTTTGAATTGAAGTTCTTGGTAAGCATGTTTGAATGGAAGTTTCTGGCAAGGTGTGTTTGAATGGCAGTTTTTAGCAAGGAATGTTTAGAATGGAAGTTTTTATCAAGGCACATTCAAGTTGGAGTGTTTGCCAGGTGCACAATGTTTCTTTCTTAATTTCTCAATTCATAGGATGGCAGAAAGTGCAATGTATTTAAACACTTGACAGGAAAATTCCCTAACTTAAAAAGTTCAATTTTCATAAAAGAATATAAGCCCAAAAAGTTTAAAATGATATAACATGCTGGAGAGAGAGAGAGAGAGAGAGAGAGAGAGAGAGAGAGAGAGAGAGAGAGAGAGAGAGAGAGAGAGAGACACACACACACACACACACAAAGACAGAGACAAACAGGCAGAGAAGAAGAGACAATGAAACCTGCAGAATACCATCTCAAGGAGTCCTATACAAAGACTTTTGAGCTTCTTTTTTTTTGCAGACCTTAAGTCCCCATGCAGATTAAAGAAGTGTAAGAGGAGATACTATTTATACCAACACTACACCCCCACATATGCGCGTGCGTACACACACCCACACATGCATGTGCACACATACACACACTGGGGATGGGATAGCCTAGTGGTCAGAACATTGCGCTGGCAATCTGATGACCCGGTTTGATTCCCGTTCAAGGGGATGTTTTTCCCTGGAGTTAACATCAGTGTAGACTCCACTCCCCCCCAAAAGTCCTTCAGATGAGACTATAAACCGAGACCCCGTGTGCAAACGCACGCAGAACATCTTGCGCACACGTTAAATCCTGTTCCGCTTTTCGGAAGAGTAGGCCATTGTGTGCCGGTGGGAACAGATGACAGAATTTACAAAACCACATACACACGGGGTAGGGATGTAAAAAAGCACATAAGAGCTTATTCCATTATCCTCAATATAAAAGAATGAAATAATAAAATAATAAATAAATAACTGTGATAAATTATATTTTACTACATACCCAAAGATCTTGACTGTGCTTTTAAAGGCAGCTGTGAACCTGGGAGTTAAAAGAAAAGGGGAAAATCATAATTTCATAATGTATATCAAACAATATATGTAACAGATGAAAACAATACACATTCATGGCTTTTTAATGCCTTTTTATTGTTGAATGGGGGGAAAAAATTGTTTGGTAAAAAAAAAAGTGTTTGTGTATGAACGTGTGCGTGTGTGTATGTGTGTGTGTGTGTGTGTGTGTGTGTGTGTGTACTATAGTATACACTAATACAGTACTGTCATTATAATGTATTATGAATTTAGTTACACAAGACTGTGATCAGCAATTTTTCATGAATTGTTAGAACCACCAGTTTTGAATTACAATAATGGTTTAAAATTAAAAGAAAATACATTCAAACACATTAGTTAAAAACAACCACCAATCTTTCATCTATTCTGCTGCTGTACATTCCCCAGCTTAATACCCTGGGGGTCATAGAGAATAATAATAATAAGAATAATAATAATAAGAAGAAGAAGAAGAATAATGATAATATATTATGCACTCTGTCTCATTTGCCACACCTGGGAATTGCGGTAAACCGAATACATGCACACACTTGATGAGAAGTTTGTGTGTATACTGTATGATTATTTCATGGCTGTTTTCAATTACCTCACCATAACGCAGCATGCATTAAATTAATATGATCCTTTGTACTTTATAACTTACAAGTTACATTTAAAAATCAAAATAAAAAAAAACAAACCACTGTAATGTTCAAATACTCTTTATTTTGATTATTTGTTTCCAACTGCTACAGTTTCTATAATATTATAAAAAATAAACAAAAGAAGCAGGATTCAATAATTTCACATGAAAAAAAATGGTACAGTGAATTTAATAAAGACAAGCTGGGAGATCTTTGTTTGTTTTCTTTACTTTAGCATTCAATCACAACCAGGCAACATCCTTGCTTACCATGAAACAGACGTTTGAGGTCTGAGTTCTGCTTCCTTATTTCTACCAGGAGTTTGTTGTTGGCAGCATTGATGTCCTGGTAAGTGTAGGCAAATACAGCCAGCACCAACGCACCAATGGTAGCAAAGATCTTCCGACAGATGTTTCTGATCCAGTACATCCAATCCTGCTCAAAAAAGAGAACTACAATCAGTTGTTGTTAATGTTAATTGTTATACAAAAAATTAAAAATAATTATGATAATGATGCTGTAGACTTTAAGTATATTATACAATCCTGTCATAGATCTAAAACTGTTCAAACAATCGCCACGGCAAAATATTGCTAACTCTATGCACTGACAGATTGAAAGAAGCTGAAGGAAGTTAGCACACAAGGTACTGGACGTGAAATGTGATATTAATGATAAAGCAAGCACAAAAATGTTGATTGCAAATTCCAACAAATTGTGGCAGAAAAGAAACACTGGAGATTTAAGTAAAAAGAGATTATTTGCTGATGTTGCCAAATGAAATGACAAACTTATTTTTTATCATGATATAAAGATTATAATTATATCTACAACACCAAAAAACTTAACAACATTTATTACTACATATTACAAAGCAATTTTTACTTTTTTCTATTTTATTTTGTTTTAACTTTTATTTATTTATTTTTAATAAAGTTTTTACAGACAAACAAAAACAAAATATAGCATCATAGTTTTTAGACAGAAGAGAAGACATTAAAGGTGATTATAAATTCTTATATATTCATTTTAAATAATCTGAATGATGTTTCTGGCCGACTTAAAAGCGACAATTAAAAATAAAGTGAACTCAAAAGAGAAAAGATAATTTGCTATTAATAGTAATACTATTGCAGTATTAGTATTAAATTAAAAGTACTGACAATTCATATTCATGTCTATCAATAAAGTTCTATAAGATATATCATGATATATATATCTTTTGTCAATATGAAGTAATCACCATCCCATAAATTACACTATCACTGTATCAGATGGTATTTTAACAATATTATTCACTGACTACCAAAAAAATCCCTCTTGTTTAGAACTCTCTTTGAGTTTGATGGGATAGTCTGGTAATTAGAACACTGCACTTGAGATCCGACACTGTGACAGTCTTAGTTCAACTTCAAGCTAAGATTTGAGCCACCACTGAGGTCACCTGTTCAAGGGAATTTTTCTCCTGGAGTTAATCAATGTCAGCACTGACTTCACTTCCCTGAAGGTCCTTGAGGTGAGACTATATACATACATGTATGTATCTTTGTTGTTGTTGTATACATGTATAAAGTAATAAACCAAGGTTCTATGTGCGAATGCACTCAGAACATCTTGCGCATACCTTAAAACCTGTACTGCCTTTGGAAGAGTCGGCCATTGTGTGCTGATGGAAATGGATGTTAAAATTGACAAAAACTGCATGCATATGGGGACTGGATTAGTGGATGTAAAAAAAAAAAAAGCACATGTGTGCTTATGCCATTTTCCTCGAAATAAAATGATAAAAAAAAAAAAAAATAAAGAACCAGTCAACTACTTACATTATGTGCATTAAGGTCTAATGAGGTCCAAGCCAGGATAGATGAGGACCATGAGGTGATGAAGTATTCACAGAATATGCTGATTGTCACAATACTAAACAGCCAAAGTCTGGCACCACTGGTTCGAGTTGTAGAAGTCAGCAGGTAGGAAATGAGTACTGAGAAAAAATAGTACAGTATGGAATAAAACCCCCAAAACTCCCCAAGCACAGTCTGCTTCAAGCTAATCAGTTGATCAAACACATCTGTGATCAACAAACGCTGCTCTTGTGTTGTTTCCTTAAACGTTTGGAACAACTGATTGATTTCACTTGATGAGGTAGACAATGTACTGGTGAGGTTTGCTGCATTTTCAATTAAAATTTTCTGATTTTGCAGGCTGTCATTCTGCTGTCTAATTATTTCACTTTGAAGCTGTGAAGATTCCTGCAGCTGTGTGGCAACATGGGATGAGCTTTCAGCAAGTGCAGATATGGTGCTCTCAGTCATTTCATTCCACACTTGCGCTTGCAGAAAATAGCAAATGTTCTGAGTGTGCGTAAAAAAAGTGGTGAAGGAGACTCGATCAGCATCTTCCATAGTTCTGGTGCACTTTTCCAAAGTGTCATCTTGATTACAGACGTATTTTCGCCTACCTTGCAAATCAAGGAAACAATTCAAATAGGCCAATGCAAGGCGTCCTTGCACATCATCTGTCAATCTCTTGCATCCTGTTTGTGTTAAAACTACTGCATCTTTCCAACACTGGCCATAATGTGGCAATTCTGACCGATGCTGAATCAGTTCAAACTGTTTCCTACCCTCCTCATAGGTACTCTGATCAACATGTGCTGAGTGTGCATCAGCGCAAAGCACGATCAACAGAACAAATGGCATACAAAGTAAATCCCTCATTTTGTAATTTATAACAGATGTTTTTCGAAATGTAAGCTAATGAGTTTTTGTTCGAGTTACATGAAAATTCAGTTGATCGAACCATAGACCTGCTTATACAAAAGTTTCAAGTCATACAGCTGTTTTAAATACAAAGTACAACAGTGTTTTCTGAGCAGTATCTCCTTTGGCATCAGATTAACTTTCGATTTCAATTTCTCATTATTACTCTGGGTGCCACCTACATTCATCCAACGCGCTATGCAGTCATCCATTCTACTTCCTCTTTTGTGCTCCAATCAAAATAGTTGCTGCTTTTGTGATAGTATTGTAACCAATGCGTATCAGCAACACAAAATGAGGGCTTACGGAAGTGCAATTTCCATGTGATCCAAAACAACAGACGCCCTGTGAAGTCCGAAAAGAACTAAGAAATAGGGACTTATGATTTTGTTTCTGTCCGAAAACTATCCTACAGCTTGCTATGGCTTCAGTTTTACAGTATGTTCCATTCGCAAGCATGGTTGAGCCAGGCTTCTGGCACAAACTGTCAGAAAACAAGTTGAATGTTTATGGACTAGATGATGAACCGAAACCAATAAAAGGGTTCTATTCCAATGGTGAGCAATTCGATACTATACGTTGCGTATTTCCTCAACATCACTAGTAAATCTTTGCCCATCGTTTGAATAAATGAACTAATGAACGTATACTAAGAGGGGATAAGTGTACAGCTTTGTTTTATTGGCTCGGCTAACGGGAATAAGAAGGGCTTGTTTGATGTCACGAGCAGTGAATGGATGAATCTAAAGATTTTTAAACCAGATAATATGGGGGGGTTGACAGACAAGCCTTTTCAATCATGCAGTTCAGAGAGACTGGTTGAACCTGTTTGATCATGCCTGTTGGTCTAATATCTATATACAAATACTTAACGCTATAAAGATGTATCAGATCAGGTCATTTTGAGTTCCAGTGTACTTTAAGTTTCACTCATTTACATAAGTTACATGACATACATTATTATGTAAACCAATTGGGGGTGTGGTTGGGTTGTGGGGGGTGTTTCATAGTGAGTTCTGATGGGCTGGAAGATGCACACCAACCATTTGAAATAGATGACAACGTATTCCAAATGGTCAAGTTTAATCCAGTACCTCAGACTGTTTCAGAAATGATTGGGTTAGGATTGGTTTCACCCTGGTCATACTGTTTGGGAGGGGTATCTGTTGTTGCTCATAGATTGCAAGCTTTTATAGTTTATTCATGATGTGTATAGGTTGTGTGTGGTTATGTGTGTTGTTGTTGACTTCAATTTTACATCTGTTCACTTCTAGTGATATTAGACGATGTTGTGTGTGTGTGTGTGTGTGTGTGTGTGTGCATGTGTGTGTGTGCTAGTGGGTACATGTGCAGGCACTTTCACACTTAAGTGTGTGTACATGTGTGATACTAATAGGTCAAGAAGATATAATATTGGACCCCTGATCTATGTAAGACCAAACAAAGATCAATAATATGAATAGTTACTGTAGCAGTGAGATGACTGATGCATATATATTTGAGTTGCTGGGATAGTAAAAGCTATTGCCATTTTCACTTTCACCTATCCCATAGTTCTATGGGCCATGAGGGCACCACTGAAGATTTTGCAACACTGCAACAATAGTATAATGACATTATACTTTATAGTACAAATGTATCTATCTTGACTTCCTGGCATGCAAGTATTTTCATCTTGTTATTTAATAAACTTGTATTATGAATGTGTGCTAGATGTAATCAGGGATTGTGAAAGACAAGGAAAAAAGATGATCGCTTCACAGAATTCTCTGTTTACAGGTGATCTCCCTGGATTGACACCTCACTTAACACTGGATTATGCTGCCTTTGATGTGTGAGTTGATGTTTGTAATGAAAACAAACTGAACACAACATTTGACCAAAAAAGTTTTTACAGTTTGTAAATTAAAATGTATTTTGACCATAGAAAAGCATCATGAAGTTTCCTTTTCCTTTGAACAGTGAATTGAGGGGAAAGGGCTGGTTGGGGGGTGGGGGAAGGGGGGGACTTAAACATGGGAGAGAAAGCGTGACTGTTTCACTGGTTTCACTTGAAGAGAACTTGATAATTGATACTGTATGAGTGTATCTGTTTTATGCAGATACAGTTTACTAGCAAGGGGAAGTTTATCACTTTATCAGTTTATGACTCCAAAAAAAATGTTGTAAAGCCCAAAATATTACATTTGTCACCTGGTTTGTATTCATGAATACATGTGTATATGGGTGTGTATGTGTGTCACTTTGTGTGTGTGAGAGAGAGAGAGAGGGAGGGAGGGAGGTAGAGAGAAAGAGAGAGAGAGAGAGAGAGAGAGAGAGAGAGAGGCAACTACCACAACGTCCTAACAGTGAACTTCTCCTATGAACCTCCAACCCCAAAGGCCTTTCACAAACTTACTACATGCAAAGAAGTGTATGGGGAGACCAAAATGTATGTCACAACCAGAGCAATCGGGGCCACTGAATCAGCAATATTTTTTTTAATTGCAAGATGATCAATGGGGATGACGTGATGGTGCTACTATGGAAATGCATACATTTGCTTTGAGACTGCTTGACATGAATGTACTCTACCCTTCCTATTCTAATATATCCCTGCATCAGCTGGGCCTGAGAGATACAGACACCTGCAGTGTTGGTCAGGCAATTTGAGCAACACTCTCAAAATTGCACCTGTAAAGTGTATGAAGCTCGACTGTGTGGTCCCAGTCTTCTCAGTGAGCTCATAAACACACTCATTCTGGGTAGGAGCATGCTGGAGTCTGAGAAATCCCTATGCCTCTTATGGGATTCAAACCCTTGACCATCCAGCCCACAACTCAAGGTGTTAACCACTGTGCCAAGGTGGTTGGTTAATGGTAGATGTGTATGTTTTTCAGGAAGGAAAAGGTACCTCCTCGAAGTCTGCTGTCATCAGGAATACTACGCAATGTGAACACAGTGGAGGCCTTCAAAGACTGCGATAAGAAACAACTCATCACTGCTGTGGGAACTGAGGTATTGTTCAGAGGGTCTGTCTTTTTTGTGTGTTTGTGTCTCTTTCTCTGCGTCTGTCCTCCCAAGTTTATTTCTTTATGCGTCTGTCTGTCTGCAATCTGTCAGACTGTCTGTCTCTGTGTGTGTGTGTGTCTGTCTGTGTTGCTGTGCCCCTCTCCTTCCCTCCTTCCCCCTCCCCCCTTCCTCCCTCCCTCCCTGTCTGTCTGTCTATCTGTCTGTCTGTCTCTCTCTGCCAAATCCGAATATCTCTCTCTCTCTCTCTCTCTCTCTCTCTCTCTCTCTCTCTCTCTCTCTCTCTCTCTCTCTCTTTCTCTCTCTCTCTTTCTGTCTTTCTTTCTTGAATATTGTACAGTGCTCTATTTTGTTGTTGTATTTTCCGATTTCGGTCCCCTTCCCCAACTACCCATTTGTGAAGGGGTTGAAAAACCTAACACATTAAATTTTTGTCATTGTCATTGTCTCTCTCTGTCTCTGTGAAGACTTTAAAACTAAAACCTATGAATAAGAAGCTTATTGTTCGAATTTACTGCAGGGTTCAATCCATTGATCTCTTGGTAACTTAATTTTTTGATCCAACACCTCCCCTGGCCTTAGCAAATTTCTGACTTTGTTCTCTTACCTTTGAATTTTCCCCAAGTGTGTGTTGCTTTGTTTCATTGAGCTGATTACAGTGCAAGGGTTTTGGTTTGTTTTTTGTTGACAGATCTGGAATGACATTCGAAGTGGTGCTGCTCTGAAGAACCCAAATTTGCTGTCTCGATTTCTACTGCTGACTTATGCCGTGAGTTTTGCTTGTATATTTTTCTTTCTGTTTCCCTCTGTCTCTCTGTCTGATTCTGTCTCTGTGTCTCTGTATCTGTCTGTCTGTCTGTCTATCTTTCTCTCTCTCTCTCTCTCTCTCTCTCTCTTTCTCTTTCTCCCCCTTCCCCTCCCACCCCAGATTTAGTTGCTGTGTGAACATTCGACAAAGAATAATAATATGGAGAATGTTTGGTAGAGTATTGTATGTGTGGCTGTAGTACTTATATAGTTAGGTACAAAGTTGACCAGATCTGACAGTACTTTCCCATTTCTTCTACTGGGATAACTACTTGTCTTCATGCTGCCTATGGGATATGGGGAGGCTTAGGTTGTATAGCCTATATGTGGCTGTGATGTATTAAGATTATCTGATGTGCCTGTGTCTTTCAGAACCTGAAGAAATACCACTTCTTCTTCTGGTTTGCCAGTCCTTGCTTGGTCGCGCCTGAAACAGTCAACTTGAACTGTGCACCTGTTAGGCTGGACCAGCGATTCAGTGATCAACAGGTAAATCATGAGAAGTGAATTGTGAAAGCCAAGCAACAGGCTATGTGACTAATGTGTGTGCAGATAAAAGAACTGCTAGTGTCGGATCAGTGGTACCAGCTGTAAACCCCATGGGTGCATAGGTACACAGACAGGTACAGGTATAGACATGCACACATATATTGAGACACACAAGTAGACACAGGCACAGAGGTACACAGACATAGATAAAATCAAAACCACACACACACACACACACATATACACACACAGACACACACACACAACACACACTTTCTGTCCATCTCTCACAACTGTGCTCATGCACATATGAATGCATGCATGCATGCATACATATGCACATATGCTTGGACATTGAAATATATGCTTACATACATAAATGGCTGTGTGCACACACATAGGCACTAATGCATCCATGCATGCATGCCCATGGCACACCACACACACACACACATCACGCACACACACACACACACACACACACACACACACACACACACAAAACACACACTCGCACACACACGTACACTTACACACACTCACACACCACACACACTCACACACACTTACACACACACTTACACACTCACACACACACACACACACACTCACACACACACACACACACACACACACTCACACACACACACACACACACTTACACACACACACACACACACCACACACACACACACACACACACACACACACACACACACACACACACACACACAAAACACTTAGCGCTAGATTTTTAATGCTTTAACAAAGTGATCTACAACAAACATTCTCTCACACACACACACCCTTCAACCAAACCAATCGTCCACACCCCACCCACTTCACTTTTCACCGTCTTCTCGCAGTCAATGCCAGTAACTCGGGGTGTGATTTCAGGTGAGCAGCTTAGTGGAGTCGTACGACCAGTTCCAGCGACAGAGAGGTCAGTTTGAGAACTACTTTCTGCTGGTGGAGGATGGAGACCAGATCGCTGTGCAGCATGTCGACACTCTCAAGGAGGCTCTTGCTGACAAGAAAAAGGCAAGAGATGGGCTTGTGTTATCTGAGTTATTATTAATAAATTTAGGTTGTGTTTTTTCCCCACTGTTCCTCAGCTAGAAATCCGAGGTTCACCAATGGTGAGATTTTTACATATGTGACCGTTTCCTTCCCCCCCCCCCTCTTTAGGTAGCCACATTCTGACTTTGGGAATGAGGTCTAAACACAACACCTGCATGCGTACATTAAAAAAAAATTTGATCCATTCCTACTGGCATGAGATGGTCTCCTTTCTCGAGAGGAGTAATGGGCGTTTAACATGTGCGCAAAATGTTCTGAGTGCATTTGTTCATGGGGCCTTGGTTTATAGTCTCATTAGAAGGACTTAAACTTAAGTTTGATTTTCTTGTCAAACTGGGGAGAAGGGGCAAGTTTGGGAATTGTTAGGCTGGTGAATGTCGAAATCGTCTTGCCACTTTCCTTGTGAATTGTTTTAGTTTCATATGGATTTGGTATGGAGCCATTGTGTAGTTGATTTTTAACTGATGTGGGTTGGTTGAGTTTGGTTTATTGATTTCATTCACAAAATATTTGACATGCATGAGATAGTAGAACAGAAGTAATACTCCTTTGTTGAGGTGCCATGTATAAGTAACATCCCCACCTTCTGAAAATTCTGTGCTAGGAATTCCCTTTTTTCTATCCCTCTCTTTGTTTCTGCCTTGTTCCTTTTCTTCCTGTCACATCCTTGTCTATTTTCTGCCTTCTTGGTCCATTCTCCTGCCTTTTTTCCAGAAAGACTTAAAAGATAACTATTCTCTCCCATGCCAAAGTGGGTAACATTATGCCTGAATTGTCAGGTGCTTTAATGGCAGTACAAAGCATTTTCGCTCATATCACAGACAAGAATAGTTGCTGTCTGAGTATTCGAAGAAGAAGGAGGAGGAGAAGAAATATAGCATGAAGAAGCCAAAAGCTTATATTTGTGTTCTTTATAACAACACTTACGTTTATACTCTGTACAACAATAACACTCACATGGCAGTTATAATGTACCCCTGTAATGAAGAAGAATCGGTGAGTTTAGCTTGGGTTATGGCTGAACCCCAACTTTTCCCCACATCCAGCAGACCATGAATGATGGTCTGGGTGCTAGTATTTTGGCTTTTTGTTTTTCCTTTCATGTCACCTTTATTTTAGACCATTTTGACATTTGTTGTTATTGTTTGACGTGACGTTGACACGTGTTACTTCTGCAGGTGTTGGCTGGTTTCTGTGATCCGTCCACTCTCGACACTAATCCAGGCTGGCCCCTGAGAAATTTCATCACGTTGCTGGCTTTCCACTGGTGAGAGATTCTTCTTCTTCCTCTTCTTCTTCTTCGTCTTCTTTCTTCTTCTTCTTCTTCTTCTTCTTCTTCTTCTTCTTCTTCTTCTTCATCTTCATCTTCTTCTTCCTCGTCTTCTTCTTCTTCTTCTCTTCTTCTTTTATTTTGAGGATAATGGAATAAGCATTCATGTGCTTTTTTTCATCCAGTCCCCGTGTGTATGCAGATTTGTACATTTTGTCATCTGTTCCCACCGACACACAATGGTCTACTCTTCTGAAAAGCAGAACGGGTTTTAATGTGTGTGCAAGGTGTTCTGCATGCGTTCACACACAGGACCTTGGTTTGTAGTCTTGTCCAAAGGACTTTAGGGGATAATCAAACATGTAGTCAAAGTCAGTGAGAGCAGCCATCTTATAGCAGCCTTATAATTGAGTGTTTTGACATCCATAATCCCACAGTTTTTTTCCTCTTTTTTTCCGTCTGTGCAGCGGATCCCAGTTAGAAGATTTGGAGGTGGTGTGTTTACGTGATCGGAGTCGGCAAGGGCAGAGGGAGATCAAACACAGCCTGGTACTTTCTGTGAAGTTGTCACCCCTGCCTGACACCGATGGTAAGCACTGTGGATTTGGTATTTCTGTTCTGTGGGGTTTTGTTTGTGGTGCAATATTTTAATCATGCTCTATTGCTGCTTCATGCATTGGAAAGATACAGACTCTTGCTTCATATGCTTACCTCCCCCAAGGGGACAATAGGGGCCTGTCAGTGTAAATAGCAGCTCTGCCTGCTGGAAATTCTGTGCTAGGAATTCCCTCTTTTCAGTCCCTCTCTTTGTTTCTGCCTTGTTCCTTTCCTTCCTGTCATCCCCTTTTATATTCTGCCTTCTTGGTCCATTCTCCTGCTTAAAAAAAAAAAAATCCAGAAAGACTTGAAAGATAACAATTCTCTCCCATTCCATAGTCAGATGCGCTGGGCCTGACTTGTCAGACGCTTAACGGCAGTACAACACATTTTTGTTCATATGGCTAGTTGCTGTCTAAGCATTCAAAGAAGAAGAATATGCTTCCCTTTTGCCGACAAATTTGCAGTGTGGTGAGAGAGACTGTGATGAGCAGTGTTGATTGTCGCGGTGCTGTGTGTATGGTTGTAGAAACGCCCAGAGTGTTGGGCTGGGAGCGAAACGAACGCCAGAAGATGGGGGCGCGCATGGTGGACCTCAGTGCATCCATGGACCCGACGAGGTAAGTATCTCAGCTTGCCCTGTGAAATTTTTGTGTTGCAGTTGTTGTTTTTTATCATATCTGTTACCCTCTTTGATTTTGACTTTTTCCCCCCCTTTTGTTTTTCTTTCTGGTGTAACTTGTTTCTCTTTCCGGCATATCGTTCAAGAGGATTTTTTCCTCTGGAGTTAACATCAGTGCCAACTCCACTCTCCCCAAAAGTCGTTAAGATGAGACTACAAACCTATGTCCCATGTGCGAATGCACGCAAAATATCTTGCGCACATGTTAAAACCTGTTCCGCTTTTAGGAAGATTAGGCTATTGTGTGCTGGTGAGATCGAATGACAAAATGTACAAAACTGCATACACATAGGGATTGGATGAAAAAAAGCACATGAGTGTGTATTCCATTATCCTCGAAATAAAAGAATAAAATAAAAAATGAAAATATCTTTTGTGTTTGTTTTTAAGAAGTCATTTCCATGAATATGATAATCAGGCATTTAACAAAAATTGTTTCTGCTATATATGAATTACTTCTGTTGCTGTGTATACCGGTATAACCTTTTAAAAAAAAAAAAAAAAAATTATTTCATTCATCCATTTATTCATCTCCATGAATATAATAATTGGGCATTTAACAAGAATTGTGTCTGCTATATATGAAATACTTCTGTTGCTGTGTATACATATTACCTTTTTTCTTTTTTTAACTATTAATATTATTTCAGTCGTCCATTATTCATCTCCATGAATACGATAATTGGGCATTTAACAAGAATTGTGTTGGCTGTATGTGAAATTCTTTTTCCCTTCTTTATTTTTTTCTTTACATATGTACGATATTTTTTCTTTTTTAATCCTTGATGATAAACGTAAGTCAGCCCTCTTTTTGGGTTGTCTATTGGGGAGGTCAATGACCATCAAAGGAGGCTCAGTACTTTTAGATTTATTAATCATTTAGGTTATGGTCAGTAAGAATAATAAACAAACAGATAGACCTACCCACATGCACGGGCTAAAGTGACCTGTTCTATTTGTTTCACTCCTTTCTTTAAATTGATTGAAATGGAGTTCACTTTCACTGTTCACTGGTCCCGTAACCCGCCAGGGTCGTGGGGGCGCTGCATGGTGGACGAACGGTGGACCAGCTGGCTCCACTTAGCGCGGTCGTGGGCAAGTGCCTGGGTGACACTGAAGTCCTCCCCTGTCCAATCACGGATGTCGTCGGCCCACTTTCTCCTCTGTCTGCCCCGTCTTCTCTTCCCCTGGACTGTTCCTTGCAGGATGGTCTTTGCAAGTCCTTCTGAGCTTTGTTACGTGCCCATACCATCTGATTTTCCCTCTTTTTCGCCGTGGTCAGTGGTTTCATAGTCCCGCACCTGTTGAGTGATCATTCTGCGGACTTTCATTGTTGGTGAACATGGCCCTTGTATGAGATGCCAAGGGCCTTCTGAGGCATCTCATTTCACTGCTTGGATCCTCCTTTGAAAGGTCTGCGTTTAATGTCCAAAGCCTCACATGCGTAAAGCATGATTGAGGTGACTAGCGGTTTAGTAACTTTACCTTGGTTCCGAGAGGGATGTTTCTGTCTCTCCATAGGTCTTCGTCTTGCCTTTTGCTGCTGCTGTTTGTGCCGCTCTTGCTGGGATTTTGGTCTTCGATCCCTCCTCACTTATGATGGCTCCAAGGTACTTGAAATGGTCAACTGTCTCCAGTTCTTTTCCGTTGAGAGTGATCTTGGTGGTTGATTGGCTGGCACTGTTTGTCATGAGCTTGTTTTCTCGCACTGATTTCCATGCCGTATTGTGAGGTTATTTCTTTCCAGTTTTCTTCCACTAGGTTGGCCAGTTCCTCTTCGTTTCCTGCCAGACCGTCAATGTCTCGGCAAACTGAGGTTGGTGATTGTTCGCCCTCCAATGCTGACGTTCCTGTGGGGTCTCCAAGGGTCAGTATGATGCGTTTCGAGGAAAATGGTTAAATAGTGTCGGCGACAGCAGACATCCCCTGTCGGACCCCAACTGAGGTACGGAACCATTCCCTACCGTGCTCCTGTACAGTTACTGCATGGTGGCCTTTGGTAGAAGTCCTTGATGGGTGGATAAGTTTCTGGCCCATGTTGAATTTGTTCATGGTGGCCCACAGAGCTCATGCCATACTCTAAAGGCCCTTCTTAAATCAATGGAGACGTGGAATGTCTTGTTGATGTTTGGCTGTATTTCTCACACAGAACCCTCAGGTTTTGAATATTGTTCTGTGTGCTTTCTATTGGGCGGAAACCGGGCCTCCCTTTTCGCGATGATTTTCTTCTCCCTGTGTTTCAGCCTGTTCAAAATCACTTTCAGCATGGACTTTATTGGATGACTTATGGGGCTGATATGTCCTGTAGTTTTGGCACTGCTGGAGATTTCCTTTTTTGGGGTGAAGAGTGATTGATGGGTGATTGGGTAGTGGGTGGTGAGGCCACTTCTTTCCGGTCTGCCAGATCTTGTTGGGCAGATATTGTTAAGGATGTCTGTCACTGCTTCTCCCCCGTGTTGGATCAGCTCTGCTGGGATGTTGTCGATTCTGCTGATTTTCCTTTCTTCAAGCGATTAAATTGCTACTTCTACTTCCTCGGTGAATTGGAATTGTTTTATTCGATGAGGCTTGCTTGCAAGAACGCTGGGGTCGCCTAGCTTTCTGATGATTGTAGAGTCGGAACGTATTCCGTCCATCTGCCAAACGATTTTCCTTCTTTTCTGTTGGCAATTCCCTTCTTGTCTGGATTTACTGACTCTCCCTGTTCTGTTGGGAGAGCTCTTTCACAATTCTGGTATGCTCTTCTGCTATTATTCTTTGTCAGGCCCTTCGATTTCTGTACATTGTTTCTCTATCCATTTCCTCCTTGGCCCTTCCCTTTCATGTCTCTCTGATCTTCTTGTTTACTTCCTGTACTCACTGCTCCTGTAGTGTTCTTGCTCTTCTTCAGGTCTCGTCTTTTGTCACACTATTCAAATTTCATCTGTGCCCCCATTGGTTGTGTTTTTCGGGCGATTGTTTGCCAAAAAAGTATGCTTGCTGTCTCAGTAAACACTTGTAAACTGGGGGCATCGTTCGGCATCTTCTTCAAGTGCCAGCGTGGTGCGAATCCCCCATTGTTGTTGAAGGGACTCGGGATGGTGGGCCCTTCAGTTTCCCCCAGGTTGAATTTGGGAGTCTGGTGTTCTTTTTTCTATTGGTCTTCTTCAGTCGGACTCTAAGTTCAGGAGCACGGGGTTTCATTGATCGCTGCCCATGTCTGCACCTGGGAATGTCCTCGTCTTGGTCTGTTGATGCCAGATCAAATGGTTTCCCTGCACCAGATTTTAGTCAATTGGTTGTGATGGATCCCATTGGGTCTGCCATGTCCAGGTCGGGATGCCTTGTGTTCTCCAAGGTATTGGCGAGCCCCGTGTCTTGTAGCTGGAAAATTCCCAGTAGTCGGAGTCTCGCTCATTGGGTAAATTGCATTACAGGAGGGACCGCAGAATTTGCTCCAGTCTTTCATTTGCGTCTCCGCCCACCTTGGCGTTTCCAGTCTCCCTGGATGTTTCAGATGTCTTTCTTGTTCATCTTATGGGGATGATGCCCTGTAGTTTGGTTTTTAGAATTCCTCTACGACTTCATCATCGTGATCTGTTTTTGGGTTTGGTAGGCTTGAATCACTGTGATGTTGAATGGGGCTGCCCTGAGGCGAATGGCCATAAGCCGGCTGTTTACTGGGTAGTTTCCTATTACCGAGTTTTTTGATTTTCTTGTTGAAAAGCATGCCTACGCCATTGATATGCTTGTCCTGCTCCCGCTATAGTAGAGCATAGGGCCCTCGTCAGATGGTGTTCACCGTGCTCTTTCCATCTGGCCTCACATGGGACCTACCAGATGCCAGGTGTACCGTCCAGCTGTATAGCAGTTTTTGGGAGTTTGCCTGTTTGGGCCAACTTCTGACGTTCCACGTTGCGATGGTGATGTAGTCCCTTCCTCTGATCTTTTTTGTAGGGGTTTCCACCAGTAGCACACTTGGGGGCCTCCGCCCTGGTGGCAGACGGAAGGCGCGGTCCTTGTTGACCCGGGCGGCGACCGATCCGGTATATTCTTCATTGTTGTCCGTTCCATATAGCGTGTCTTGGGCAAAAGTAGCCTGGCGGCGCCCATCTCTCTCCAGGCGTGATTTTTGGGTTGGGTTGACTCCCCACATGTCACAGGTGGTACCGGGTTACATGGTTACCAGTAGCAGAGGACACCTCTGACCTGAGTTAGCAGTCAGTAAAACTGGCTATTAGATTTTGCTGGAGACTTTGCGTTTGTATCAGAAAACATCCGCAGAGTTGAAAAATCAATCATTTATTTCTGTATCTTTCTCTTTTCCATTTTACTTTTCTTTCCACTTTTTTTTTCCCCAAACTTTTCTTCTCTTTCTTTCAGCTTTTCTCTTTGTCATTCCATCCATCCATCCCTGTAACTGTTCATCTTTCTTCTCTTTCTTTCAACTTTTCTCTGTCACAGCTGTCAAGCTTTCCCCACTTTCAGCTGCTCTCAGCTGCAGTTCATTCCATCCCATCCCAACCCAGCTGGTGCTAATTAATTATAGCAGGAACTGACCACACTCGGACTAAGTAAAAGGAAGGGGCACGCTAAATTTAGCACTCTTTAACTGAGTGATGCTGGATTTGCGTGCTTTGCCTTTGTCATTCCATCCATCCCTGTACCTGTTCATCTGTCTTCTCTTTCTTTCAGCCGTTCTCTTTTTGTCATTCCATCCATCCCTGTACCTGTTCATCTGTCTTCTCTTTCTTTCAGCCGTTCTCTTTTTGTCATTCCATCCATCCCTGTACCTGTTCATCTGTCTTCTCTTTCTTTCAGCCGTTCTCTTTTTGTCATTCCAGCCGTCCATCCCTGTACCTGTTCATCTGTCTTCTCTTTCTTTCAGCTGTTCTCTTTTTTGTCATCCCATCCATCCATCCCTGTAACTGTTCATCTTTCTTTCTTTCTTTCAGCTGTTCTCTTTTTTGTCATCCCATCCATCCATCCCTGTAACTGTTCATCTTTCTTCTCTTTCTTTCAGCTGTTCTCTTTTTGTCATCCCATCCATCCATCCCTGTAATGTTCATCTTTCTTCTCTTTTCTCAACTTTTCTCTTTGTCATTCCGTCCATCCATCCCTGTAATGTTCATCTTTCTTCTCTTTTTCACTTTTCTCTTTGTCATTCCGTCCATCCATCAACTTTTCTCTTTGTCATTTTCCCTCCAAACCATCACTTTTCTCTTTGTCATTCCGTCCATCCATCAACTTTTCTCTTTGTCATTCCGTCCATCCATCAACTTTTCTCTTTGTCATTCCGTCCATCCATCAACTTTTCTCTTTGTCATTCCGTCCACCCATCAACTTTTCTCTTTGTCATTCCGTCCATCCATCCCTGTAACTGTTCATCTTTCTTCTCTTTTCTCAACTTTTCTCTTTGTCATTCCGTCCATCCATCCCTGTAACTGTTCATCTTTCTTCTCTTTTCTCAACTTTTCTCTTTGTCATTCCGTCCCATCCTCAACTTTTCTCTTTTGTCATTCCCTCCATCCATCAACTTTTCTCTTTTTCATTTCCCTCCACCCCTCACTTTTCTCTTTGTCATTCCGTCCATCCATCAACTTTTCTCTTTGTCATTCCGTCCATCCATCAACTTTTCTCTTTGTCATTCCGTCCATCCATCAACTTTTCTCTTTGTCATTCCGTCCATCCATCCCTGTAACTTTTCATCTTTCTTCTCTTTCTTTCAACTTTTCTCTTTCACAGCTGTCAAGCTTCCCCCACTTTCAGCTGCTCTCAGCTGCAGTTCATTCCATCCCATCTCAACCCAGCTGGGGCCAGCTGGTTCTAATTACAGCAAGAACTGACCACACTCGGACTAGGTAAAAAGGAAGGGGCGCGCTAAATTTAGCACTCTTTAACTGAGTGATGCTGGATTTGCGTGCTTCGTCTTTATCGTTCCATCCATCCCTGTACCTGTTCATCTGTCTTCTCTTTCTTTCAGCTGTTCTCCTTTTTGTCATTCCAGCCGTCCATCCCTGTAACTGTTCACAATTCAGTTATGATAATGCTGGCTCTTCAGATTGGCGGAGTCCGCAGTGGATTTGAACCTGAAGCTGATGCGCTGGCGCCTGCTGCCCGACCTGTGTCTGGAGAAGATCGCGGCCACCAAGTGCCTGCTGCTGGGGTCTGGAACCTTGGGCTGCAACGTGGCCAGAAACCTGCTGGTGTGTGGGGGAGAGGTTCAGTCAAGACTGCGTGGGAAGAAGGGAGGGTGTGAAAAGAAGAATAGCAAAGGATGCAATCGTACCGTAGCAACCGTGGGATTGTGGGCATACTACCACAAACATTTGAATATGTGCGCATGTGTATGCTCGCACTCATAAACTCAACCCACATCCGTACATTCTTAAACATTCTAGTTATAAGTAAGATGAACGCTACAAAGCTGTTCTTTAAGTTTAGAATCGTTGGTGTGATGTAGGTAATTTTATTTTAGTGTGGGGATGGGGGGGTACTTTTTTTCGGATTCGATGCCAAAGGGGGCGATAGTTCCAGTTTGGCACCCAGCTATATAAGCAGTGTGCTGTTGAAAACAACCCACAACAGATCAAACATTAGAACTCTCAGTATCAAACAACAAAATCATGTCTGAAAAATGACTGAAAAGGTTTAAAAAAAAAAAAGAGTTACGCTACAAAATGCATATCACAAAAAAGCAGCTGTGAATGCTGACTATATTGTGAATCATTTGTATCCAGTTTTTAGCCCAGATGTCTTTATGCAGTCAGCTTGCCCATATTCCAAAATTAGATAACAATAATCATAAAAGCAACAACAACAAAAAAATGGGGCTGAAAGATCTGTAGTCTGTTGGTAATCGTGTCAGCACATCATATCACAGTGTTTGGTATAGGGCAAATGCTTTGTCAGGCGTTGATGTAAATGCCATGCAAGGCCTACATCAAAATGTTGTTATGCTTTTAAAGTATTGTGTTAGGATTGTCTTTAGCTATGATGAACTCTTAACACAAGAATAATATGCTCTCGCCTTTGAAGGGAAAAAAAAATCAACAATGAGAATGTGGCTGTCCAATGGCAAATACTTAAAACGGCCATACACGCAAACTTGTCATTCATCATGTACTTGCTGTCTCACAGTAATTCCTAAATAAGATAAGTGGGAAAGAAGAAAAAAAATTCTGATGACTTGTATAGAGTGTTGCTTGGGAATAGCAACAACAATAATAACAACATCATATCACCATAGAGAGCGTTGCTCAGGAATAGCAACACCAATGATAACAGCATCATAATCACCATATAGAGCATTGCTCAGGAATACCAACAACAATAATAACAACATCATAATCACTGTGTATTACTTATAGAGTGCTGCTCAGGAATAGCAACACCAATGGTAACGGCATCATAATCACTGTGTATTACTTATAGAGTGTTGCTCAGGAATAGCACCAACAACAATGATAACAGCATCATATCACCATCTAGAGCGTTGCTCAGGAATAGCAACACCAATGATAGCAACATCATAATCACTGTGTATTACTGATAGAGCGTTGCTTGGGAATAGCAACACCAACAATAACGACATCATATCACCATATAGAGCGTTGCTCAGGGATAGCAACACCAATAACAACAACATCATATCACTGTGTATTACTGATAGAGCGTTGCTCGGGAATAGCAACACCAATAATAACGACATCATATCACCATATAGAGCGCTGCTCAGGAATAGCAACACCAATAATAACAACATCATAATCACCATATAGAGCGCTGCTCAGGAATAGCAACACCAATGATAGCGACATCATAACCACTGTGTGTGTGCGTCGCAGAGCTGGGGAGTGCACCACATAACGTTCCTGGACAACTCCCGGGTGTCCTACTCTAACCCTGTGCGCCAGTCTCTCTTCACCTTTGAGGACTGTCTGGACGGAGGCAAACCCAAAGCCCAGGCCGCCGCTGATGCTCTGAAGAGGATTTTCCCTGGAGTGGTGGGTACACCTCGCTGTTACTGGCCCGGCCTTAAACAACTGTTGGTTTTCCTGTGAGGTTTTGTATTGTGTTGTGTTGTGTTTTGTGTTGTGTTGTGTTGTGTTGTGTTTTATGTTGTGTTGTGTTGTATCGTATTGTGTTGTATTGTATACCACGAAAAGTCATGGCAGAATTCTCTGCATGTAATTCTCATTATGTTTAAGGAGAGTTGCATGCCTGTAAATGATTGAGTGCAAGCGCTTCGATTTGTTTGTTTTTTACAAGATTCAGCGCTATATAAATTCCATATATTATTATTATTATTATTATTATTATATTAATTCGGGCAGCTCTCCCTGGGAATGTGTTGCCACAAGAGTATTGTCACCTATTTTTTGTGTGTGTGTGTTCTTTTTCTGTCTGCACATGTATTTGCTTCCGTATCAGAGTGGCTTTTTTTTTTTTCATTACGGAATTTTGCCAGGGACAACTTTCTTGTTGGTGTAGGTTCTTTTACGTGCATGTTACTCACGGGACCATGGTTTGTTGCCTCATTCGGAAGACTAGCACTCGGACCACCACTCATGGTCTAGTGGATGGGGGAAAAGTTTCGGGCACAAACGGGGATCTAACCCGACATGCTTTGAACCCGGACTTTTCACTTTTTAGGCAGGTGCATTATCTTTAAACCACCGACCGATCCTCCAGTTGGGTAGAGCCAACATGTGCATCCTACACTATTCATGGGAAATATGTGATGCATCCCATTAACAAAATCTAGATACCAACTCTCTGCTTGTCTTTATTTTTGTGAATGTGTTCTTCGCATCTTTTCAATGTATTGAATGTGTGTGTCTTTTCAGGAGTTTACTTTTTTTCCCAGTGTGTTTTGCTGTTTGGTTTATTTGCTTGTTTTTTGAAGGGGTAAAGGTTGGGTAGGGAGGGGGTCTGATTTGTAAGATATATGCTTAGGATGGATATTGCATGTTGCTCATTAAAATTTTGTGTGTGTGAAAAAAGTGGAACAAAAAAGTGATTTTTTTCTTTAAAGATTTGAGTTTGGAAAATGCATTTTCCCAAGGATTGCCAGTGCAGCAAGTTTGGAATGTTAAGTATGTATGAAGCTGTAATGGTAGAGTGGTCTTGCTGTCTGTATGTTTACTGTTAATTTTTCTCATTGTTTGGACATTTTTTCTTTGATCTTTGAAAGTAGAAGTGAAGCAGTTTTTATTTCAGTGTTTTTGTTGCTATCTACCATTTTGTGTGTAAATCACAAAGTGAGTGAAATGTTTCTTTGAAATAGTTCCCTTCTCTCCTTTGAAAAGTATTATTATATAGAAATTGTTAGTGGATTTTTATTATTATTATTTTTTTTAGCTGTCTACATTTAGAGCTTGTTTTTAATCCTAGAAGATTTCAACAACTTTTTTTTTTTTAAAACGAAATTTTGAATTTTTGAAAAGTGTGGAAATTGTACTTTCAGAAATGTTCAAAGGGATCTGTAGTTTTCTTGTCTGTTGTTTTTCTTTGCTTTGTGGTGGTGTTGATTGAATGAACTTGCACATTTTTAATAAGTGTATGTGTGTGTATGCATGACATTATTTCAGATGTCAAGAGGTGTGTCCTTGTCCATTCCGATGCCTGGTCATTCTGTATCAGGTATGAAACGACTCACCTGTTTTCACTTTATTTTATGGATTTTTTTTTCAAGCATTCATTGTGTGCAGCGACTGGTCTTGGTATTCAGAGAACATGATTTTAAAAAATTGGTTTCCTCTGAAGTCTGAGTATGGCTGCCTATATGGCGAGGTACTTTAAAACAGTCATACGCACAAACCTCTCATTCAGTGTACAATTTCAATCTCACAGTGATTCCCAGGTGGGATGAGTGAGTCGGAGTACACATTCGGGTGACTCCCAGAGTGTTGTTAAGCTGGGGAATGCACAACAACGAAAACAAAAAAAATTGTTTTCTGTTCTCTCTCTAATCTCCCCACATAACTACTTCTGTCTTTCTGCTCATTTCTCTGCTTACATGTTTTAAAAGAATAGAAGTTTCTTTTGTGAGATCCTTGATGTATACTTCCCATTTATCGAGCTCCATTGATAGTTGATACCTCACAGCTGTCAGTTTCCCCCACTTTCAGCCGCTCTCAGCTGCTGTCCATTCCATCCCATCCCAGCCCAGCTGGTGCTAATTAAATACAGCAGGAACTGACCACACTTGGACTTGGTAAAGGAAAGGGGTGTGCAAAATCTAGCACTCTTGACTGAGTGATGTTGGCTCTGCGCGCTGTGACCTACCTTACCTATGGTAATAGCCAAAGGTCTGTGTTTGAAAAAGTCTGGACTTTTAGGCCTGTTTCTGTGTATTATCAGTTGCTTTCATCCAGGAGTTCTCTTCACTTCCCCCTTCACCTGTTCCAGAGTTTGGCTAACCGTTGGGGCACCTCTAGGAGTTTTTCCACTTTACTTTAAATATATTGTCTGACCGACACTTTAGCCGAGTGGTAAAACCCTTTTGACTTCAATCCCTTGGGTCCATGAAGTCATGGGTTCGAACCTCGGCAACATCTGGTGAATTAAAGTTAGGGGATTTTTTTACGATCTCCCAGGACAACTCTAAAGCGCAGACCTGCCAGTGCCTTAATTCCCTTTGCGTATATTATACACACGCAGAAGATCAAATATGCATGTTGAAGATCATGTCGTTCATGTCAGCGTTCAGTGTGTTACGGAAGCAGGAACATACATGGCATACATCCTCAAAGTCGGAATATGGCTACCTTCATAGTGGGCAAAAACGGTCGCATATGCAAAATCTCACCATTGGTGAATCTCAGAGCTCTTTTCAAGAAACTAGGGGGGGGTGTTGGGGGGGGGGGGGGGGGGGGGGTCGGTTGGGGGGTGGGGTGGTGGGGGAGGGGGTTGTATGTATTGTCTTGTACAGAAAGCTCTCCCTTTGTGCTTCATGAGGTTTGATATGGATTTGTCGTTATGTTTCAAACAGCGGGCCTGGAGAAACAGGTGGAGGAAGATGTTGGTCAGCTGGAGGAGCTGATAAAAGGGCACGACGCCATTTTTCTCCTGATGGATACCCGGGAAAGTCGATGGCTGCCCTCCGTCATTGCTGCTGCCCATGGGAAGGTGTGTGTGTGTGTGTGTGTGTGTGTGGTGTGTGTGTTTTGTGTGTGTGTGTTTTGAGAGATGGGGTGTGTGTGTGTGTGAAGAGAGAGAGTGTGTGTATGTGGTCTGTTTTGGGGGGGGGTTTGTGACGGTGTGTGTTTGTGGTGGTGAAGAGAGAGTGTGTGTATGTGGTTTTGTTTGGGGGGTGGTGACTGTGTGTGTTGTGTGTGTGAAGAGAGAGTGTGTGTATGTGGTCTCTGTGTGTGTGTATGTGTGTGTGTGTGAAGAGAGAGAGTGTGTGTATGGGGTCTGTGGTGTGTGTGTGAGTGTTGGGGTGTGTTTGTGTGTGTTTGTATGTGTGTATGTGAGTGTGTGTGTGTGCAGAGAAAGTGAGTGTGTGTGTGTGTAAGTGCATTTAGATCGAGTATAAGGCGTACAAGTAATTGAAATGAGGTAGCATTTAACACAAATAGGTCAGTCTGTAGCTTTGATCCCCAACCCCCTGTTTTTCAGCACTTAATTAAGTGTGTTGAAAAGTGCTATCCAAGTTAAAGTATGTATGTTCTTTCGAGCCAGAAGGCCCATAGAGCCGGAGCTTATCCCGGTTTCTGTAGCGTTAAGCGAACTGATGGTTTTTCACCACCCCTGTGACAGGACGCTAGTCTGTCGCCAGATACTTCCCCAGCAGAGCTGGTACCCACTTGTACACCTGGGTGGAGTGAGGAAAATAGGAGTAAAGTGTCTTTCCCAAGGACACAACACCGAGCCGAGCGGGGATCGAACCCGCGACCTCTGGATCACGAGTTGACCGCCTAAAACACTCGACCACAGTGCCTCATCCAAGTTAAAGCATTAGGACATTCTCCCTCCTCCTTCTGTGGTTAGGGCTCTTTTCACTCGTAACATGTTCAACAACTCCAGCCTTTATCTCACACAGTACAATGTACATACACACAGCATGAACAAAGAATAAACTATAAGATCAGTACTCTCTGATGCAAATGTCTCCACAAAACAGCACCCTCCTACCTCTGTGAATGTCTCCACCTGTACACCCCTTCTCGTTCCCTTCGCTCTGCTGCAGATTCCTTGTGCTTACAAACACCTAGATTTAACCAGTCCACTGTTGGCCGTCGCTCTTTCTCTGTTTCTGGTCCATTGATTTGGAATGGCCCCCCCTATCTCTCTTCACCAAAGGCCTTACTTGTGACTTTTTAAATTTTGGCCTCAAGACATTTTGTTTCAAACCTAGGAATTTCCTCTCCTGTTTCATTTCATACCTATCCCTGCTTTTCAACAGCCCAAAATTCCATCACCCTGCCAAAGTGTATAACGTGTGTGTGTGTGTGTGTGTGTGTGCATTTGGACTATTACTTGCTATTGGTTGCATGACTGTGTAAGAATGAGTTGAGTGCAAGCGCTTTGATTTGTCTGCGCAAGATACAACGCTATATAAATTCCATTTAGTATTATTATTATTATTATTATTATTATTATGGTTATATAAAATTCAGAATCCTCATTCCCCTCCCTGACAGATGGTCATCAATGCAGCTTTGGGCTTCGACACATTCCTCGTCCTGCGGCACGGCGTCAAGTCAGGGGAGGCCACTGCAGCGGGGTCAGGGGACACAACCGCAAGCGTTGCGGCGGTGTCGGAGGGCATCCCTGGCAGTCAGCTAGGCTGCTACTTCTGCAACGATGTGGTGGCTCCGGGCAACGTGAGGGGCTTCTCTGTGCGCGCACGCATACGTATGCATGCGGGCACACACACACAAGCACGCATGCACGCACGCACACACGCACACATACATACACACACACAGCACACACAGGCTTTGATGTGCATGTGCGCGCACATAAATGTACATACAGTAAGACAGAGAGGGGGACAGGATAGCCTAGTGGTTAGAACATTGCGCTTGCAATCTGACGACCCGGGTTCGATTCCCGTTCAAGGGGGGGATATTTTCCTCTGGAGTTAACATCAGTGCAGACTCCACTCTCCCCAAAAGTCGTTCGGATGAGACTATAAACCAAGGCCCTGTGTGCGAACGCATGCAGAACATCTTGCGCACATGTTAAATCCTGTTCCGCTTTTCGGAAGAGTAGGCCATTGTGTGCCGGTGGGAACAGATGACAGAATTCACAAGTCCGCATACACACGGGGACTGGATGTAAAAAAGCACAGAAATGCTTATTCCATTATCCTCGATATAAAAGAATAAATAAAATAAAAATAAATAAAATGCACTTGCTTCTGAGCTTGGAGACCTCTCAATCATTATATTTAAAACACACACATATAGAGGTTTTGATGTGCATGCATGCATGCACACATATGCATATGCGCACACATAAATGTACATACAGACAGACAGGTGCACAGCGAGGTACACAGAGAAACAGAGAGGCACAGAGAGAGAGGAGAGAGAGAGAGAGACTGAAAGGCACACAGACACAAGAGGCGCACAGAGAGAGAGAGACATATGCACACAGAGACACAAACATAGACACTCTAATACACAGATATGCACCACACACACATGCGCATACACACACATGTGCATGCACGCACGCATGCATGCACACACACACACTGCATTCAATGAAGATAAAAGAATTCAGACCAGACACAAGTAACATGCATGCATACTATATTTTATCCAAACCAAATTTACGCACATTTACAATACTTAACAAATTTTCAAATACTGTATTTCCTGTCATTCCTTTAGGGGTATGGAGGATTTTACACAATATCAATGAACAAAAACATAACTGAACAACATACATGCACCATGTAACTGGATATTTGAACACATTACTGTAGAATTTAAAAAACCTGTCTGTTTACACATATCAAACTCTTGGAACAAAGTTTACATGTTATTTCTGATAGTATTAATCTTTTTAACAACATTGACCTGAGCCTTCTTACTTTATGAAGAAAAGAGTCGTTCAGAGTACTTCAAAGTGCTTTGATGTTTAGCGTAATATTTTGGTATAAATCACAAACAGTTTACTTTGTGATTTTTGTTACAGTCCATGAAGGATCGAACTCTAGACCAGCAGTGTACGGTGACCCGGCCAGGGGTGTCGTTGATGGCTGGAGCATTGGCCGTGGAGCTCCTGGTGTCTGTGCTGCAGCACCCTAAAGGGTAGGGGGGTGTCTTGGGGAGGGGCAGGGGGGGAGTGGTGTGCTTTGTTGTGTGTGTGTTCCAAAATCTGTACTTGGCTAACGTCATTGAGTCTTAAGGTTTGGAGTTGGGGATTTTTTGTGTGTGTGTGGTGTGTTTTCTTTTAGTTTTTGTGTGTGTGCTTTGTTTTATCTTCATTTTTTTCTTCTTTATCAGTGAATCTTAAGTTTGGAGTTTGTGTTTTTGTTTGTTTGATTTATTTTCTCTTCATTTCTTTTTTTCTTCCTTTCCTCTCTATTTCCAAGCACGAAACATGATGTAATATAATTATGCATTGTGTTTATGGATCTTTGTTCTGGTATTGGCTTTGGCTGAAGCAGTATCCTGGCCCCTGCAGAAATTTGATGTGGAATATGCCCTTGTCAAATGATGCTCGCCTCACCCTTCCCATTTTTCTTTTCAAAAGACGTTGTTGGTAAATCTTGCAAGTCATACTTGGTTTTTTTATGTTTGGTTTGTAGATCTAGCTTATCCCCACCCTGCCATCTCTGTTGTTGGCATTTATTGGCATGGAGGTATACATGGCCACAAAGATAAAGACAGTCTGTGGGGAAGACCAGATGTTGTCTATGTGTGTTGTGTATTGACAGGCTTCCAACATGATGGTACCTTTTGGCAATATATTTGCCGTGTTTTATTGTGAAGCAATCCTGCTAGCCAAGTTTTTTTTTCTTTTTTTTTCTTTTTCACGTCTTCATGCGATTGGGCATTCTGAATATGCTTTGTTATTATCATCATTACCATTAAGATTGCTATAATCTGTCATGTTGACATTGGCAATCATTTTAGTCAGGTTCAAGTTTTAGAAAGAAATTCGATCTGTAATACCTCTGATTTCAACGGAATGACAAGCATACACCTTAAAGCTGACGAAAACATACTTTAAACAAAACAAGAAAACAAAACATACAAGGCTGTTGGTGCGATTTTCAACATGTCAGAACCTAACACAGTGTACAAATCCAGCACAGCTCAGTCAAGGGTCCAGAGTCCAGTGCTAAAATTAGCTCACCCCTTTCACCAATTCCCAAGTGCGAACAATGCTTTCCGCAGTTGGTACCAGCTGCTGCGCTAGGCTGGGATGGGATGGTATGGGATGGGATGGATAGCAGCTGAGAGTAGTAGCTGAAAGTAGGGGGGGAAACTACAGCGGTGTGGTGTGTGGTTTTTAAAATTTTATTTATTTATTTTATTCTTTTATATTGAGGATAATGGAATAAGCACTTACATACTTTTTTACATCCAGTTCCCATTGTGTATGCGGTTTTGTCAATTTTGTCATCCGTTCCCACCGGTACACAATGGCCCACTCTTACGAAAAGCGGAACAGGATTTTAACGTGTGCGCAAAGATGTTCTGCGTGCGTTCGCACACGGGGCCTTGGTGTTTATCATCTCATCTGAAAGACTTTTCGGGGAGGGGAGAGTGGATGGAGTCGGCACTGATGTGAACTCCAGAAGAAAATATCCCTTCCCCCCCCCCCCCCCCCCCCCCCTCCCCCCACCAGCCCCACCCCCCCCCCCCCCCCCCCCCAACCTGACCAGGCGGATTCCCGGGCCTGTGCCCACCAGGGCTGCACACACTAGCTTTTGATTGTTCAGGATTGAAAACTCCAACGACACCCCACTTGTCCCCTCGCCTCTGTGCAACGGGTTCAACACCTAGATTACAGATTGTTTTGTTGGCCGTTTCTTTCCCTTGTTTGGTCCTCGCTTGTGCAATTCCTTGTGGCTTACAACACCTAGATTCAACCAGTCCTGTTGTTGGGCCTCGCTCTTTTCTGTTGTTCTGGGCCCAACGATTTGGAGGTTCCCTAGTCCTTTGCCTTCTTTTGACTCTTTAGTCCGGCCCTCAAAACATATTTGTTTTCAAAAGCTAGGAATTTCTCCCTGTTTTCCTCATTTCATGGTTTCCCTCGCTTTCAACAGCCCAAAAAATTTCCCTCACCCTGCCAAAGTGTATAACGTTTGTGTTTTGTTGTGTGTTGTGTTTTGTGCATTTGGGCTTGTTGGGCTGTTGCTTGCATTGGTTGATGGCTGTGTAGGAATGAGTTGAGTGCAAGCACTTTGATTTGTCGTTTCAAGTACAGCGCTTATAAATTCCCTTTATTATTATTATTTTATTATTATCAGATAATGGAATAAGCACTCCCTGGCTTCTTTTTTTTTACTTACATCCAAGTCCCCGTGTGTGTATTGCGGTTTTTTGTCAATTTTGTCATCTTTTTCCCACCCGGGCCCCAATGCCCATACCCTGAAAAGCGGAACAGGATTTTAAGTGTGCGAAGATGTTCTGCATGCGCCGAACGGGGCCTCGGTTTATATCTCTTATCCCAAGGCTATGTGAACGAGCTGTCAGATGACAGGGTCCGATTGTCAACAGGGGAAGGACAAAAGGGGGACTGAAGAAAAAAAGAATAAAAATTCTTCTTTTCTTTGAAACGCTCAGACAGGATCTACTGTTGTCTGCAGTACGAAATGCGTTGGCTTTCCATTTTAAAGGGCCCGAACAATCAGGCCCGTGCGTCTGACTGGCGTGGGAGAATTGTTATTTTTCAAATTTTCTGGGAAAAAAAGAGAGATGGACCAGAGCAGAAATAGGGAAGAAGGGGGTGACAGGGAAAAAAAGGAACAGGCAGAGACAAAGAGAGGGATGAAAGAGGGATTCGTAGCACAGATTCCAGAAGGTGGGGTGCGATTTATTACTGATAAGACCCCCCGGATCCCTCAGGGGAAACAAATTTAACCCTCTTTTTTGCTCATGGTCGAGCGCTGTTTTCCCAGTAAGGAAAGCAGATCGGGGCGTGGGTTTCCACTTGGATGGGGTGACTTTGCGCGCCTTTGGGTTCAGTACAGTTCCCCAGTTCACCAGCGAATGGGTACCTGTTTCCTTTAGGGTCGGGAGGTAAAGAGCAGGGGAGGGAATGGGCCCGCCCTCAATATGCTGGACCCTTGAGAAGTGGAGGTCTCTGATGGGCCTCGCCCTAACGAAACCTTATAGGTTATGGACACCTTTCTAAGCATACAGCAATGGTCTGCTGAAGGCTGTGATGTTTGCAAATTGTGTTGTAACAACATGTACACCTGTGCATATAAGTGTGCACTTCAATGTACATGCACACACAAGCAATCAGATTCTGGCATTGTTTACACTCTTGTCAAGACAATAACAACAAAAGGAGAATAAACGAAAAGTCACCTGAGAGATCGTTTTGGCAGATACCCTATTCATTTGAAGACAGAGAACACAGCTGTACTCTTTTTCACTAAAAAGGTAAAGGAGTCCCATAACCTATAAGGTCGTAGGGGAGCGAAGGCTTCTAAAACCTCACTTTCTAGGGCCAGCATATTGGGGGGCGGTTGCCATTCCCCCCCTTCGCTGCTTTACCTTCCCGACCTAAAGAGGGCAGGTACCATTTACAGCTGGGTGAACTTTGGGGGAACTGTACTGAAGCCAAGCAGCAACGGTCACCCACCCAAATGGTAACCACGCTCGACGCTGTAAATTTGGCTCACTGATTCCATTAAATGTACATTGTAAGAAAATTGAATCGGGGTTTTGTGGGTGATCGCTTGGCCTTAAATCAGATTTTTCATGTTTTTTCTTTGAATGGTTGTTCATCTGTGGTGTGGCCCCGTGTGTGTTTTTTTATTTTTTATTTATTTTTTATATTTGAGGATAATGGAATTAGCCTTGTGTGCTTTTTTACATCCAGTCCTGTGTGTATGGCGGTTTGTAAATTTGTCATCGGTTCCATGGCACACAATAGCCTACTCTTTCGAAAGCGGAACAGGATTAACGTGTGCTGTGTGTCATGTGTGTGTGTGTGTGTGTGTGGCTCGCGCTTTGGTGTGTGCCCCTGTTTGTGTGTGCTTGCGCGTCTGTGTCATGGCGTGTGTTCTTGTGGTGGGTGCCCGATCCGTGGGTTTCTGGCCAGGTTTATCAGATACTGCCGGCAGGACAGGCCTTCGACAGGGGCCAGCCCGCCCCATCGTGAGTCCCGCTACTGTCATCAAATTTAATTAATGTAGACATGTAGACTTTGGGGTTAGAAGAATTGAGGTGATGGTGGGGAGGAGAGGGAGGGGAGGGGGGAGGCGGTGATGAGGATGGTGGTGAGAATGGTGTTATATGGCAAAAAACAGTTTGATCATAGGCAATATAGTTCATTCACGTATATGAGTGAGTCCACACTTGGGCATGTGCGACACTGTGAAAGAGGATAAGCTTCTTTTTTTTTCCCCAAGTTTATTGACAGTTTTGAAAAAAAAAATTTTAATGTCTTTTCTTGGCTAGAACTCAACCAGTGGTCAGATTTTTGCGTTTATACCCATTGTTTATTAAGGTAGCTGTATGCTGTCTTCAGAGGTAGCGTTAGTTCTGACTTCATTCCCCTGCAAGTTTCTTTGAATGACGCTATAAACCAAGGTCCCTTTATTGTGCTGTTGTTGTTGTTGTTGGGTGTTTCCCAGCTTAAAGCCCTGGGGGGGGGGGGGGGGGTCACGCAGATTATGTGTTCTGTCTCACTTATGACATCCAAGAATTACCGTAAGTCTGTAAGTACACACTGAATGAGAAGCTTTGTGTGTATGGCTGATTTTAAGTGCTTCATCGTTATAGGCAGCTATACTCTTGACTTCAGAGGAATTTTTTTCTCTCTCATTTTATTGGAAAGTGCAGGTTGTTATGCTTAGATCTTGTCATGGCTTGAAGGCCGTCTCTACGTATCATTTCAAATGACTGATAATTCCTGAAGTTAGAATGCGGTTACCTCCATGGTGGTGGGTAGAAACGGTCGTACACGCAATATCTCAACATTGGTGAATGTTGAGGGGGGGCGGGATAGCCTAGTGGTTAGAACGTTGCACTCGCAATCTGACGAACCGGGTTCAATTCCCGTTCAAGGGGATATTTTCCCCTGGAGTTAGTGCTGACTCCACTCTCCCCAAAGTCCTTCGGATGAGACTATAAACCGAGGCCCCGTGTGCGAACGCACGCAGAGCATCTTGCCCACACGTTAAATCCTGTTCCGCTTTTCGTAAGAGTAGGCCATTGTGTGCCGGTGGGAACAGATGACAGAATTGACAAAACCGCATACACTCGGGGACTGGATGTAAAAAAGCATATAAGTGCTTATACCATTATCCCCGATATAAAAGATTTTTTTTTTTTAAGTCAGAGCTTTAGCTGAGTAATGGAGAAAAATAAGACAAGAAAACAAAAAAAAGAGAAAGACGGATAGAACTTTTGTCCTGGGCCAAGGGAAAAATGAAGTCAGTGCAGTAGTGAGGTGGTAAGGGTTATAGTGTGTAAGTCAAAAGTCAAGTGTGTGAGTGTGTGCATATGTGTGCGCATGTGTGCTTGCGTGCGTGTGTGTGTGGTGTGTTGTGAGTTGTGGTGTGTTTTGTGTGTATTTGTGTGTGTGTGTTGTGTGGGGTGTGTTGACTCGTGTGTGTGTGTGTGTTTTGTGTGTTTTGGGGTGTGTGGTGGTTGTAGGAGTAGTAGTAGTGGTAATAATAGTAGTAGTTCTTCAGTTTAGATCCTTCCACTAAATAGTGATAACAGACGTGTGTGTGCGTGTATGTATGTATGTATGTATGCGTGACTTGTGTGTGTGAGTCTTTTTGTGTGTATGTGCATGGTGTGTGTGTGTGTGTATGTATGTATGTATGTTATGTATTGTATGTATGTTGTGACCTTGTGTGTGTGAGTCTTTGTGTGTTATGTGCATGCGTGTGTGTGTGTGTGTATTTTATGTATGTTATGTATGTATGTATGTGTGACTTGTGTGTGTGTGTGTGTGTGTATTGTGTGTTTGTGCTGTTGTGTGTGTGGTGTGTGTGTGTGTTTGTGTGCAGGTGGTGGGCAGGTACAGGGAGGAAGGGTTCCAGTTCTTGCTGCGGGCGTTCAATGAGCCCCTGTACCTGGAGGACCTGACGGGCCTCAGGCAGCTTCAGCAGGAAACCATGGACGCTGAGGTCTGTAGGGAGGGTGTGGGTGTGTGTGGGTGTGTGTGTGTGTGTGTGGATGTGTTGTTGTTGACTTCAATTTTACGTTTGTTCACTTCTTTGTGATATTAGCGTGTGGATGTGTGGGGCATGAGTGTGTGGATGGGTGTGGGTGTGTGGGTGTGTGTGTTTTGTGTGTGGCATGGGTGTGTGTGGATGTGTGTGTGTGGTATGTGTGGGTGTGTGGGTTTTGTGTGTGTGTGTGTGCGAGTGGTGTGGGTTGTGTGTGTGTGTGTGGATGTGTGTGTGTGTGTGTGGCATGGGTGTGTGTGGATGTGTGGTGTGTGTGTGGCTGGTGGTGGGTGTGTGTGGGTGGGATGTGTGTGTGTGGCATGGGTGTGGGTTGTATGTGTGTGTGTGTGGGTGTGTGTTGTTGATTCATTTTAGTCTGTTTACTTAGTGATATTAGACGATGTGGGTTTGTGTGGCATGGGTGTGTGTGTGGGGGCATGGGGGTGTGTGTGTGTGGGGCATGGGGTATGTGTGTGTGGATGTGAAATGTGTGGGGTGTGGCATGGGTGTGTGGTGGATGTTTTGTGTGTGTGTGTGTGTGTGTGTGTGTTTTGTTTTGTGTGTGTGGCATGGGTGTGTGTGGATGTTGTGTGTGTATGTGTGTGTGTGGTGGCATGGGTGTGTGGTGGATGTGTGTGTGTGTATGTGTGTGTGTGTGTGTGTGGATGTGTGTTTTGTGTGTGTGTGGATTGTTGTTGTTTACTTCAATTTTTTCGTCTGTTCACTTCTAGTGATATTAGATGATGTGGATTTTTGTGGCATGGGTGTGTGTGCATGGTGTGTGTGTGTGTGTGGCATGAGTGTGTGGATGGGTGTGTGGTGTGTTTGTGTGTGTGGCATGGGTGGTTGTGTGTGTGTGGGCATGGGTGTGTGGATGTGTGTGTGTGTGTGTGGCATGGGTGGGTGTGTGGCATGGTGGGTGTTGTGGCATGGGGTGTGTGTGTGTGTGTGTGTGCATGGGTGTTGTGGGTGTGTGTGGCATGGGTGGGTGTGTGTGGCATGGGTGGGTGTGTGTGTGTGGCATGGGGGTGTGTGTGTGTGTGTGGTGGCATGGTGGTGGTGTGGTGTGTGTGGCATGGGTATGTGTTGGTGTGTGTGGCATGGGTGTGTGTGTGTGTGTTTGTGTGTGTGGCATGGGTGTGTGGATGGGCGTGTGTGTGTGTGTGGGCATGGGTGTGTGGATGGTGTGTGTGTGTGTGTGTGGCATGGGTGTGTGTGTGTGTGTGGATTGAGTGTGTGTGTGGATGTGTGTGTGTGTGGATGTGAGTGTGTGTGGATGTGTGTGTGTGTAGGTGTGTGGTGGTGTGGAGTGTGAGTGTGTGGGGGGGGGCATGGGTGTGTGTGTGTGATTGTGTGTTGTGTTGGGGTGACTGTGGGGGAGGGGAGTGTGATGTGGGGGTAGGGGGTGTAGGGAGGGATTTGGGGGGTGGGAGTGGGGGGAGGATTGTGTGTTTAAGTGCGTGGGTGGAGGGAGGTGTGTGTGTAGAGGGGTGGGTAGGTGGGGAGTGGGGGAAGTTGTGTATGTGGGGGGGGGGGGGGGAAGGTATGTGGGGGATGGGGGTGGGGGAAGGTATGTGGGGGGATGGGGGTGGGGGATGTAGGTGTGTGAGTGAGTGGGGGTTGGGGGTGGGGGATGTAGGTGTGTGAGTGAGTGGGGGTTGGGGTTGGGGATGTAGGTGTGGGGGTTGGGAGTGGAGGATGTAGGTGAGTGGGGGTTGGGGGTGGAGGATGTAGGTGAGTGGGGGTTGGGGGTGGGGGATGTAGGTGAGTGGGGTTTGGGGGTGGGGGATGTAGGTGAGTGGGGTTTGGGGGGGGGGATGTAGGTGAGTGGGGTTTGGGGTGGGGGATGTAGGTGAGTGGGGGTTGGGGGTGGGGGATGTAGGTGAGTGGGGGTTGGGGGTGGGGGATGTAGGTGATGAGTGGGGTTGGGGGTGGGGATGTAGGTGTGTGAGTGGGGGTTGGGGTGGGGATGTAGGTGGGGGGTTGGGGTGGGGGATTTTAGGTGTGTGAGTGGGGGTTGGGGGTGGGGGATGTAGGTGGTGAGTGGGGGTTGGGGTTGGGGGATGTAGGTGTGTGAGTGGGGTTGGGGGTGGGGGATGTAGGTGTGTGTGAGTGGGGTTGGGGGTTGGGGGATGTAGGTGTGTGAGTGGGGGTTGGGGGTGGGGGATGTATGGTGTGTGAGTGGGGGGTTGGGGGTGGGGGGTAGGTGTGTGAGTGGGGGGTGGGGGTGGGGGATGTAGGTGTGTGAGTGGGGGTGGTGGGGGGTGGTGGATGTAGGGGTGAGTGTGTGTGTAAGATGTGGGAGGTGTGTGTGTTGTGTGTGTTAGGTGTATGCGTGAGTAGGGGGTGGGGGCAGTAAGTGTGGTGTTTTGTGTGTGTGTGTGTTTGAGTAGGGGGAGGTGTGTTTGTGTGTGTTCCCCTCAGATTCTGCCGTAAGTCAGTGTAATTGGGATTGAAATACAGATCCCCTGGGTGTATTTTGAATTGCACAAATAAAAAAACAAGTTATAATCTAGAAATTGATCTTAAATGATCCATGCAGATAGTTTTGCAGGTTCTTAGATGAAAGAGAATGCTACTTTCCAAAACAACTGATGTTTTAGTTAACCCCTCTTCCTTCCCCCCCCCCCCCAAAAAAAAAAACAAACAACCTTTTTTTTCCCATCACGTTTGCTGGTCATACTGTCTGTGTGGGATCCTCAGCTTAGTTGTACTTAACATCTTTTTTTGTAATGTGCTTGTACAGTATGTGTGCATACATTTTAAAAATTTTTACGTAGCGTTTGTTACTGACTTATACGTACGCAGCCATGGTGAGCATTACTTCACGATATGATGACATTGACATTTGACTTGTTTTTTAAATATCGAGGATAATGGAATAAGCACTCCTTCTTGTTATTCCATTCATTCTCAATTCTCCACAGTGTTAGATCATATTCCTCATTCGTGACAAGCTTGTGTATGTCAGTCTGACATAATAATAATCATTGAAATTCTCGTCCTGTGTTCAGTGGGTTGGTTGGTTGGCTGCTACATAAACGATAGTATGCTGTTATGGGGGACAGGATAGCCTAGTGGTTAGAACATTGCGCTCGCAATCTGACGACCCGGGTTCAATTCCTGTTCAAGGGGACATTTTCCCCCGGAGTTAACATCAGTGCAGACTCCACTCTCCCCAAAAGTCCTTCAGATGAGACTATAAACCGAAGCCCCATGTGCGAACACACGCAGAACATCTTGCGCACATGTTAAATCCTGTTCTGCTTTTCATTAGAGTATGCCATTGTGTGCCGGTGGGAACAGATGACAAAATTTACAAAATCACATACACATGGGGACTGGATGTAAAAAAGCACATAAGTGCTTATTCCATTATCCTCGATATAAAAGAATTAAAAAAAAATAAAAATAATGGCAGTGTTCTGTGTCAACAGGTGTGGGACCTCAGTGATGACGATGACTTGTCCAGCATGGAAACTGCCTGAAGTCTTGGGCTGTGACAGTGCCATCGTCCTCATTATGGATGATTTACCTGAGTGCTGTTGGTTATTATGACTGTCCTGGCTTCGTCCACTGTCACCAGTTGTTTTGTCATTTAGTTACTGTTTGACGAACAGTTTTTGTTTTTACCTCTGTTTTGTTTTTATTTTGACCTCTGTTTTATATTTGTTCGGTCTTTTAAAAATTTTATTTGATGTCATCTTTCATTCTTTTTCTTTGTTAGTGGAAATTCATTCTTTTTCTTTGTTAGTGGAAAAAGCTTATGTTATGATATTTAAACACAAAAAATTCTTTGATATCTTCTGTCATTCTTTTTCTTAGTAAAAGAAAAGCTTATGGTATTTGTTTTTATTTTAATTTTCTTTTATATAGTCTATCGTTCTTTTTCTTAGTAAAAGAAAAGCTTATGGTATTTGTTTTTATTCTAATTTTCTTTGATATAGTCTATCGTTCTTTTTCTTAGTAAGAAGAAAAGCTTATGTTATGGTATTTGTTTTTATTTTAATTTCCTTGATGTAGTCTATTGGTCTTTTTCTTAGTAAGAAGAAAAGCTTATGTTATGGTATTTGTTTTTATTCTAATTTTCTTTGATATAGTTTTTCATTCTCTTTCCTCTTAAGAGGAAAAGCTGTAATGCTTGGGGTATGTAGAACTTGAGTCTGTGTCTGTGGAGGTGTGCTTGTGTGTGTGTGGACATGTGTGGGTCTGCCTGCATATATGTGCATGTCTTTGAGCTTTTTGTTTTTTATGATTAATGTTCATTTTTTTAATGTACAAACATGTAAATTTTTTGTCGTATGTACTCAACATGATACATAATTTAGAAATAATTTCAGTATGAGAAAGTGTGTTGAGGCTGGGAGAGATTGTCTAGCTTTAAAGTGAGTGATTTTGGTTGGATTAAATGTGGGAGAGAGGGATTAAGCATGGCTTTGAGTTAGTATCGTTTTGACTTTGAGCTTTGACTAGGCTTAAAAAAACAACCAAAAATGGTAAAAATCCCCCCCACACCTAAAAACTAACCAAACAAATAAAATAGCTGATAAAATATCTTTATGGGAGTGTTCTCAATTATTATCCCTGATTTTCTCTGCTGACAATTTTGTTCTTGTTGTTTTTACTTAGGTGTTGGGAAATTTTAAAAAAAGGATTTTTGTTCATGATTTTTACTGCATTGAAAAGAACTGAGTTTGCGGTGTGGAAGCGTATGTATCATCTCTTGAAGTTTAGAAGGCTATGATTGTGGATGAATGAATATAATTTTATATGGTTTGTAGAATAGAATAATGCATAAAAAAGTGCAATAAAATATCATGACCGTATATTTATTACAAATAATGCTGTAGAGTTGAATTTAGTAATATTGATGTTCAGCTCAAAGCAGGTTTGATCAAATATAGTTTTTAACTTGGATGATTATACACCAAGCCTTATTTTGTTGTCATTATTATTTGTGTTGAATTTCCAGAGGAGACACCAGGAGCTCTTTCAGTATGAAAAATGAACCTACTACCTGTTGGTAATTCCGTGTTAGAAAATTCCATGTACTGCTTCTTTATTGTTTTGTTTGTTTTTTGGTGGAAGGGTGTTTTGTCATTCTCTTCTTCTAGTGCTTTCATTCACTCTAGTACCTTTGTTGGTTTCAGTGTTATATCTACTTCTGTAGGAAAGGTAAACAAATGAATATCCCAACATATCGAAGAGAAATGAAAATTTTCATACTAGTCAAAGTGGACCACAAAAAACCTCTAATTGGTATCCTGCAATCTCTGGTTAATTGAACATCTTAAATATGTTACTTGTTATCAATGTTGTGTTATCCTAATAATTCACAAAACATTTTTTTTCTTTTGGTCTTGGTTTTATGTTTTAATTTCAAAAGATTTTAATCAGAAAATTGTTTTTAATCTTTTATGAAGGAAGTCCAAACAGTTCATGAGCTGTACTGTCAACATTGTGTGGAAGTTTAGGGAGCCATTTTAAATGGAGGTACTGGGATTGCTCTCTCTCTTTCACTGTATTTATGTACATGTGTGTGTGTGTTTTGCTTGGGGAGGTCAAATCCTTGCTCATGTATGCAAGGGGACTGGATAGCCTGGTGGTTAAGGGTGTTGCACATTGCGCTCATGATCTGCTGACCTGGGTTCAAATCCCGTTCAAGGGGATTTTTCCCTGGAGTTAATATCAGTGCTGACTCCACTCCCCAACCCTCCCCCCCCCCCCCCACCCCCTCCTCTAAAAAATAAAATCCTTTAGATGAGACTGTAAACTGAGGTCCCGTGTGTGAACACATGCAGAAACATCTTGCGCACACATTAAAACCTGTTCCACTTTTTAGAATAGTAGGCCATTGTATGCCGGTGGGAACAGACAACAAAATTGACTAAACTGCAAGGGGAATTTTTTTTGTTCTGTTTTTTTGTTGTTGTTTTAAAATGAAAATCCATATGCATTTTTTTTTCAGATTTGTTTCGTAGGTTGACTTTCTTGCATATTGAAAATATTTGAATAAACTTTTCATTCCTGTTTAGGATGAACATTTACAGCTATACTCTGCTTCATTTTTCAGGCACTTGAGACAGTTTAGAGTCATCTTTCTTGATGTTATTTGTTGTTATTGTTGTTTGTCTGTCTGTTCCTTGGCTAGAGCTTCGATGTTCACCAATGAGGAGATTTTTGTGTGTATGCGACCGTTTTTTGGCCACTGTTAAAGTAGCCACATTCCAACTTCGGGAATTGTTGATGACTATTTCAGCATAGCGGTTTGTATTTTCAGTAGTTGGTAACCTTTTTAGTCGGGTACTATAATTATACATGGTGTGAATCATTTCTGTCAGTTGCTGCTGACTTGAAGCCAGTGTGCGATGTCTGGATCATGGAAGAATCTGACGTTTGTCAGACTTTGATTCTTTAGTTGAAGGGTTTTTTTGTTTGTTTGTTTTTTTTCCAGTTTGTCAGGTGTGATTTTAAACTGATTTCCAGTTGTGGATAACAGTGACGGAGAAACCAAGTATTCTGGTGTTTTTTTTTCTGTATATTCTACGTTCATGAATGGAGAAGATGTGCTAGTGTTTGCTTGTTGATGAAAATACTAATGTGACTTAAGAACTGTGTGATGGTCAAACTAAGAAATTAAGCAGTGTAGAGTGTGGTTACCAAGTGGATTGGTGACCGTTCATGCACCTGGGCTTCAGTACAGTCCCCCAGTTCACTCAGCTGTAAATGGGTACCTGCCCTCTTTAGGGACAGGGAAGGTTAAGCAGTGAGGGAGAGGAGATGGGCACCGCCCTCAATATGCCTCGGCGTCCAAATCCAGCATAACTCAGTCAAGGGTCCAGGGCCCAGTACTATTTATGTATTTTTTTACTTTTTTATATCGAGGATAATGGAATAAGCACTTTAAGCACTCATGTCCTTTTTTACATCCAGTCCCCGTGTGAATGCGGTTTTGTAAATTTTGTCATCTGTTTCCGCTGGCACAAAATGGTCTACTCTTCCGAAAAGCGGAACAGGATTTAACATGTGCACAAGATGTTCTGCATGCGTTCGAACACGGGGCCTCGGTTTATAGTCTCATCCGAAGAACTCACACTAGTGTGCCCTTTCCTTCTGTCAACTCCCAAGTGTGACCAGTTCCTGCTATGATTAGCACCAGCTGGGCTGGGATGGGATGGAATGGATAGCAGCAGAGAGTTGCTGAAAGTGAGGGAAACTGACAGCTGTGATGGTGGTCCTTAGAGAGAAGCTGAGGTCTCTGACACCTCCCTCCCTCCCTGCCTAACGACCGCATAGGTTATGGGAATATGGGAACACCTTTGCCTTGTTTTGATGGTCAGGGGGATAAGGTGGCTAGGACCTAGTCCTAACGGATCAGCTGCTAGGGAAGCAGATGCAGCAACAAAAAGGGCTGGCACTGCTCTTGTGGCAGTGCTCTCTCCTAGGAGAGCAGTTTGAATTTCCTGCAGAAAAATCTCCAGCGACTGAAAGTGGTATAAAATACAATCCCATACAGTATGAAAAATGGTATTAAAGATTCTATGTCCCATCCAATACAGTATGAAAAATGGTATTAAAAGATTCTGTGTCCCATCCAATACAGTATGAAAAATGGTATTAAAGATTCTGTGTCCCAACTCAGCATTCAATGTGTTGTGGAAGCACAAATACCTAGCATGCATCTTAAGCCCCACTAAGGCATTGGTTGCTCTGTAGAGGAAGTGTCTCCAGGTGGAGAGAACCATGAGGAGTGGAGGAAGGTGGTTGCAAAATCTTCAGTGGTGCTTCAGCAGTCTACTAGTGCTACGAGATAGGAGAAGGTGAAGGAATAGCAGACCAGTGTATGGGATGGTACCACGCAGTGTCTCCTTGTTAGCAATAATGAAAGTGGTGTGATTTTGACAGTGTGGTTGATATGGTGACAAAGTGAACAAGTATAAAATGACACATGACATGACTTTTTCTACCTCAATAACTAAATCAATATATAGAAAATTACATATGACAGCAGTCAGTTTTGCTGTCATAATAATGCTTTTGAAAAGTCAAACTGTTGACAAGCATTCAAGCAGACAGAAGAATATTCAGTCATATTCAGAAAATGGTATGTTCATGGGATAGAAGTCTGAACTAATTGAGTGACATCTTTCGGAGAAATCTGTTCCGTTTCATTTTGATTTGACTTGGATGAGACTGAGGGCCACAATTGATGAATTAGTTGTTGGTGAGAATGGTAGGATCCTAATGTACTAAAAAAAAAAAGTTTTCCTTGATCAATAATGCAGAAAATTTTAATGTCATTTTGTGAGTTGATGTTTGTGAAAATGTGTGGCAGATACATAGCAAATGACCATACTGACATTGCGGGAAGTAATTTGGGATTCACTGATATATCATGGACCAATACTCTTATCTTGTTACAACATGTCAGATTTGTTGTGTGTTATGCAAGCAGGTACACTGTTTATTCATTGTTAGTATGTGTGTGGCTGATCATATTTTAAAGGACAAGTGATTAAACCCTGTGTGTGGATGACTATAATGTGTTCTGGAACTTATTTTTGGATGCTTCCAAAAAGATTGTGCAACATTTGTATGGGAGAAAGAAAAGAAGTTTCTGCAGTCTTGTAATCATTCTTAACCATAATCAACTTTGTTCTTGAAAGACTGCAAGGTGGAGATGGAAATAGACAGCTGGAGGGAAAATTACATTTTATAGGAAACTACTTATCTCTATGAATACAAATACTTCATTTACTCATAAACACGATAAATTCTTTACCAAGTCAGATAACCACATTTTACAGGAAACTACTTATCTTTATGAATACATATACTTTATCATGTTATAAACATGATAAATTTTTTTTACAAGTCAGATTTTACAGGAAACTACTTATCTCTATGAATACAAATACTTTATCATCTCATAAACATGAGAAATTTGTCTCAGAGTCGGATCAATTTTATTCAGTTTTCTTGCTCTGATTTGCTGTTTCAGCCTATTAGTTGTTGAAAAAATGCTCCTTCTTTAAGTGTGTGTATTACATGGTAATCGTGTGTGCTTTAATTTGAGCAGGTTTTAATGAAATATGTATCAGCTGTCATTCTCCTGTAAAAGTCATGACAAATATTGAACACACAGCTGATAAACACTATAGCCAAGTGGTCAAGACCGTTTGACTTCAATCCTGTGAGTCTATGAAGTTCCGGGTTTGAATCTCAGTGGCAGTGGCTGGTGAATTTAAAAAAAAAAAAATTTAAAAACAATTTAAAAAAAAATTTTTTTTTTTAATGGCTGGTGAATTAAGGGTGGGGATTTTTTTACTATCTCCCAGATCAACTTCAGGTGCAGATTTGCCAGTGCCAAAATTCCTTTAGTGCATATTCACATGCAGAACAAAATAGGCATGTTAAAGATCCAGTTATTCATGTCAGCGTTCAGTGGGTTACGAAAACATGAACATACCCAGCATGCAACCTGTACAATGACATGAGCTGCCTCTGAAGTCGGAATATGTCAGCTGAGGCTGGAGGGCAGACCTCCTGCAGAGTTACAAGCCTAAGAGAAGATCAGGCATGACACACTGCACCCAGTAAAGAAACCCAAAGAGAGAGAGACAACACAGCCCAGAGAGAGGAGAGAGAGAGAGAGAGAGAGAACAAGCCACAGAGAGAGAGAGAAGAAGAGAGAGAGAGAGAGAGAGAGAGAGAGAGAACACAGCCCAGAGAGAGAGAGAGAACACAGCCCAGAGAGAGAGAGGAGACAGCAAGAGAGAGAGAACACAGCCCAGAGAGAGAGAGAGAACACAGCCCAGAGAGAGAGAGAGAGAACACAGCCCACACAGAGAGAAGGAGAGAGAGAGAGAGAGAACACAGGCCACAGAGAGAGAGAGAAAGAACACAGCCCACAGAGAGAGAGAGAACACAGCCAGAGAGAGAGAGAGAGAAACACAGCCCAGAGAGAGAGAGAGAGAGAGACACAGCCCAGAGAGAGAGAAAGAACACAGCCCAGCAGAGAGAGAGAGAAGACACAGCCCAGAGAGAGGAGAGAGAGAGAGAACACAGCCAGAGGAGAGAGAGAACACAGCCCAGAGAGAGAGAGACAAGAGAGAGAACACAGCCCAGAGGAGAGAGAGAACACAGCCCAGAGAGAGAGAGAGAGAGAACACAGCCCAGAGAGAGAGAGAGAGAACACAGCCCAAGAGAGAGAGAGAAACACAGCCCACAAGGAGAGGAGAGAGAACAGCCAAGAGAGAGAGAACACAGCCCAGAGAGAGAGAGAGAGAACACAGCCGAGAGAGAGAAAGAAGAGAACACAGCCAAGAGAGAGAGAGAGAACACAGCCCAGAGAGAGAGAGAGAGAGAGAGAACACAGCCACAGAGAGAGAGAGAGAGCAGAGAGAGAGAGAACACAGCCCAGAGAGAGAGAGAGAAACACAGCCCAAAGAGAGAGAGAGAGAAAGCAGCCAGGAGAGAGACACAGCCCAGAGAGAGAGAGAGAAGACGAGAGCCCAGAGAGAGAGAGAGAGAGAGAACACAGCCCAAGAGAGAGAGAGAACACAGCCCAGAGAGAGAGAGAGAAACACAGCCCAGAGAGAGAGAGAAAACAGCCCAGAGAGAGAGAGAGAGAGAGAGAGAGAGAGACAGCCCAAGAGGAGAGAGAACACAGCCCAGAGAGAGAGAGAACACAGCCCAGAGGAGAGAGAGAAAGAGAGAGAGAACACAGCCCAGAGGAGAGAGAGAGAACACAGCCCACAGAGAGAGAACACAGCCCAGAGAGAACACAGCCCAGAGAGAGAGAGAGAGAACACAGCCAAGAGAGAGAGAGAGAGAACACAGCCCACAGAGAGAGAGAGAGAACACAGCCACAGAGAGAGAGAGAGAAGAGAGAGAGAGAGAACACAGCCCAGAGAGAGAGAGAGAGAACACAGCCCACAGAGAGGGAGAGAGAGAACAGAGAGCCACAGAGAGAGAGAGAGAACACAGCCCACAGAGAGAGAGAGAACACAGCCCACAGAGAGAGAGAGAAACAAGACGAGAGAGAACACAGCCCACAGAGAGAGAGAGAGAGAGAGAGGAGAGAGAGAGAAGAGAGAGAGAACACAGCCGAGAGAGAGAAACAGCCCACAGAGAGAGAGAGAGAACACAGCCCACAGAGAGAGAGAGAGAACACAGCCCACAGAGAGAGAGAGAGAGAACACAGCCCACAGAGAGAGAGAGAGAAACACAGCCCACAGAGAGAGAGAACACATCCCAGAGTGAGAGGGACAGACAGAGAAAACACACACACAGAGCCCATTTTGAGTTGGAAATGGATTTATTCAAAAAAAACCCAAAAGATTATGTACAAATACCAAATGGAAAAGCACAGACAGAGAAGACACGAGTGCAGCATTGGATGTCCTCAAATGAGGAGCCATGTAAGTTATTATAATTGATGAAAACTTGCGTTCGTATGCCTTGTAGTTTTTTTTGCCCATACCATCAACACCCTGTACATGTCGTCATTATGTGATTGTCACGGGGCAGTAGCACTGAATAGTTAGGATGTTATAGAGTTTGTGTGGATACAGCAATATTGGCAGAAAGCATGTTTTATATATGGGGGCATATGGGTTGTGGTGGGGAGGGAGGGGGGTGGTGGTGGGGGGCTTGTTTTTAGCTTGACATGGGTGGGGGCAGCATACTTAGCCCAAAATAGTTTACAGGTTATGTTAACAAGGTAAAGGTGTTCCATAACCTATAAGGTCGTAGGAGAGCGAGGCGTCAGAGACCTCACTTCTCTAGTGGCCAGCATATTAAGGGCGGCGCCCATCTCCTTTCCTTAGCTGCTTTACCTACCCTGACCCTAAAGAGGCAGGTACCCACTTACAGCTGGGTGAACTGGGGGACTGTACTGAAGCCAAGGCGCGCAAACGGTCACCCATCCAAGTGGTAACCTTGCTCAACGCTGTTTAATCTTGGCTGGGGGGAAGCGAGTGCTCTGACCACTGAGCTGTCCTGTCCCCATGGTTATGTTAGCAGGAAAAATAAAATGCCAGTAGAATAGGCAGATACAGGATGAGGGTAAATGCTGTTAGTAACAACAACAACAAAAAAATAATGGGGGGGGGGGGGAATGCTCCATTGTCTGGTGGGGGGTCGGGGGGGGGGGGGGGGGGGGGGGGTCATGTCTTAAGACAGAAAAACAACAAAAAACATTTAGTATCCTTTATAAAGTTTGTAATAAACATTCACACTGAAGTTAAGAACTTGTCACGTTTAGATGTATGGGGACACACACACACACACATAAGAAAAGAATAAAAACAATGGTGGGTTGGGGGAAAGAAGGGACATGGTGACTTGCAAAGAACCCAGTGATGGTGAATACAAGGGATTTATCAAACATTCCTCATCAACGAAAATACTAGATTTCACCCCCACCCCATTACCGATTCCTGATTGATGCCGCATCAAAGATATTTATGCAATGTTTATCATCATCACCATTATCTTTATTATTATTGTAGTAGTAGCAGTTGTTTTTCAGAGTCCAGAATAATGCGAGTTAAATATACTATGTGAGCGGTACGTTCAACATCAACAAGACCTATACCACGTATTTATCGATTTTAAGAAGGCATTTGACAGGGTGTGGCATGCAGCTTTGTGGGCAACCATGAACTTGTACAGCATCAATGCAAACCTGATCAGAGTCATCAAACAGCTGTACAGGGAGGCCACCAGTGCAGTGTACTACAACAACAACATTGGAGAATGGTTTCGAACAACAGTTGGAGTAAGGCAGGGCTGTCTACTCTCACCCACCCTTTTCAACATCTTCCTTGAGAGAATCATGGCTGATGCACTGGAACATCATGAAGGATCAGTCAGCATTGGTGGCAGAACGATCACAAACCTCCGCTTCGCAGATGACATTGATGGAATAGCAGGATCAGAAAAAGAGCTTGCCAGCCTAACAGAACACTTGGATAAGGTCCTCCAAAACATACGGCATGGAAATCAGTGCAGAGAAGACCAAACTGATGACTAATAACACCAACGGCATTAGCACTGATATCAGGGTTAATGACCAGAAGCTGGAAACAGTTCAAAGCTTCAAGTACCTGGGAGCCATTGTATCCGACCAGGGATCCAAGCCAGAAGTAGTATGCAGGACTGCACAGACAATAACAGCTTTGTCAAAACTAAACACCATCTGGAGAGATAAGAATATCTCACTTATCTCCAAGATCAGACTAATGCGCTCCCTTGTCATATCCATATTTCTGTATGCCTGTGAATCATGGACCCTGACTGCAGATTTGGAGAGGAGAGTACAGGCAGTGGAGATGAGATGCTTTCGGAGACTCCTTGGCATCTCCTACAAAGACCACATAAGCAACGAAAGCGTGCATAACAGAATCCAGCAAACCATTGGACCCTATGAGAACCTTCTAACGATCGTGAAAAAGCGTAAACTTAAGTGGTATGGGCATGTCACAAGATCCCAAGGAATTACAAAGACAGTTTTGCAAGGCACTGTCCAAGGAGGAAGAAGAAGAGGCAGACCAAGGAAGAGCTGGGAGGATAACATCAGTGAATGGACAGGCCTAGAACTCAACAAAACCCTGAGAAAGGCAGAACAGAGAGAAGAATGGAGGGAACTGGTTGCTGAGTCTTTGAGGGTGCCCCCACGGTCGTCAGACTACGGGACAGATAGATAGATAGATAGAAAGCAATATGTGGGAATTTTACCACATACATTGAAAGGGAAACAAGTCAATTGTATTGGTTCTCCCACCCACCCACCCACCCAAAAAAAAACCCAACCCTCTATATTCGGACAACCTTTTTCTTTCATGCTGCTTTATCCATTTGTGCTGCTCTATTATTTCTTATTCCTACTGTGTTCAACACAGCCATCCCCAGAATGACTGTGTTTCAATCTTGGAACCAACAATTAAAATACCTTTTGTATGAGATTAAGATCTAGCTGACAGTGCAGAAAAAAATTATGTGGGAGCAAAAAAACCTGTATCAAGTAGAATTGGAGAACTACACCCAGCTTAGCGCTCACGTGCGTGCACACAAATGCACACGCACACCCACCCCAAAGCTTCAAACACACACACACACACACACACACACACACACATTGTAGTTTCCCACTAATAGGTACTTATCCTTTGTTGAATTTTGAGAATATACACTTGCGCTTGATCAAATCTGAATCGGATTCACTACCCGATTCCTTGCATGTCACAAATTTCATGGAAAGGACGTGCACACTCATTCACACCATGTTCGCTGAAGTTTTTCCTCCAAAACTGATCTGTACTGTTGTAGCTATACTGGGAGAGAAGACAGATGAAGACAAAGAACGGGGTTCTGATGGATGGAGGACATGCAAACACAAGGGTAGGAGGGTACAAGGCAAATCAACGTTGGCAGTCGCACTGTATGTATATGTAGCTGCCAAATTGGGCATGAGATTAGCTTGATGGTCAAGCCATATGCAAGCTTTCCAGAACCGTTTTTTGACACTTACCTTTGAATGAAAGTTGGGCCACTCATGGTTTCTATGCACGTCGCCCACACACCAGCATCTTAACACCAAAGTATAGACAAGGCTTACTGGCCCCATGTTTTGACGAATGTCCTCTGACACAACATTCTATAACAAGTCTTTTTGCTCTTACACTGATATGGCTTAATGTGAAAAAAAATTATCCACTGTAGATCTTAAATCTAGGTTTGCTCTAAAACAAAATTCGCCACTATATTGTTTTAGATCTGGGTTTGTTCTCAAGCAAAATTCTTCACTACATAATCTTAGATCTGGGTTTGCTCTAAGACAAAATTATGCACTATATGATTTTAGATCTGTATTTGTTGAAAAAAGAAAATTCTCCACTACATAGTCTTAGATCTGGGTTTGCTCTAAAACAAAATTCTCTACTAGGTCTACATAATCTTAGATCTGGGTTTGCTCTGAATCTGGGTTTGCTCTAAAACAAAATTCTCTACTAGGCCTACATAATCTTAGATTTGGGTTTGGTCTTAAACAAAATTCTCCACGACATATTCTAACCCTGATCTGGGTGTGCTAAAAGCAGATACTGCTGCCACTGAAGCCCTTATATATATTTATTTATATTTATTTATATTTATACCACTTTAAGTCACGAGATTTCTCTGCGTGAAATTCGGGTTGCTCTCCCAGGGGAGAGCACGTCGCCACAAGAGCAGCGCCACCCCTTTTTTTTTTTTTTTTTTTTTTTTGGTCTGCAACTGTATTTCTTTCCCTATCAGAGTGGCTTTTTTCTAAGAATTTTGCCAGGGACAACTCTCTTGTTGCCGTGGGTTCTTTTTCGTGCGCTGCATAATTTTCTGTAACACACGGGACCTCGGTTTATCGTCTCATCCGAAAGACTAGCGCCCAGACCACCACTCATGGTCTAATGGATGGGGGAAAAGTTTCGGGCCCGGACGGGATACGAACCCGGACTTTTCGCTTTCTAGACAGGCGCGTTACCTCTAGACCACCGATCCAGAAGCTGTCACTGATTCAACAGTAAGTTCTTACAAATGTGGCTGTGTGTTTGGTAGCAGGGTGATAGTGTTGTCAACGAGTAGTACAGTTTTTAGGGAGCAGGTGGTAAAGCCATGTAAGATCTTTGAGAAGACTTGGCTACAACAAATTAAAAAAAAAAATAAGCAAGAAAAAATCCTTTAAGATCTAACAGGTGGATTTATGCAGGATCTAAAGTGCTTGTTGCTTATCATTATGTGATGAACTCTTGCTTTTCAGTTACTGTTAGTATTCATGTTATTGGGTATATTGCTGTTAAGTTTATTCTCCTGTTCAAATTGTTTGTAATCCTCCATACCCCAAAAAGGGTGAAAGGAATTAAATATTGAATCTTACCTTTCTGGAGATGTGCATCAACAAGGCCTAGGAAATGAGCGACCAACTCATGTTCTATGATGGAAACACTGGACTATGTTTATTGAAAATTCAGCTCTCACAAGTTCTATAGGCTTTCTGGGAAAGATAAAATTGACATGCATGGTGTTAAAGATTATTCTGAAAACAGCTAAGATTTAAAACTATTTTTCTCCCATAAAGACCTGTTTTAAAATTTCGATACAGAGTAAAATATTCTGAAAATAGTTAAGATCAAAAACCGTTTTTCTCCCATAAGGTCCTGTTTAGAGTTTCAGTACAGAGTTACAACTGCTGTAGAAAATTAAAAACTGCTATCTAAGGTTACTTCACAATTCTCCTGCAGTTTAACCCATGTCTATGCACACCTATGAACGGATGAAGGGTAAAGTGAAGGATTATCTTTTCACCTGCAGATACTGCCCCTATCCTTCTGCTGATCTGCAGGTGAAGAGTTCAGTCTGTACTGCTGCAACAGCCACTGCTCCAGTGCCAGCCGATCCTGTCTCTTTGGCCCACATCCATGGCAATTGACAAGTGACAATGGATGCCGAAAGACAACAGTCCTAACAATAATTTTTTTAATTTATCTGTGTGGAGTAGTTTCCAGCTTGTTAAGGTAGCATAGAAATACCGGATACACCATTTAGTTTAGGACATATAAGAATCTTAGTATTTTTTTATGAACGACTTGGTCACTCTGTATGGAATATAGTTTAAGAAAGCGTCTTATGCATAGTCCACTTCTATACGAGCTCCGTGCATTTACACATTAGTGACATTAGCTCCTCATGAAACCGTTTCTGGACTCCCAATAAACATGACTCACATTCCAAATGAATCAAATGCAAAACATCTTCAAAACCAGTTGTACACTTTCAAATGTTAAAATGAGGAATACAATGTGACATAAAAATCCAATTAAATAAAAAAATCCAATTAAATAAAGTCTTCAAATGGTAACACATAATCACTAAAATCTGACTGTCAGTAGCTAAAAAAACCCCCCCACATGAAACAATCTTTAAAATAAAATTTTCAAATAAAAGCACAGAAAGAAATAAACAAATCTTTTCACAATAGTCAATTCAGCACACTAAAATGATCTACATTGAAAACCTAAACTCTCAAGCCAACTGATCATTTTCATACACTACAGACATCGATTCCATGTTTGATGCAAACGGCTGAACAAAACTCCAACACAGATACATTGACTCCACACTTTGTCAAGTGAACAAAATCTGCTAGCTTTCCACAATACCAAAAACAACTATGACACTGCAGTAATCTGGGTGAATTTTTTGGGAAGAAACTATTCAACGAATCAACTAAACTTGTGAAATTCTGCTTTGAAAAGGTCTTCTCTGATGTATAAGAAAAAACTATCTCAAACTCTCTGTGAGCATGTGTGTGGTGAGTGAGTGAGTGTGTGTGTGTGTGTGTGTGTGTGATGTGTGTGTGTGTGTGCGTGTGTGTGTGTGAGATGCTCTGAAGCCTCTCCTAACAGAAAGACGTTCTCCCCACACTGCCCACCACCTGACGGGAATGGAAGACACACTGTGTGACATGAACATTAAGTCGACAGACAGCAGGATGCTTTGATTCCCCCCCCCCCCCCCCACCAGTCATAGTCGTCACAATACACCTGGAGTCTCTCCACAAAATGCCATTAAAGAAAATACATCTCCATCTCTTCACATTCAAATCTGACATATATATATATATATATTATATACACACATTTCTTCCGTTACTTTTTTTTCTTGGGAGAGGGTGAGCGGATAAGGTGGACAGGTCTTAAGGAAGAGAATGAATGGAGTGCAAAGTCAAGACGCCTGTCCGTACCATGGGGCAAACAAATGGAAAACGCAGATGAAGAAGAAAAAAAAGGATAAACTGTCGTACACCAAGAGCATGTGCATAGGTTCAGGTCATACTATTTGTGCAAAGTCATTAGAATATACAAAGAAACATTTTAATGTAAGTTCAAAGCAAGCGAGGCACAAAAAAACACAACACTCCCCCCCCCCCCCTCACACATACTCACGCACACAAACATTCCAGAAAAAAATCACCATTATTATCCTGATTACATCACAGTACTAAAGTGCCTGGAAGTTCTTGTACGTTTCTTCATCAACACAATTCAGCAAACAGACTGACATCAGTCATCCACGACATTTTCCAAAATAACCATTTGATTTTCAAGTACACATCGCCATAGAAATCCATTATTAGAGGCACACACACACACATACAAAAAATACAATTAAAAAAACAAAACCAATGATAGGAAATACTGATATGCTCCAAAAAATGTTGATTTGTTGATTACATGTGCAAACATATTTAAACACGGTGCAGCTTTTTCAGCATTATGTTGGCTGTTCGATTTCTATTCAAAGCCTTCACATGAACCCTTCCCTGAAAGAAAACACCCTTTTCTGTGCAGTGATTCGGTCATTCTTACCTGCTGTCACCTTCAGCACACGATCTGCTGAATCCCCTTTACTCAGAGAGTTGAACACTCTCCCTACGTTAAGGGAGAGAACCCCTCTTTCTTTCCCAGTACACGTGCACTGTGTGCATTTGTCTGCTACTGTAACAAGGGCTAGTAGATGGTTGGTTACCCTATAACGGGTTATCTGTAGGGAAAAGGTTAAAGATCCGTGATGGAATCAATATCTAGTAAGGACGACAGCAATGTGCAGGAAACTATTCTCTGTTGTTAAATCTGGCAGAATTCGACCATCTTTAATTTTTCTCTGAATAGTTTTTTTGTTTGTTTGTTCTTTTGTTTGATTTGGTTTTTTTTGGTCTGAACTTCTTTGACCAGTCCATCCACAGTTATACACTACACAGTACATGTTTGATACCAAGTTTCAACCTAAAGCTTCTTTTTGTTCAAGCTGAGTTGTTCTTGCACCGATCAGGACGTTCATTTTCGTAGATTCGATTTTCATTAGTTTTCAAAACTGGAGGACAATGGCTTGCAAAATGGTTTTGCCTTCCTGAAAAGTACCAACACTTAAAGCGATGGACCCCCCCCCCCCCCCCCACAACAAAAACGAAAGCTGCTAAAATTCGAATTCAGCTCATATACAAGAAGCAGACTGAGGCGGGTGGCTTCTCTCTACAGAGAGAGAGAGGAACATAAGGCTGTGTGATGAACTTCGCATATACATGGGGTTCACTTTAGAAATCTCCAGTTATATCAACGTGTTCTTACAAGTATACATCAAACATTGGGGGGGGGGGGGAACGTGTACAATCTACATGTGAATTATGTCTTTTTTTTTTTTTTTTTTAGTGAGTTATTTCCTGTACATGTTAAAAAAAAAAAAAAAGAAACAAACAAAAACAGGGAGGAAGTGGGGGGTGGGGGGTGGGAAAAGGAAATCATCAAATTGTACATATTTATTTTATACACAACACATGAATATATTGAGCAATGAAACATTCAGAATGACAAAGAAGATATGTTTGTTTGCATGACCTTCAGAAACCACTGGGAATAACCGCCCCACACAAAATGTTCTGTTTTGATTTATAGGATGGTGGTTGGTTGAGGGTACAGTCCCTAAATCGTATGGCCCCGCTGGGACTTTGATATAATAACAACTAATTATCTTTTGTTTTTAAAGAAGATACTTGCAAATTTCCAATGTCAGGCATGGTTTTTGTTTGCCCTTACAAGGCAATAACTGCTCTCTCTCATTTTATCCGTGAAAAATCTTTATTCGTTTTCTACAAAACTCTTTGTTTTCTACAAAACTCTTTTATTCCTATCTTTACAGGAAAAAGACCCCTACCATTAAAATTTTTTAAGAGTTAACAAAAATCCCTAGTAAATGTGAAGTCATTTGTAACAGTATCCAAAACTTTGCTTTAAAACAAATGTTCTCTCATGTTCTGTCTTTGTCAGAAATATGAGTTCATGTCATTTTGTCATGTTCTAATACTGTCTTGTTATTGTAATCATTATGCAGTGAACATTCCTTTTTCACGTCCTGTGTATTGCACCAAACGTTCATGTGAAATAAATTGTTGTTCATACTCTATACATCAATATAAACATTAGAGTTCACGTACATTTTCCCTTGATGATCTATATCCTCAAAACCATTTGAGATATTCTACATTTTCTTTATACCCTACACACTGTGTCAAATGTCCCGAGGTACTGTCAAGTTTTCACTGCGCTCTACAATTGTTGTGTCAAGTATTATGCACATTCTTTTCCATTCTCTACAAAGTCTGCAGGCGGGTTATTCTCGACAACCTATCTGAATACCAGTGGCTTTATGAGAGCACATGCCAAACAGTTTCAAGGCGCCATAGGTCCTGTCAGTCAATGAATTCATATCTCCCATTCCAGGACATTCTTTAAGGTTCTAGCACACGCATGCACGCACACGCACACGCACACACACAACACACACACACACACACACACAAACAACCATGATAGTGAAGCAGAGAATCAGCATCAGAATAAATATGCATGTGAATGTGAACATCTCCAGTCATGAAACAATCCTCTTCAGTCAGTCTTTCAGTCAGTTAGACAGTCAGCATTCCATGCAAAGGCTGAACATGCAGTGTGGTGTCTGCCTAGAGAACAACACACCAATCAGTCCCTTCACTCTATCCTCTCACTGCCAGAGTCTTACAAAGAAAAGGGGATCACACTGTCCTTTTCCTAACTTTCCCCCACCCTCTCTCTCTCTCTCGCTCTTACCCCTGCACACATTCAGGCAATCTTTCTCTGAGCTATCAGTGAAATACTGAATGTTTTATATATGCTCTCTCACATTCATTCAGAAAATTGTATCTCTCTTTCATAGTCTCTCTTGCATTTGTTTGGTTAGTGTTTCCTCCCAAAAAATTTATACATATATATATAGGTCTACATTTATCATTCCCTCATTCTCACTTGTTCAAGGCAATTCTTCCTGGGTTTTTTTTTTTAGGGAGTTATCTTGCCTCCAGCCTAAAAGCTCACAAGTTTCCACTTCGCAAACGGTATTTTTCATGTCCCCAAACTCCATGTTTTGCCTTTACAAGTCAACATATTTTTTCTCACATACTTAACACTTCACTCCTGGGCTCGAATTCTCAAGGTTCACAACTGGTGAACTTTTTTGTGCATGTGAACTTTTTAAATTCCAACATCAAAGTAGCGATATTCCATCTTCAAGGGTATACGTTGAATACAAATCTCCATAACACTGGATAAATAATCTGTCTTTCTGGATCGAACTGAATCAAGTATTATCTGATTAATAGATTCCCCCATGGATGATCCTGATGATGAAATCTTTCACAGCGTGATGTGCACAATACTGGTCATCAGCATGAGGAGTGACAAATATTAATTAACCAAGTCAACTTTCAAAGAACGGTGGGAATCTGAAAGCCTGGTTCGACGAAATGTTAAAAACAGCCATCACTATTTACAGGGATAGATATTGCTCTTATGTGGTACACAATCTCAATAACTTAGTTCATCCTGAATTTTTAACACCAACCCCGACACAGCAAACTTGTTAACGTCGTTTGCTGACAAACACCTGAAAACAAACTTGCGTTAAAGAAAATACTGTGCACATTTATATATATATATATACGTTTAAAAAAAACAACAACTGATAACACGCAGCATACATATCTGTACCATTTCAACGCTTTCAATTTAAATTTTGTTCAACAAAAATTTACCTCTTATCTTTTTTCAAAAATCAACATTTTTAGACATTCAAATCAAAAGCAACGTTTCCAGTCACTCTCTCAGCCACAATACCCAGCACAGTCATGTCCCTGTCTGCCTGCTTCCTCCTATCAATCAACGAAGGAAGGAAGGGGAGACCATCAGGATGCGTTACTTCGTTGGTGCATCGGTCGGCGTGCCCTGTGAATCAGGACGTGGCGGCCTCGGCGGAGGTGAAGGAGAACTTCTTGAAGACGTGCTGGTTCATGGTCTTCAGCAGCTCCTTGTCCGGAGGGGTCAGCCTGGCCCGCTCTGACGTGAAGTCCGAGTCAAAGTTGGAGCTGTCCGCCTCGTTTTTCTGCGCAGGAAGAACATTGTCGTAGGTTTTATATATAATTATTAGGGAGCAGTCTTGTTTACCTGATATACAGTTACACATACAAATAGCCTAACATACATACTGCGGGAAGAAAATCATGTTTTATTTATTAGGGAGCAATCTTGTTTACCTGACATACAGTTACACACAAACAGACCTATCATATATTCTGCAAGAATATAAGAATAAAATTAATGTGTTTATATATCTATTAGGGAGCAGTCTTGTTACTTGACATACAGATACACACAAACAGACCTATCATATATTCTGCAAGAATAGGATAATAAATTATCGTGGTTTATTTATTAGGGAGCAGTCTTGTTACCTGACATACAGACACACACAAAATATATTCTGCAAGAATAGAATAATAAATTATCGTGGTTTATTTAATAGGGAGCAGTCTTGTTACCTGACATACAGACACACACAAAAAGCCGTCATGATTTAGACAATAGCAAAAAAAAGCCCCCAAAAGTGATGGTGGTCACCACTGCAGAGCAGACCTCAATTTCTGTGACAAGAGCAGCCATGTTGTTTTGACATGTATTGTTCAGCATCTGTTAGATGAACAAGAGGCATTGTCCACTTTCACCAAACAACCCAGCAAGGCCTGTTCTTTCTGGTCAGTCAGTGATCTCCAGCTCTGACTTTACAACAGACATGACCTGGCAATGACAGTGTGAAATTGTTATCTTTTATTTGTTTATTTATAATATTCTTTTATTTCGAGGGTAATAGAATAAGCACTCATGTGCTTTTCTTTTTTACATCCACTCCCCGTGTGTATGCAGTTTTGTAAATTTAGTCATCAACACACAATGGCCTACTCTTCTGAATAGCGGAACGGGTTTTAATGTGTGCACAGGATGTTCGCGTGTGTTCGCACACGGGACCTTGGTTTATAGCCTCATGTGAAGGACTTTTGTGGGGTAGTGGGGGTATTGCAAGGAGAAGCAGCATGGCAACAGAACAGCACTGGGGAAAAAAACCTACAAAAACTTCAAAATCTTTCACATGTAAGTGAACCAGCTTTTCAAGTAAAAAAATTTCACAAATTCATGCACATTATCCAACCCTCAAAAACAAAAAACACCCACAAACACCCACCCCAAAACAAAAACAAAAAACCCCATGCATATCTGCAGCTTGCATGATGCCGGACACTCACAGTTTTGGGGCGGAAGGGCGGAGGAACCTGTCTGGCTTCCAGCTTGTCCCAGTCGATGTTGCGGAAGAAGGACTGCACCCGGATTGGCCCGTGGTGACATCCCGGCATTCCCAGACGCTCACCGGGCGTGCGTTCAAACAGCTGCAACACAGTGTCGGGTCTAAGCGTGTGTGTGGTCAGTTCGATTGAGTCTTTTGCCTTCTTCTCTTGATGTTTGTTCATTTTTAAATCTAATGTCTTTCAAACAGCTGCAACACAGTGTCGGGTCTAGAGGTTTAGAGCATGTGTGTGGTCAGTTCGATTGAGTCTTTTGCCTTCTTCTCTTGATGTTTGTTCATTTTTAAATCTATTGTCTTTCAAACAGCTGCAACACAGTGTTGGGTTTAGAGCGTGTGTGGTCAGTTAGATTGAGTCTTTTGCCTTCTTCTCTTGTTCATTCTTACATCTATGTCTTTCAAACAGCTGCAACACAGTGTCAGGTTTAGAGCGTGTGTGTGGTCAGTTCGATTGAGTCTTTTGCTTTCTTCTCTTGATGTTTGTTCATTCTTAAATCTAATGCCTTTTCACTATGAGTGATATTAGACGTGTTCTTTAAATGTCTTCATCGGATGTGTCTTAGCTTAGTTTTGACAAGGAGGCAAACAACTGGTAAACGATATCTGTGAAGAGTTATATATAAGTCTGCTTTGGGGTAAAGTGTTCTTTTTTAAAATGTATAAATATTTCTGTTAATATGGAAGCACACACACAAATTCACAAAAGCAACACACACACACACTTGAAACAAGCAAATGCATTGCTTATTCAATGCACACTCTAGAAAAAAAAACCCCACTTTGACACACAAAAAATGCCAACATTCCCACTGAAAGCGTTCCAGACATTCACTGAAAACATTCCACACATCAACACAGCTAAAAACCTACAGGTTTCAAACAACAGATACTATAAACAAGCTGATATTTCTGTACAACAATAACAACCCCATCCCATCACTATCTCTGAAAAAAACCCACACAGCGTCAAAACATGTCTGTCTGTGATTCTGTCTGTGTTTTTCTGTGTTTCTGTCTGTCTGTCACCTGCATTCAGCGACTCACCAGACTAAGCATGGCGGAAGCTTCGCGGGGCAAGGAATGGGGGTAGCGTGGCGTGTCGTGAAGGATGGAGTGGAAGAGGTCGTCTTCATCGTCCCCGTGGAAAGGAGACTGCCCAATCAGCATCTCGTACAGCAGCACACCAAAGGACCACCAGTCCACAGAAGCGTTGTACCGCATGCCCTTCAGAATCTGTCCAGCAGAATTTATTTATTTACTTATGTATTCTTTTATATTGAGGATAATGGAATAAGCACTTATGTGCTTTTTTTTTTACATCCAGTCCCCGTGTGTATGCGGATTTGTCAATTCTGTCATCTGTTCCCACCGGCACACGATGGCCTACTCTTACGAAAAGCGGAACAGGATTTAACGTGTGCGCAAGATGTTCTGCGTGCGTTCGCACACGGGGCCTCGGTTTATAGTCTCATCCGAAGGACTTTTGGGGAGAGTGGAGTCTGCACTGATGTTAACTCCAGGGGGAAAATATCCCCTTGAACGGGAATCGAACCAGGGTCGTCAGATTGCGAACGCAATGTTCTAACCACTAGGCTATCCCGTCCAGAAGAGGAAGAGTTGTAGGATGCTGTTGGCGATGATGTTTTTTTGCTTCTTGTTCCTTGCTTCAGAGCTCTAAATGTTCACACATGGTGAGATTTTGTGTATGCGACCCTTTACCCGCCATTAAGGCAGCTGTATTCTGACTTCGGGGATGGTGTTTAAACCTGACACCAGTGTGCTTGTGTTTTTGTGTGTTTTGTTTTGTTGGTTTAAAAAAAAAAGTCATCTGTTTCTAATGGCATGCAATGGCCTACTCTTCCAAAATATGGTACAGGTTTTTAACGTGCGTGCAAGATGTTCTGCACGCATCTGCACATGGGATCTTGGTTTATGGTCTCATGCAAAGGACCTGATGACCATTCGATTACAGCACAACTGACCGCACCGACTGCTTTGAGGACTTCTACACATTAAGTTTGTAAAATTCTTATATCCATTACCGACATAGATGTATTACTAGCTGTATCAAATACCAGTCACCCCATTATCAACGAAATGTGAAAGAACACTCCCTGGTATATTGTTTTAACTATGATAAACATCTTAAGATCCCAAGCTGGCGTCATCATGTTCTAACCACTAGGCTATCCCGTCCCCCCCCCAGACTTGACTTAACAACAAAAGACCAACACAACACAACACAACACAACACAACACAACAGCATCCTACAACAAGGCACAACACAACACAACAACAACAGACAGTAAGCAGGAAGGACCTCAGGGGCGATGTAATCCGGAGTGCCACAGAAGGTGCTGGCCCGGTTTTCCCCAAAGATCTTTTCCTTGCACATGCCAAAGTCGGCGATCTTGATGTGGCCGTCCCGATCCAACATCACGTTGTCCAGCTTCAGATCTCTGCGATAGGTAAAGGTAAAAAAAGGTAAAGGAGTCCCATAACCTATAAGGTCGTAGGGGAGCGAGGCGTCAGAGACCTCACTTCTCTAGGGCCAGCATATTGAGGGCAGCGGCGCCCATCTCCTCTCCCTCGCTGCTTTACCTTCCCTGACCCTAAAGAGGGCAGGTACCCATTTACAGCTGGGTGAACTGGGGGAACTGTAATGAAGCCAAGGCGCGCAAACGGTCACCCATCCAACTGGTAACCACGCTCGACGCTGCTTAACTTGGCTGGGGGAAAGCAAGTGCTCCGACCACTGAGCTATCCCATCCCCCAGGACAAGTTGTATTACACAGGTCAGTGTAGGCTAATAATAATAATAATAATATATGGAATTTATATAGTGTAGGCTAATAATGATTAATAATAATAATAATAATATATGGAATTTATAAAGCGCTGAATCTGGTAAAAACAAACAAATGGAAGCGCTTGCACTCAAATCATTTACACCATGTGACTCTCCTTAAACATAATGAACAACATACTTCAAATCCATGCGCGTGCACGCACATACGCATGCACACACACACACACTCGCGAACACACTTAGGAGGTGAAGGATGCTTTTGAAATTTAGGGACAGATATGGGGGGGGGAGAGTCTCGGGTAGAAAATAAGTGTGTTTTGAGGCTGGATTTGAAGGTATCAAATGAAGGATGTGAGTAAGTGTGAGAGAGAGAGAGAGAGAGAGAGAGAGAGAGAGAGAGAGAGAGAGAGAGAGAGAGAGAGAGAGGGAGGGAGGGACAGAGTGTGTGAGTGAGTGTGTATATGTGCGTGCGCGTATGTGTGTGTGCGTACGTGTGTGTGTGTGTGTGTGTGTGTGTGCGTACGTGTGTGTGTGTGCGTACGTGTGTGTGTGTGTGTGAGTGTGTGTGAGTGTAAGTGTGTGGGTGTGTAAGTGTGTGTGTGTGTGTGTGGTGTGTAAGTGTGGTGTGTGTGTGTGTGTGTATCACGTTGTCCAGCTTCAGATCTCTGTGATAGGACCGTTTGTATTACAGATCAGTGTAGGATGTGCGTTTGTGTGTGTGTGTGTGTGTTGTTGTGGTGTGTGTGTGTTTGTGTGCATGCATGCGGGCATGCATACGTGTGCACGTGTGTGTGTGTGTGCATATAACTTTTATTATTATTATTATTATCATCATTATTATTATTCTTTTATACCAAGGATAATGGAATAAGCACTCATGTGCTTTTCTACATCAAGTCCCTGTGTGTGTGCAGTTTTGTAAATTTTGTCATATGTTCCCACTGGCACACACTGTTTATGTGTGTGAGCATGTTTGTATGTGTTTGTTTGTTTGTTTGTTTGTGTGTGTATGTATGTGTGTGTGTGTGCGTGCGTGCGGGCATGTGTGTGTGATGACCTGCAAAATCTGATCAAACAATTGCACAACATACACACACACACATGTGTACACACACACATGTGTACACACACACACACACACACACACACACACACACACACACACACACACACACACATATACACACGTACACACACATGCATATCACGAAATCCTACACAGACAGCCTCACCTGTAGATGATGCCATTGGAATGGAGGAACTGAAGACCACACACAATTTCTGCAGCATAAAACCTGCAGCAAAGAAACAATATATATTTTTAAAATTCATGATTAGTACAGTGTTTAGGCATCAGCATTATGGCATGTCAGGCTATGATCATACTCAAATAAATGACAAAGTAGCATATTAGATAAACATAACTCGGAAAAAAATGAATTGTTAACTTAATCAGCTTCAGATGTTGTTGTATGTTTATTAAAGTCTGTTGACGTTTAGCGATATTAGACTACATAATGTTATACAGCCTATTTTGCTCACTACATATTGAAAAATCGGCTTCAGACGTTTCAAAAAGAACACATTTTTGAACAGATTTTTATAATGGTAACTCATCAGTTTGAAAGATTTAAAAATAAACAATTTCTATAATAAAACCCAATTTTTTCAGATTGTTAAATTATCAGTTTTGGAAGTTTAGAAATGAACAAGTGAAAAAAAAAACAACACTCTGGATTTCCTACTGTTAAGTTGTTAGTTTTGTAGATTTAGAAAAGAACAATTCTTTAAAAAAAAAAGTTTTCATATTCATTGGTAACTCATAAGTTTTGAAAAGAAAAATATTAGATGTATATTTTCATGTGTTATTCTTCTCACTTTTTAGCTTTCACACACACACACAACACACACACACACACACACACACACACACACACACACACACACACACACACACACACACACACACACATGCGTGCGCACACACACACACACACACGCATGCACACACACACATCACTCACTCACTCACTCACTCACTCTTACTCCATGCCCTAATATGCATTAATGCACATAGGAAACCTCAACTCACTGTGCACGTGCGAATTCAAACTTTCCGGACAGCTGTATATGAAACATCAGGTCTCCTCCGTTCAAATACTCCATCACAAAGAACAGGTGGCTCTGAAACACAGTCACATACACACATCAATATTCTGTTTCTCCTGCAGTCCCCGTGTGTATGCAGTTTTGTTAATTCTGACATCCGTTCCCGCCACCACACAATGACCTACTCTTCCGAAAAGCAGAACAGGTTTTACCGTGTGTTCAAGTTGTTCTGCGTGTGTTAACACATGGCACCTCGGTTCATATCTCATCCGAAAGACTTTTGGGGAGAGTGGAGTCAGCACTGATGTTAACTCCAGAGGAAAAATCCTCTTGAACGAGATTCAAACCCAGGTCAGCAGATCACTGAAACATAGTCACATACACACATAAACATTCTGTTTTTCCTCCATTCAAATTCTCCATCACTAAGACCAGGTGGCTCTGAAACATTGTCACACACACATATGAATATTCTGTTATCTCGTTCCATGCTGTCTTCTCTTCTCTTTTTCTCTCTTCTCTTCTGTTCTCTTCTCCCTTTATTCCCTGAAGAGTCATTGGGTTACTGCACTGAGTTTATCAGGCCGAGTCTCTCATGAAAGCTGAACCTGGTGGAGTCCATCCGTCTCCAGGTATACGGTGCATGCTGGGTATGTCTGTGTTTCGGTAACCCACTGAACTATGACATGAATTTTGGGATTAACGCACATACTGTTGATCTTCTGCAAGCATACATACATGAAAAGAGGTCAGGAACTGGCTGGTCTATGCTTTAGGCTGAACCAAGAGATCACAAAAAATTCACAATCTTTACTTCACCAGACACTGTTGTCAAGATTTGAACCCCTAACTTCATGAACCCACAGGCTGGACATCAAATGCTCTTAACCACTCAGCTATAGAACAATCAAGATTTCTTCTTCACAGTCAAACGCTCAGGCAGCAACTATTGTTGTCTGTCATACGTACAAACATGCACCGTGCTACCGTTAACATGCCTGACAAGTCAGGCTCAGCATATCTGATTCTGACGTGGCAAAAAAATTGTTAACCTCAAATCTTTTTGGGAGAGAAAAAAAAACAATCTTACTTGCAGGTGAACCTCAGAGCTCTAGCTGAGGAATGGTGGAAAGACCCAAGATGGGATAAACCAAAAGATGTCATCAACAAAAAAGATGGGATAACCTTCAAGATAAACCAAAGGATGGGATAAACCAAAAGATGTCATCAACAAAAAAGATGGGATAACCTTAAAGATAAACCAAAGGATGGGATAAATCAAAAGACGGGGATAAACCAAAACAATAAACCAAAAGATATGGGATAAACCAAAGTCATAACAAAGATGGATAACCTAAAGAAAACCAAAGGGTGGGATAAACAAAAGACGGGGATACCACCAAACAAAAAACCAAAAATGGGAAAGACCAGATGGAAAGACCGGGGGGGAGAAACCAGAAGGGCCACAATCGAGTAATCATGGTGGATCCCCATCATCGTCCCCACCCACCCATCTCAGACGACCATGACTGGAAGGTGCTGTGCGTGCTTCAGGCTCCGCCAGGCCATGCACCTGCGTTCAACAACAACACCACATGCACAGCGTCTGCATCCAGCAACCACCATTTCTTACAAGCACCAACGAACTACCACAGCTCCATCCTCCAATCAAAAGCATAATCACAAACAACATACCCCGTCTTAAACAAATCCCTCAACAACAAAACAAAACCATCCTTCATAAAAGCAAAATCACGAAACAAAGTATCCCGTCTTAAAAACAAACCCTCCCCAAACCAACCTACCAACCAAACAAACAAAAAAAGAATCTAAAAAATAAACAAAGAAACAAAAACAGAAAAAAAGAAAGAAAAAGACAACACAAATTATGCAAATACATAATAATACTAATACTAATGTATGGAATTTATATAGCGCTGAATCTTGTAAAGCAACAAATCAAAGCGCTCAAAGTATGGGAATACATGCTACGCACTTAGATGTATTCATTTATGCAAGAACCTATGAGAAGAAGGAACACACGTACAGACACACACACACACACACAGACACAGGGAAACATGCACAGACACAATTTAGACAAAGAAAAAAAAACAACAAGAAAGATCAAATCACTGATTTTAGGGTAAACTTCAGGCTGCTCCCCTGGCTACACTAAATACTGGTGAATGAGTCGTGACAAAAAAAAGACCAGTGTTTCCATGTATAATTCTTATCGTCTTTTTTCTTAAATGTTCGAATTATACCAAAAAAATAGAGAAAATAACGTTTGAAATATGTCCATAATTAAGCTGATCGTCTGGGCAAAATAACAAACTTTCACATCAAAGGAATGTTGCATGGGCCTTGAAAGTCAGTCTGAAGCCATACAGCAGTCTATACACTGCATAGCAGAAGGTAATTCCTCATAACACTGGGCAGAGTGTGATTTTCAGTTTGTTACAAACTACATCACTACCTAAGGCATAGGTTCTTGGTCAATGGGAAACAAATCATGAACAAAATGTTATTTAGCTAAAAGCCTACGTAGTTTCCCTTGGTTGAACCCTGCTGAGTGTCTTCTTTAAAAAAAACCCAAACAACCAACCCAAACGTTCATCAATGCTACAGCTTCAGCATGTCACACTGTACTGATAGTGTGCTAAGGCAACAGCTTTGGCACAATGAAAGGTAAAGGTGTCCCATAACCTATGCAGTTGTTGAGAAGCAAGGTGTCAGAGACCTCAGCTTTTCCACGGGCCAGCATCTTGAGGGCAACGCCCATTCCCTCTCCCTCACTGCTTTACCTTCCCTGTCCCTAAAGAGGGCAGGTACCCATTTACAGCTAAGTGAACTGGGGGACTGTACTGAAGCCAAGGTGCGCGGACTGTCACCCATTCACTTGCAAAGCATGCTCAATGCTGCTTGACCTTAGCTTCGCTCTGACCACTACTGAGCAATCAACACCAGTGAGTTTACATACAGCGAAGGGTGAAAGAAGGTACTGAGTTTATAATGATTTGTTTTATGCTGTTCCGCATACCCCCCCCCCCCTCTTAGATATAGCACTATATAAATTCTATGTATTGTTATAATCATTTTTTATCATCATCATCATCATCATCATCATCATCATTATCATTAGTAGTACCATCATCATGATCACTACTATTATCAGCATTATTATTCCACACACATTCCCACTTAGACACAGCACTATATAAATTCCATGTCTTTCTTCTTCTGCTTCTTATCATCATCATCATTATCAATATCATCACCATCACCATTATCAATATCATTAGTAGTACCATCATCATGATCACTACTATTATCAGCATTATTATTATTCCACACACATCCCCACTTAGATACAGCACTATATAAATTCCATGTCCTTCTCCTTCTTCTTCTCATCATCATCATCATCATTATCCCCATCACCATCATCATCATCATCATTATCAATATCATTAGTAGTATCATCATCATGATCACTACTATTATCAGCATTATTATTCTACACATATCCCCACTTAGATACAGCACTATATAAATTCCATGTCCTCCTCCTCCTCCTCCTTCTTCTCCTCCTCCTCCTCCTCCTTCTTCAGATACAGCACTATATAAATTCCATGTGCTCCTCCTCCTTCTTCTTCTTCTTCCTCCTTCTTCCTCCTCCTCCTCCTCCTCATCATTATTAGTATCATCATCATCATTATTAGTAGTAGTAGTATCATCATCATCATCACTATCCTCATCACCATCCATCCTCCTCACCATCCATCCATCCTCCTCCTCCTCACCATCCTCCTCCTCCTCACCTCCTCCATCACCTCCTCCTCCTCTTCCTCCTCATTCTTACTTTTCCAAAGCTGCCTTTGCCCAGCACTTTGAGGAAGTTGAACTCGTCGGGGGTGAACTTGCGCATGATGATGGGGGCGGGCTTGATGGTGGCCACATTGGTGTCATCCCACATCTGCTGGTACTGGTCGTCGTCGCTCTCCTCGCTCTGCTCCTCGTCCTGGTCCTGAGACTGGCTCTGTGGATGAGAGTGAGTGAGGTGGTCAGTGTGTATGTAAAGGAAGGAAAGGTGGCAGGATGGTTAAGACGTTTGCCTGCCAACAACTAAACCGTGAGGTTCTGGGTTTCAATTCCCACCCTCCTCGCCCTTTCTTCCCAGTTTGACCAAAAAAAAATCGAACTGAATGTCAAAGTCCTTCGGATGAGACTATAAACCGAGGCCCCGTGTGCGAACGCATGCGGAACATCTTGCGCACATGTTAAATCCTGTTCCGCGTTTCGAAAGAGTAGGCCATTGTGTGCCGGTGGGAACAGATGACAAAATTTACAAAACCGCATACACACGGGGACTAAAAAAAAAAAAAAAAAAAAAAAAAAAGAAAAGCACATGAGTGCTTATTTCATTGTCCTCAATATTAAAAAAAACAACACCCCCTCCCCCGAGCGCTTTGATTTGTTGCTTTACAAGATTCAGCGCTATATAAATTCCATACATTAATATTATTATTATTATTATTATGAATGGTTGCTGTGTTGATGGATATTGTTTGTTTGTTTGTTTGTTTGTGTGTGTGGTGTGTAACAGGTGAGTATTGACATAGAGTTGTTTGGTGTTTGTGTGTGTGTGAGGTGGTCAGTATGTATGTATGTATGTATGTATGGATATTGTTTGTTTGTGTGTGTGTGTGAGGTGGTCAGTATGTATGTATGTATGTATGTATGTATGTATGGATATTGTTTGTTTGTGTGTGTGTGTGTAGAGGTGGTCAGTATATATGTATGTATGGATATTGTTTGTTTGTGTGAGTGTGTGTGACAGGTGAGTATTGACATAAAGTAGGGTTTTTTTATTTTGTGTGAGGTGGTCAGTAAGGCTGTTATGTTGATTGATACTGTTTGTTTTTGGCGTGTGTAACAGACGAGTATTGATGTAGAGGGTTTTTTTTAAAATTTGGGCTTTGATATGATATGATGGAGTGTGTGAGTGGGTGTGTTAGGATGTTGTGTTTTTAAACAAAAAAAATTCTTTTATATGGAGTGTGTGAGTGGGTGTGTTAGGATGTTGTGTGGGTGGGTGAGTGAGTGAGTGACTGAATGAGAGAGAGCGAGTACATGTGGGAGGAAGGTATGCATACATTACATGTGTTTGTGTGTGCATATGTGCCTGCATCCATGTATATAAGAATGTATGCATGCATCCATAATATGTTCATCCATCTATCTCTCTCTCTCTCTCTCTCTCTCTCTCTCTCTATCTATCTATCTATCTATCTATCTATCTATCTATCTATCTATCTATCTATCTATCTATCTATCTATCTCTGTGTGTGTGTGTGTGTGTGTGTGTGTGTGTGTGTGTGTGTGTAAGAACTATCATTTTGGCATCATCCACACAACAACTCATTCTACTCAGAAATGCAACACCCTCAGCACATCCGAGAATCACTACCAACACCACAGACAGAACACCTCCAAACTTGTGTGCTGGCCTCAGAGGGGTTGACAGGGACATCTGCAAAGCTTCCACCAACATCGGTATGTGTGGGAGTTGAGGGGGTTTTTTTTCCTCTTTGTCCAACACTCAGACATTGTTGTCTGTCATTGGTGCGAAAATGCGTTTCGCTGTGATTAAGCGCCTGAAATGTCAGGCCTAACGCATCCGACTTCAGCGTGTTTTTATATCAGAGTGGTCGTTCTCCTAAACTGGTTGCTTTCGCTGAGCTGCTGCAGAGTCCAGTCTGCCCTGGAGGCCATCCTCCTCCTCCTCTGCCTTCACAGCCGTTGGGAGACAGGTTCTCCTCTTCCGCCTGTTCCACCATTGGGATGATGTCCTCTTGGTGTTTAACCCATACCTGGGGGCTGGTTACCATTCAGAAGCTAGTCCAAGACAGACAGGAGTGGAGAGCATTTGTTGCTGCCCTACGTGCCAATAAGGCACAAAGGCATTGATGATGATGATGGGGGCTGGTTCGTGGACACCACGGCGTACCCACACATCGGTGGGCCTGCATGCCGCACGTTAAGGGGACCTTGCAAATTTGTTTTATTTAAAGAATTTCTAGGAAAAAAAACAAAACGGCAGGAGAATTGGACCAAGAAGGTAGAAAATACACAAGAAGTAAGTGGTAAAGGTAAAGGAGTCCCATAACCTATAAGGTCGTAGGGGAGCGAGGCGTCAGAGACCTCACTTCTCTAGGGCCAGCATATTGAGGGCGGCGCCCATCTCCTCTCCCTCCCTCGCTGCTTTACCTTCCCTAACCCTAAAGAGGGCAGGTACCCATTTACAGCTGGGTGAACTGGGGGAACTGTACTGAAGCCAAGGCGCGCAAACGGTCACCCATCCAACTGGTAACCACGCTCGGCACTGCTTAACTTGGCTGGGGGAAAGCGAGTGCTCCGACCACTGAGCTATCCCGTCCCCGTGACAGGAAGAAAAAAGGAAACAAGGCAGAAACAAAACACAAAACAGAGGGATAGGAAAGAGGGCAATTCCTAGCACAGAACGTCCAGAAGGTGGGGGACGCTGTTGATTGATACCGACACCCTCAAAGACCATCTCGGACAGCTGGCATGCAGACAGACAGGCAGACAGGCAAACAGACAGCCCCACCTGTGGGCCAGTGCCTCCTCACCTGTGTGCTGGCCCGGGAGGCATCCAGGCGGCGTGGAGGCACCTTCTGCAGGGCCTCCGCCAGCATGCGCTGGTTGACTCCGCACAGGTTGGGCATCAGGCTCTGGCAGCGGTGGTGAGCGTTGACGCCGCACACTGAGAGAGACACAAGCACCGCCAACACACCATCCCTTTATTTCCTCAACCTTCCCAGAGCACTCAAGACAGTAGTAGGTAGCCTAACGACGTTAAAAAAAGGTAAAGGTGGCAGGATGGTTAAGACGTTTGCCTGCCAACAAATAAACCGTGAGGTTCTGGGTTCGATTCCCAGCCTCCTCGCCCTTTCTTCCTCCCAGTTTGACCAAAATCGAACTGAATGTCAAAGTCCTTCGGATGAGACTATAAATCGAGGAGGCCCCGTGTGCGAACGCATGCAGAACATCTTGCGCACACATTAAATCCTGTTCCGCTGTTCGAAAGAGTAGGCCATTGTGTGCCGGCGGGAACAGATGACAAAATTTACAAAACCGCATACACACGCATAAATTAAAAAAAAAAAATCATCTGAGCGCTTTGATTTGTTGCTTTACAAGATTCAGCGCTATATAAATTCCAGACATTATTATTATTATTAAAGGTGCCCTAATAATAATAATAATAATAATAATGATGTATGGAATTTATATAGCGCTGAATCTTGTAAAGCAACAAATCAAAGCGCCTCAATAAGAATCAATAACCTATAGAGTCGTAGGGGAGCGAGGAGGCGTCAGAGACCTCAACTTTCTCTAGGGCCAGCATATTGAGGGCGGCGCCCATCTCCTCTCCCTCGCTGCTTTACCTTACTCTGACCCTAAAAAGGGCAGGTACCCAATTTACTGCTGGGGTAAACTGGGGGAACTGTACTGAAGCCAAGGCGCACAATCAGTCACCCGTCCCACTGGTACCCATGCTTGACACTGCTTAACTTGGCTGGGGGGAAAGTTATCCCGTCCCCAACTCAGACAGTAGTTTTTAACACAATTTGTTTTACTTATTTGTTTCTGCTTTTGCTTTTACTTTAAAGTGAAACCCATCAATGGTGACATCCTTCGGATGAGACTATAAACCGAGGCCCCGTGTGCGAACGCATGCAGAACATCTTGCGCACACGTTAAATCCTGTTCCGCCTTTCGAAAGAGTAGGCCATTGTGTGCCGGTGGGAACAGATGACAGAATTTAACAAAACTGCATACACACGGGGACTGGATGTAAAAAACCACATGAGTGCTTATTCCATTATCCTCGAGAAGAAAAAAAAGAAGTCATCTGAGCGCTTTGATTTGTTGCTTTACAAGATTCAGCGCTATATAAATTCCATACATTATTATTATTATTATTATTATTATTATCATCATCATCATCATGATGATGATGATCATCATCATCATCATTATTATTATAATTATAATTATTATTATTATCATCATCATCATCATTATTATTACTATTATTATTATTATTATCATTATTATTCTTGTGACATTTCTGGAACTCACTTTCACACTTGACGCCCTGGCGGAAAAGGCCGAAGAGCATGGAGCCGCAGTGGTCACAGAAGGTGGGCGACATGTAGTTGTTGGTCTTGAAGCGATGGGGCACGTTGATGTTGAACCGCTCCGTCAGCATCTGAAAAACCACACACAGCATTGCACTGCATGCAGGGGACTCTTACTACATACACGCACTTTCCGACATTGTCTTAAGGGAAGAAAACGGGTTTGTCTTGAAATCTTAGCGTATGATTTTTCAAAGAAACGAGACAAAAAAAAGTTGCCTTTAGCTGAGGGCACAGTTTATACTACGACTACTACTACTACTACTGCTGCTGCTCCTGCTACTACTACTACTACTACTACTACTACTACTACTACTACTACAACTACTACTACTACTACTACTACTACTACTACTACGACTACGACTACAACTATTACTACTACGACTACTACTACTACTACTACTACTACTACTAATGTATGGAATTTATATAGCGTTTAATCCTATGTTTACTTAAGATCTTAGTGAATGGACTCTGACCAACTGTTCTTTGATTTTACATACATCATCAATCGATCTAAACAAATGTTTGAAATGTCATCTCACTTGCATTAAAATAATGTTAAAGAAATTATTGCAAATTACTCATAGTTTTAATGTCAATCTGAGTGAATATTCCGACATTAAGGAAAAAAGTTACTTTTTCCCTAAAACAAAAGTCCATAATATCATTTCTAGAGCAGCAGAAACTTTATTACAAGCGAGACTAGAAGAGTCTGCTTCTAAAACCAGACACGGAATTCATTGTCATTCCACGAATTGTTGTCAAAATGCAAGACTGAAACAGACCAGCCACAAATTCATTAATTTACTTATTTGTTTATCTACCAAGTCACTCACCAATGTATCTGTCTGTCTGTCTGTTCATCTGTTGCTGCTGGTTGTCAGGTGTTGTTTTCCTTTTTGTTTTATCTGTTCGCTATTTGTTTTTTGTTTTTCTCTCTCTCTCTCTCTCTTGCTCTGTTGTCTTACCATGGTCTCTCTGCTCTCCTTGGCGCTGCCAGGACACTTGCCTAGAATCTTGTCGTGACATTTCTTATGGACTGCGCACTGACACACTGTAAACACAACATCATAGCTTTGGTACACGCTGTAAACACAAGATTAAAGCACTGACACACGCTGTAAACACAAGATCACAGCTCTGACACCGTAAACGAAAGATCGCAGTACTGACACACACTGTAAACACAAGATCAAAGCACTGACACATTGTAAAAAAAAAAAAGGATCACAGCTCTGACACTGTAAACACAAGATTACAGCACTGGCACACACTGTAAACACAAGATCACAGCACTGACACACACTGTAAACACAAGATCGCAGCACTGACACACTGCAAACATAACATCTCATCTCTGACACACTGTAAGCATAATAGCACAGCTCTGACACCGTAAACACAAGATCGCAGTACTGACACACACTGTAAACACAAGATAACAGCTCTGACACACTGTAAACACAAGATCAAAGCGATGACACACACTGTAAACACAATATCACAGCTCTGACACAATGTAAACACAAGATCACAGCACTGACACACAATGTAAACACACGATCACAGCTCTGACACACTGTAAAAACGCACCGACACACATTATTAACACAATATAACAGCACTGACACTGTAAACACAAGATCACAGCTCTTACACACTGTA